>JARQOD010000002.1:46083131-46104427 GCA_033576555.1 Oophaga sylvatica | reverse complement strand
ATCGTTGTTTAAAAAGGTACGTGGCGAGTTATCCCGGCCCCCTGCCCCCTCCTCCGTGGTGTAAAGGGGTTTTTGGAGTTTGGGTTTTGAAGATATGCTCCCTTGAATCGTCGGCCCCTTCGTACCGGGTTCATTGGAAGGGGTATGGCCCCGGGGGGGAGAGCGTGGGTCCCTGCGTCGGAGGTTAACGCGACGATTGGTTCGGACCTTCCACACAACTTACCCGGGCAGACCGGCCCTGGGGGTGGGGAGGCCCCTCGTAGAAGGGGGGGGGTACTGTCAGGTCTCGCCACGAGGATCGTCGCGTTGCACACTCTGTTCTCGAGTGAGTTGCTTTTCTTTGTTTTTGGTAATGAGGAGTTAATTTTCCTACTCTTTGTTTTAAAGGTATGCCACACTGAACAAAATCGCTAACGGGTCGCAAAAAAAGTCACTTTTTACTCCCGTTGCGAGTTGTTCAGTGCGGCATCTGCCAGCGACGAGTTTTGCTGGTCTCGCTGTCGCTGGAATCGTTCCGGACCCTTTTTTTCCGTCGGGCGCCCCCTGGGTAAGTATTACCCTAGTGTGGCACCTTTTCTTAGCGATTTAGCGGTACTTTTGTACCGCAAAAGTGTAAGAAATCGCTAACCGATGCGGGGTAACTTTTTCGTTTAAGTGGCCGCATGTTTAGCGATTTTAGAAACAATCCCCGAGCTTCGTTTTTGTTTGCGTCTTTCGTGATCGCTAGGGGTTTTTTTGTGTGGCAAACCTTTGACTAGGTCCCCTCGCCGGCTGCTTTTTGATTATGTTCTAATTGCTTCCTTTAACCCCCTGCCAGTCTGGGTGTTAGTGCCGGTGAAAGCTTTCCCAACAGAGAAATAGGTGGGTTCTGAGAAGATTTAAGAAGGCTTTTTGTTGTTCCCCCCCCCTTGCTTTGTTTATCCCCTAGACCTTTGGTTTCCCCTCTGTGTTTTATGTTGAATGAAAAACGTATTTTTTTTTCCCCTGTTTTCCCGTTTGTCTATACTGTTTGTTAACCTTTCCTGTCCTTTCCCTTTGGGGGAAATCGGGGTCCTTCTAGGATAGATTCAGTGGTCGGGGATTAGTGGGAGACAGGGTTTCGTGGGGGCCTGGCCTTGTCCCTTTTTAACAGTACCTCCCCGGGAGAGGGCTGTCGGACCCCCGTTTAGGGTCAGCTAGACCCCCGGGCCCCCTCTACCGAGACAGCGTGAAAAAGGGTTCAGTATTGACTCCGGTATATGTTAGGTAAAACTATCTATTATACTGTTAATGTTACCTATTAATGTTAGATAGAGTTTTCCCATTTTAGATTACTGACATTATTATTTATACATCTGTAACAGCGGAAGTGTGCTCCCCTGATTTTTGGGTTTCCTCCGCGGAGGTTGGTGCTCCCCAGACTGCTGTTTTTCCTCGCTGGGGGTCTGTGTGCTCCCCCTGATTTTTCGGGTTTCCTCCTGGGAGTCTGTGGCTCCTCTGTTGCTGGGTTTCTTGCTGGGGTCTTGTTCTCCCATGATGCTGTGTTTCCCCGTGGGGGTCTGTGTTCCCCTTTATTGTGGGGTTTCCCTTTGCGGGACTGTGTCTCCCCCTGTTTTTGGGTTTCCTCCGCTGGGGTTTTGTGTGCTCCCCATAATTGCTGGGGTTTCCTCCCCTGGGAGTCTGTGTTCCCCATACTGCTGGTTTCTCCCCTGGGGGGTTGGTTTTTCCCCATGACGCTGGGTTTTCCTCCGCGGGAGTCTGTGTTTCCCCATGATTTGGGGTTTCCTCCTGGGGGTCTGGTCTCCCCCTATTTCTGGGTTTCCTCGGGTGGGAGTCTTTTTCTCCCCTGATGGGGTTTCTCCCTGGGGGTCTGTGTTCTCCCCCCGATGCTGGGTTTTTCCCCTGGGATCTGTGTTCTCCCCTGACTGCTGGGTTTCCCCGCTGGGGTCTGTGTTCTCCCCATGATTGCTGGGGGTTTTTTCGCGGGGTCTGTGTGCTCCCCATGATTGCGGGTTTCCTCCTGGGGGCTGTGTGCTCCCCATGATTTTTTTTTCCCCCCCCTTGTTTTTCCCGGGGGTTTTTATTTTTTTCCTCGCTGGGAGTCTGGTCTCCCCCTGATTTCTGGGTTTCCTTCGCTGGGGGTCTGTGTTTTTTTCCCATGATGTGGGTTTTCCCTTGCTGGGGTCTGTGTGCTTTCCCCCGATTGCGGGGTTTCCTTTGCTGGAGTCGTTGCGCCCCATGTTGCTTTTCCTTGCTGGGAGTCTGTGGCCCCCTGATTGCTGGGTTTCCCCGTGGGGGTCTGTGTGCTCCCCATATTGCTGGGTTTCCTTTTTCTGGGGTCTGTGTGCTCCCCATGATTGCTGGGTTTCCTTCGTGGGGTCTGTGTTTCCCCTGATGCGGGTTTCCTTCGCTGGGAGTCTGTGTGCTTCCCATGATTGCTGGTTTCCTCCGCTGGGAGTCTGTGTGCTCCCCATGATTGCTGGTTTCCTCCGCTGTGAGTCTGTGTGCTCCCCATGATTGCTGGGTTTCCTCCGCTGGAGTCTGTGTGCTCCCCATGATTGCTGGGTTTCCTTCGCTGGAGTCTGTGTGCTCCCCATGATTGCTGGGTTTCCTTCGCTGGGGTCTGTGTGCTCCCATGATTGCTGGGTTTTCTCCGCTGGGAGTCTGTGTGCTCCCCATGAACTACCCGCCCATGTGATCACATGCTTGCAACGCATGCGTGCTGTGCTGAGGGGAGTCGCGCCGCTCCCGGCGTCTGTAGCGTCAGGTTGCTAGGGACGCTGTGCCCCAGCTTCCCGCCGTGTGACGTCGGCGCTGCTAGGCGTCCTCTGTTGTTATGGCACCACATGCGTCATATCCGGCATGTGACCATCTATTTCCGGTTCGGGGGGGGGTTTTAATGCCGCAGGCTTCCCTTTTTAGTCACCCCCTGACGAAGGACAAGATCCGAAACGTGCGTTGGGCAGACGCACGGACCACCAGTCTTCCTGAGTGTGCCCTTTGTAGGTTTACATCAGGTATACCATTATGGGTTAATATTATTGTGCTATGGCACGTTTTATGTAATGAATGGTAGCAACGCTGACTTCATCTGGCACTGGGCTGGGTCTATTTAGATCTGTAGTATCACATTTATATTTAGAGAGAACTTTGTTTCTTTCCCCAGCAGCCCAGACCGTTATGTATGAGCTTATCTGTGATCTGGATATATGGTGATAATTTTGTAATTTTTGATGGCTCATTATTATCTATGTATGCAGATAAAATTGAACATATAGATATTGTGCATAATAGTATAGTACAGCGTTGCATTGTAATTTGATTATATTCTCAGGATTTTTGGTGGTTGCAGTGCGCCTTTTCTCCAGGGTTGCACGATTTTCTTGCACTTGTGCCATCTGGTTCAGCGTTACATTTTACCTGTGTGTATTGCATTTGCACTTTAATAAATTTTCTACAATTGTTTAAATGGATCTGTATTCGTGATTTTGTGGTTTATCCACCCATCCCTGTCTAATATTTTCACAATAGATCCGTATATACAAGTCCGTTACTACGACCTACATTATATTTGATACATGATGTATATATATTTTTGGTTGTCTATCATTAGTCTGCTATATGATCTTCCTCCGCTGGGAGTCTGTGTGCTCCCCATGATTGCTGGGTTTTCCTTCGCTGGGAGTCTGTGTGCTCCCATGATTTGCTGGGTTTCCTCCGCTGGGAGTCTGTGTTCTCCCTATGATTGCTGGGTTTCCTCGCTGGGAGTCTGTGTGCTCCCCATGATTTTCTGGTTTCCTTCGCTGGGAGTCTGTGTGCTCCCCATGATTGCTGGGTTTCCTCCGCTGGGAGTCTGTGTGCTCCCCATGATTGCTGGGTTTCCTCCGCTGGGAGTCTGTGTTCTCCCCATGATTGCTGGGTTTTCCTCCGCTGGGAGTCTGTGTGCTCCCCATGATTGCTGGTTTCCTCCGCTGGGAGTCTGTGTGCTCCCCATGATTGCTGGGTTCCTTCGCTGGGAGTCTGTGTGCTCCCCATGATTGCTGGGTTTCCTCCGCTGGGAGTCTGTGTGCTCCCCATGATTTGCTGGGTTTCCTCTGCTGGGAGTCTGTGTGCTCCCATGATTTGCTGGGTTTCCCTCCGCTGGGAGTCTGTGTGCTCCCCATGATTGCTGGTTTCCTTCGCTGGGAGTTTTGTGTGCTCCCCATGATTGCTGGGTTCCTCCGCTGGGAGTCTGTGTGCTCCCATGATTGCTGGGTTTCCTCCGCTGAGAGTCTGTGTTCTCCCCATGATTGCTGGGTTTCCTCCGCTGGGAGTCTGTGTGCTCCCCATGATTGCTGGGTTTTCTATCGCTGGTAGTCTGTGTGTTCCCCATGATTGCTGGGTTTCCTTCGCTGGGAGTCTGTGTGCTCCCCATGATTGCTGGGTTCCTCTGCTGGGAGTCTGTGTGCTCCCCATGACTGCTGGGTTTCCTCCCGCTGGGAGTCTGTGTGTTCCCATGATTGCTGGGTTTCCTTCGCTGGGAGTCTGTGTGCTCCCCATGATTGCTGTGTTTCCTTCGCTGGGAGTCTGTGTGCTCCCCATGATTGCTGGGTTTCCTTCGCTGGGAGTCTGTGTTCTCCCCATGACTGCTGGGTTTCCTCCGCTGGGAGTCTGTGTGCTCCCATGATTGCTGTGTTTCTCCTCGCTGGGAGTCTGTGTGCTCCCCATGATTGCTGTTTCCTCCGCTGGGAGTCTGTGTGCTCCCATGATTGCTGGGTTTCCTCCGCTGGAAGTCTGTGTGCTCCCCATGATTGCTGTGTTTCCTCGCTGGGAGTCTGTGTGCTCCCATGATTGCTGTGTTTCCTCCGCTGGGAGTCTGTGTGCTCCCATGATTGCTGTGTTTCCTCCGCTGGGAGTCTGTGTGCTCCCATGATTGCTGGTTTCCTCGCTGGAGTCTGTGTGCTCCCCATGATGCTGGGTTTCCTCCGCTGGGAGTCTGTGTGCTCCCCATCTGTGTGCTCCCCATGATTGCTGGGTTTCCTCCGCTGTGAGTCTGTGTGCTCCCCATGATTGCTGGGTTTCCTCGCTGGTAGTCTGTGTGCTCCCCATGATTGCTGGTTTCCTCCATGGGAGTCTGTGTGCTCCCATGATTGCTGTTTCCTCCGCTGGGAGTCTGTGTGCTCCCCATGATTGCTGGGTTCCTTCGCTGGGAGTCTGTGTGCTCCCCATGATTGCTGGGTTTCCTCCGCTGGGAGTCTGTGTGTTCCCCATGATTGCTGGGTTTCCTCCGCTGGGAGTCTGTGTGCTCCCTATGATTGCTGGGTTTCCTCCAGGTACATACTGATAATAATTGGGGCTCAGAATCGACATTCCCTATCTGCAAAAGAAAACACACGTCTTCACAAAACCATTAACGGAAAAATGAAAAAAAAAAACCCTGTCTCACAGAAAATGGAGACAGGTGATGCACTTTTTATTATTTTTTTAAGTACCAAACAAATACAAAACCAGCCTAAATAACCGGACTATCCCTCAGCCGTATCATCATACGCCAGTGAGGTCAGAGACAAAAAAAAGATACCAAATAAACGGCAGATTTCCCCCCATTGTTCAGTACATTATAGAATGGTAAAATGAAATCAAAACTACAACTCGTCCTGCAAAATGGGAACATGGAGGGAAAACAAGAGAATAACAATGGCTGCGGTTCATAGTGGTGGCTGCTCGCTCGGTGCAGAGTGACTGCGCTCCACGTGCCCCAGCAACACACAGCCCAATGCACACACAGGCAGCCGCCGCAGTACGGCTCTGACGTCACAGCGAGCAGACTGGTCACCGCTCTGCGCGTGTCGTCCTCGCCCCGACCCATTTTACTGGAGACCGTTACAAGTTATCACAATAGGTTGTGCTCTACAGAAAAATGGCCGCTGCTATTATGTGCGCGGAGACGACAAGGGCTGCACGAACGCTCGACCTCTAGCAATCGTAACGCCGTCTGAGGTGGTCCTGGAGGCGTGACGTCATCGGCCCTAGGAAAAATTTTCACGACGCCATTTTGAAGCTGCCTCTGTCCGGTGTCAGACGCCTCTGTTGTTGTGAACGGCAATGGCGAACAGGAACCTGAAACAAGTGCGCATCGAGAGGAATAACCATGGGAGAAACAGCAGCGACATGGTGTCCCCCCCACAGCAGCAGATGGTGCTGCCGGGCAAGGGTAACAAGCGCGGCGCGACGGAGCTGGCGGAGGGAGACCCGGCTCTGATGCCGCCCAGGATGGACGAAGAGGAGGAAGAGCGGGGGGTGACCATCGATATCAAGAGCTTCCTGAAGCCCGGGGAGAAGAGCTACACCCAGCGCTGCCGCCTGTTCGTAGGCAACCTGCCGACCGACATCACGGAGGAGGACTTCAAGAAGCTGTTCGCGAAGTTCGGGGAACCCAGCGAGGTGTTCATCAACCGGGACCGGGGCTTCGGCTTCATCCGCCTGGTACGTGACGTCTGCGCCGGCCGTTAACCCTTCACCATCTGCGCTGTCCCCTCCCGGCCTTTAGCCCTTCACCGTCGTCTGCGCCGTCCCCTCCCGGCCGTTAGTTAACCCTCCACCGTCTGCGCCGTCCCTCCCTCCTTAGCCCTTCCCGTCGTCTGCGCCGTCCCCTCCCGGCCGTTAGTTAACCCTCCACCGTCTGCGCCGTCCCCTCCCGGCCTTAGCCCTTCACCGTCGTCTGCGCCGTCCCCTCCGGCCGTTAGTTAACCCTCCACCGTCTGCGCCGTCCCCTCCCGGCCATTAGCCCTTCACCGTCGTCTGCGCCGTCCCCTCCCGGCCGTTAGTTAACCCTCCACCGTCTGCGCCGTCCCCTCCCGGCCTTTAGCCCTTCACCGTCCGCTCCCGTCCTGCGCCGTCCCCTCCCGGCCGTTAGTTAACCCTCCGCCGTCCTTCGCCGTCCCCTCCCGGCCGTTAGCCCTTCACCGTCTGCGCCGTCCCCTCCCGGCCGTTAGCCCTTCGCGTCGTCTGCGCCGTCCCCTCCCGTCCGTTAGCCTTCCGTTCTGCGCCGTCCCCTCCCGTCGTTGCCCTTCGCCGTCGTCTCGCGTCCCTCCCGTCCGTTAGCCCTTCGCCGTCGTCTGCGCCGTCCCCTCCCGTCCGTTAGCCCTTCGCCGTCGTCTGCGCCGTCCCCTCCCGTCCGTTAGCCCTTCGCCGTCGTCTGCGCCGTCCCCTCCCGTCCGTTAGCCCTTTGCCGTCGTCTGCGCCGTCCCCTCCCGTCCGTTAGTCCTTCGCCGTCGTCTGCGCCGTCCCCTCCCGTCCGTTAGCCCTTCGCCGTCGTCTGCGCCGTCCCCTCCCGTCCGTTAGCCCTTCGCCGTCGTCTGCGCCGTCCCCTCCCGTCCGTTAGCCCTTCGCCGTCGTCTGCGCCGTCCCCTCCCGTCCGTTAGCCCTTCGCCGTCGTCTGCGCCGTCCCCTCCTGTCCGTTAGCCCTTCGCCGTCGTCGCGCCGTCCCCTCCCGTCCGTTAGCCCTTCGCCGTCGTCTGCGCCGTCCCCTCCCGTCCGTTAGCCCTTCGCCGTCGTCTGCGCCGTCCCCTCCTGTCCGTTACCCTTCGCCGTCGTCTGCGCCGTCCCCTCTGTCCGTAGCCTTCGCGTCGTCTGCGCCGTCCCCTCCCGTCCGCTACCTTTGCCGTCGTCTGCGCCGTCCCTCCCGTCCGTTAGCCCTCCCTTCTTAACCTTCGCCGTCGTCTGCGCCGTCCCCTCCCGTCCGTTAGCCCTCCCTTCTTAACCCTTCGCCGTCGTCTGCGCCGTCCCCTCCCGTCCGTTAGCCCTTCGCCGTCCCCTCCCGTCCGCTAGCCCTTCGCCGTCGTCTGCGCTGTCCCCTCCCGTCCGTTAGCCCTCCCTTCTTAACCCTTCGCCGTCGTCTGCGCCGTCCCCTCCCGTCCGTTAGCCCTCCCTTCTTAACCCTTCGCCGTCGTCTGCGCCGTCCCCTCCCGTCCGTTAGCCCTTCGCCGTCGTCTGCGCCGTCCCCTCCCGGCCGTTAGCCCTTTGCCGTCGTCTGTGCCGTCCCCTCCCGGCTGTTAGCCCTCCCTTCTTAACCCTTCACCGTCTGCGCCATCCCTCATGTCAATAAAAGGAACCTGTCGTCACAATTTAGTATGTCTCAGTAAAGTTATGGCCATAATGGCGCTAATATACTGATGTAATAGATCCCTGCAGGGGAGAAATCCGCAGCCTGGGTCTTGTTTCACATTAGAAGTTTTGGTGCAATATCTTCTTAGTCATCGGGGCAGGACGGCGGGCAGGGTCTTCGGCTCTGCTGCAGCCCCTCAGCGTTCGTATGCTCCTCCTTTTTTTTTAGAGTTGGCGCTAGCGTCGCCCTTGCCGCTGGCGGCGCTTGTTTGTGTACATTCATCTCCCTGTGGTGTTCAGCAGAATGGTGGCGGTGCATGCGCAGACTGAGATCTCTGCCCATCATTACGAAGACGCAAAGTCACCGGACTGTTCAGCAGGCGGCTGCTTACTAGTTTATGACTTGGAAAAAAAAATTGCAGCAGTAAAGACTTTACAAAATGACTGAAAAGACACTTCAGGAAAAAAGTACTGGCATTTCCAGAAGCGTCTTCTGCTTGGAAAATCTGTGAAAGCCGTCCTGTGCGCTCACCTCTAGGGAATGTGCTCACCTTCAGTGTTTGCAGTAGAAAATCTTCTGCAAATTCTGGAGTGTTGACAGGAAAAATGCTGCGTAAAATGCCTGCTTTTTTTTGCGACATTTGAATGGGTGAAAAAGGCAGAAAGAATTGACATCCTGCAGATTGAAGCTCCTGCAAATCTACTGAAAAAGAAGCCACATGTGCATGAGACTTCAGAGATCTCCTTCACTTTGCAGCTACTGTAAAACACATGGATGGATGGAGGACTGAATAGACCTGTTCTGCGGCCCTCGGATCCCTGATTGTAACGATGTGTGAATATAGGTATTGTGCTCTATGGGGCTGCATGCTGGCCGGTAAAGTTAGGCGGCACATGGACATTTCACACGGATGTGGGAGTGCAGCCTTATGGCACAAAACTAGTGATATGGAAAATTGTGGTATTCGAAAAACAGTGTTTTTTGTACTGATATATAAAGCCTGTTGGTCCGTACAAAAGCATGGAGACATATCCGATATTGATCTGAGTATCAGATCAGCTTCACCATTGCAAGTCTATGGATCTGTGAAAAAGAACAGATATCACTCATACGTGTTTGTTTCTCAAGGATTGTTGTTTTTTTTTCCATCTGAGGAAATGTGATGAACCTCTGATGACTTGGACTGTTTTTTGCTAAGAGAAGAATCACTGACTTGTGAAGGAGCCTCATCTTGTGATCCCTGGTCTTCTCTATTGTTTACCTTAGGCTGTGTTCACACTGAATCGTTCCCTCCCATGCAAAACCTCCTTTTTTGGCAATGAAGCAACGTCAAAAAAGCAAGTTTTACTGAGTGTTTACTGCGATTTTTACAGTGTTTTTGCTGCATTTTTGGTGTGTTTGAGTTTTTGTCAGGGTACTTCTGTCTCTTGTGCATGCTGATAAAGTTTCCTGCTTAAAAAAAATCATCTGATTAAACGTCATCAGGTTATGGCACCAAAAACACAGCAAAACCTGACGCCTCCATCTCTTGCAGGTTTATTGTTGCACTACACATTGCTTTCAATGGGTGAAAAATGCTGAAAGTGACATCCTGCATTTTGCAAAAACGCAGCTCTTTGACAAAACAGTTAGGAAGACTTTGCTGGTATTGCAAAACGCTGCCGAAAATTTGCATTAAAAATGCTACAGAAATGCAACGTGTGAGCATAGCCTTAAAAAAATATTTTTTGCCGCTGATGCAATCATTGTACATGTTGGCACTGGGCAGTGATTGAATCGCGGGGGGGGGGGGCGACTACTTGGACCCCCACCGATCTCAAGAACCAATGCTCTGAAGATTCCCTTGTGAATGGAGCTGTGGTGGATCCTTTTAATCGAATCTGTCACCAGGTTTTTGCTACCCCCTCTAAGAGTATCATACAGTAGGTAGAGAGACCCTGATTGCAGTGATGTGTCATTTTACTAGGTGCTGCTGTTTTGATTACAAATTTTTGTCTTCATATTTGTGTGGGTTTCCTCCGTATTCTCTGATATCTTCCCACTTGCCAAAGACATACTGATAGGGATTGTAGATTGTGAGCCCCAGTGGGGACTGTGATGACGAGGTCTGTGAAGCGCTGGGGTATGTCATACTGCTATAAGCAAAAGCATAATAAATATCTAGCAATTCTGTATAACACTGCCCACACCACTGATTGGCAGATTTCTGCCTATGCACAGTGTATACAGAAAGCTGCCAATCAGTGCTGGGAGGTGGTTGGACTTGCATGGCAGCAGGCCAACTAGTCCTCTAGTGATAATCCGTACTAAAACGATATCAAGCAGCCCAGTAAGTGACACAAACCTGGTGACAGATTCTTTTAATGTTCCTTAAAGGGTTTGATGCAAATTGCCAAAGAGTGGTGGTGGTGTATAGGTCTAGTTCATATGTAGCATTTTTTTTTGAGCGGGAAAAATAAGGTGGCGTTTTAAAGTAGCAGCAAAATGAATTAGATTTCTAAAATCTCATTCACACTGTGCATTATTTTTTCCGTGCAGTTTTTGATCTATTGTGCATAAGTTGTTTTTTTTTTTTTTAAGTCAATTATTTCAGCATTTTTTGCTGAATTTTTTTTTCCCCCACTGAGACCGAAATGGCTTGGCACTGAAAACGCATCAAAACTGCTCATAATTTTTATTTCAATTTGCTGGCCACAGCCGGCCACGTTCATACAGAAAGAGCATTAAAAATGTTTGAACTGTCTTATGATCACCAAACGAGCATTATCCGCCGCTGTGAACACGCTGACGGTCACCTGTCAAATGAGCAAATCGACCGTTTATGCGAGCAAGAAAATCGGTGTAAAGATAAGCCAGACGACTGCTGCCGATCTGATGACAGCAATGGGACAGGAGGATCGTATACGTCACCGTTGTCCCATCATTGTTCTTTGGTGGGTTGTCATTGGCCGATCTGCGCTCCTTATTGGCGCATTGACAGGTGGAAATCGGCACATATAAATGTCCTTCAGGTGACCCTCCCTCCTTAGGCGACCTCCGCCGTCCTTCAGGCGACCCTGCCGCCGTCCTTCAGGCGACCCTGCCGCCGTCCTTCAGGCGACCCTGCCGCCGTCCTTCAGGCGACCCTGCCGCCGTCCTTCAGGCGACCCTGCCGCCGTCCTTCAGGCGACCCTGCCGCCGTCCTTCAGGCGACTCTGTTGTCGCAGAATTTTCGCACATTGGTCGTTGGGGGCGCAGTCAATTTCAGAAAAAGCAAGCTGATCAAATGTAAATGTATTTCATGAGATGATGAACACACAGGTATTTATATATGTAACTTGGTAATACAATAAATTGGTTTGATAAGTAGAGGCCATAAAATGTCTTCCGGTTAAGGTGCCACCTGCAGGTCATTGTGTCTTTCTGTAGGTTTATGAAAATAAATGTTTAAACTGTATTTAGTGATAAAATTGTGAATATGTGGTTTGTTTGGCTCTTTTCTTGCTGAAGGGGGCAAGTTTACCTTTCAAATGGTGTATCATTTGTGTGTGTGTGGGGCGAAGTAATCACCGAAAAAGCAGTGCATGTATACAAATGTGTTTGCATATGTGACTCACCTGCAGTGAAGTGTGCAATCCTCCACTGTGCCTGAAATAGGCTGGGCAAGCACTTGAGCAAGCTGGAAAGACCCCCAAGGCGAATGTTTGGATTTGTTTGTGATGTCTGTAAGCAGCTTTGTGGTAGTTTGCTTTGGGGTAGTGTGCTGCCACCTGCAGGTCATTTGACCTTTCAAATGGTATATCATTTGTGTGGGTGGAGTATGAACCGAGCAAGTGTGCAATTCAATAGGCAGTGCATGTTTACAAATGCGTTTGCATATGTGCCTCACCTGCAGCGAAGTGTGCAATCCTCCAATTTGGCTAAATAGGCTGGGCAAGCAGTTTGGAAAGCCCCCAAGACAAATGTTTGGATTTGTTTGTGATGCTTGTAAGCAGCTTTGTGGTAGTGTGCTTTGGGGTACTGTGGTGCCACCTGCAGGTCATTTTTCCTTACTGCAGGTTTATGAAAATTAATGTTTAAACTGTATTTTGTGATCAAATCGTGGATGTGTGGTTTGTTTGGCTATTTTCTTGCTGAAGGGGCAAGTTTACCTTTCAAATGGTGTATCATTTGTGTGTGTGGGTGCAGTATGAACGGAGATCCAAAGTAATCACCGAAAAACAGTGTTTAGAAATAATATACAGTGATTGTTAGATGGGGCCTTCAAGCTCCAAAAATGTAACTTCAGTATGTTTTAAATTAGTAAGTTATGCAACACACTAGTATACGTCTGATCTGAAAGTCGCCTCAATCTTCAGCTACAACTTACGATGCTTACATGTTGTCTTCTGGATTGTGTATGGGACAGGACAATGTTTGTTTCTTATGATGACACGTGATCAAAGCCAAGTATGAAGGTGGCTGGTCGGCTGTCTGTATCAATAGGTAATTACCTATTCTTGTCCATGGCAATGATCTCATTTAGGTCATCAGCATCCAGTCCATGAAAGTCGGTTACACAGAGAGGTGTGAGAACGGGGCCAGCTGACTGCTCTTTTTGTTACGCTGTATTCCACTACCGTTTTTTGTCTATGAATCTGTGACACAGATGGGGACTGGCTTAAGGGCTGCCAATGACTAAGATATTGATGACCTATTACATTTGTGGGAGTCCTATATGCAGCCTGTAGCCAACAATAGACACCAAAGTCAAATGGCAATATCCCCCTCTAACTTATTTAAAGGGGTTGTATGGGCATAATACTACCTTGGGGACTGCACTATGTAAAAACAAACCCAGTCGTACGCTCCTACCAAGACCCGCCTGGATCCAGCACACGCTACTCCTAGATGTGTTAAGAGTCTGGAATCGGTGATGTCACATTTACACCAGCTGCCAGACCGATGCGGCCTGTGGGTGCATTGCGTCATTGAATGTTTTATGAGGACGCGCTGCACAGTTGCCTGACCACTACAGCCACTCGACAGCTGGTGGATCGGTGACATCTTCTTGTTTTTCCGTAGACCATGAAGCCGCCTGCACTGGATCCAGATGGATGCCGGTAGGGGAGTATGGCCGTGTATTTGTTACTTAAAACTTCACTTGGGGAGCGGTATGTTTTACCCGGACTAAATCCCAGGCTACCCACGGTGCTGTCAGTCGATTCATTGAGTTCAGATTTCCATAGACTGATTTTATGTGAGTCAAAACCCAAAAGAAAAAAATAGGAAGGTATTCGTGGACCCAAAGTTTTTGACCAGCAGTTGTCGCACCTATTACGGTACATTATTTACATTTTTTTAATTGTATTTTATTTCAGGAATCTAGAACACTTGCTGAAATCGCGAAAGGTGAGCTTGATGGCATGGTACTCAAAAACAGACCACTCCGGATCCGTTTCGCTACCCATGGCGCAGCGTTGACTGTTAAAAATCTGTCTACTGTGGTTTCAAATGAGCTCCTTGAAGAAGCTTTCTCCATGTTCGGTCCAGTTGAGAGAGCAGTTGTCATAGTGGATGATCGTGGCAGAGCTACAGGCAAGGGGTTTGTGGAGTTTGCAGCAAAGCCCCCAGCACGGAAAGCTCTGGATAGATGCACAGATGGGGCGTTTATACTGACAACGTAAGTGGTGGTAATGCATCTCTGCACTTGTTACACTCGTATACAGAGAACTAGATTGTGTGCAAATATATATTGATGATTGAAGCACATCCATGGCTCATGAAATGTGGATAGCAGAATGTCCTATGTACAGTGGCTTGCAAACCTATTCCCACGCCCCTTTGTTTTCGTGTTTTGCTACTTCACAACCTGTAATTTCACTTTTTTTTTTCTTTTGAGGGTTTGCATCAGTCCACATAAAGAACATGCCTATAACTGTAAACATTTGTTTTTTTTGTTTTGTTTTTTTTAGGTGGAAGCAAACGAAAAAATTTTTTTTTGAAAACTTCAGTGCGCATAACTATACGCACACACACGCGCGCACACCACACACACCCCCACCCCCACCCCACCCAAAGCCAGTACTCTGTAGAGCCCCTTTTGCGACAATTACAGCTGCAAGTCGCCTTGGCTAAGTCTCTTTGAGCTTTCCACATCTTGCCACTGTGAATTTTGCTTATTCCTCACGACAAAACTGCTCCAGCTCCTTCAAATTACATGTTTTCCTCTGGTGAACACCAATCTTCCAAGTCTGACCACAGATTCTCAATTGGATTAAGGCTTGGACTTTGACTAAGCCACTCCAAAACATTTACATGTTTCCCCTTAAACCAGTTGAGTGTTGCTTTAGCAGGATGGTTTGGGTCATTGTCTTGTTGGAAGGTGAACCTCCGTCCCAGTCTCAAATCAGTGATAAGCAGGTTTTGCTCAAGAATATCCCTTTATTTCACACCATCCATCTTCCCCTTAATTTGGACTATTTTCCCTGTCCCTGCTGCAGAAAAACATCCCCACAGCATGATACTGCCACCACCATGTTTCATTGTGGGGATGGTGTTCTTGTTGTGACGAGTATTGTTGGTTTGGCGCCAGACATGGGGTTTAACTTGGTGGCTAAAAAGTTTTATTTTGGTCTCATTTGGACACAAGCATCTTCCTCCATACATTTGGGGACTCTCCCAAATGTCTTTTGCCAAACTCAAAATGAGTCTTACAATTTTTGTGTGTAAGTAAAGACTTTTTTCTGCCCACTCTTCCATAAAGGCCCCCTCTGTGGAGTGTATGGCTTATTGTGATAGTATGGACAGATACCCCATTCTCTGCATGGGAACGCTGCAGCTCCTTAGGGTTTACCTTTGGTCTCTGTACTGCCTCTCTGATTAATGCCCTCCTTGCCCGGGCTGAGAGCTTTGGTGGGCGTCCCTCTCTTGGCAGGTTTGTTGGGGTACCATGTTCTTTCCATTTGATAATAATGGATTTGTTGCTGCTGCAACCCAACCCTGACTTGTACTTCTTAACACATTATTCTCTGACTTGTTTGGGGATCTCCTTGGTCTTCATGTTCTTTGGTTAGTGGGGCCTCTTGTTTTATGGTGTTGCAGCCTCTGTGGCCTTTCAGGAAAGGTACAGTGTATATACTGACAGACGTGTGACACTTAGATTGCACACAGGTGGACTTCCTTTCATTAAGTATGTGACTTATGAATGTCATTTTTAGGGCTTCATAGCAAAAGGGGTGCATACATATGTACATGCCTATTTTAGTTATTTGATCACAAATTAATTTTTTGTCTTATTTTTCTCACTTCACCAACTTAGACTATTCAGTGCCGATGCATCGCACACAAATCAGATCACAAAAATATTTAAACACAGGTTGTAATGTAAAAAAAATAGATACAAATCCAAGGGGTGACTACTTTCGCAAGCCACTGTATGTAGCCAGTGGGAAATAATGATTGACATTGCTAGGTACAACATGGTGTATTCCACAGCTGCTGTGTGCAATGATTGGTACAAGCACAGGAACCACCAGTTATTTCACCTGGCATAGAGCTGTAATATGTGATACTGGGAAGTATGCTCTGGTCTAACCTGCGTGCATCACTGAAACATGCCTTAAATATGCACATGAAAAAGCACTACCCGTGTCACCAGTGTTGTGGATCAGTGTGACATCCATGTGTCCATTTTTGTCATCAGTGTTTGGTCCATTTTTATCAGAAAACTTCTGCTTGTCAGCTCAAAGCATTATAAAATAAAAAGATAAATGCAGCTTACTTACCCTCCCCAGGCCTAACAATTTGTCTCTGACGTTGTCCTGGACTCTAGTTTGACTTTGGATTCTGCTGGTTGTTTGGCTGCAGCACTGTAGATGTAAATGCTGCTGTCAATCATTGAGTTCAGCTTCTTGTGTTGTCTATAACAGCGGATCCACTGAACTCTGTGATCGCCTGCAGCGCTGTTCATGTGATAGCACCACTGCTGCCAAACAGAAACTAGACAATCACTGAAAACACATTGCTGGACCTTGGGGAGGGTAAATAAAGTGTAGTTTCTTAGGCCTCTTTCACATTTCCGGCGGGCGCCTGGCGGCGCCCCCGGCATTTTGCCGCAGCGCCGCATGTGAAAACCTTTCACACTTCCGGCGGCCAAAATGCGGTTTTTTGCCGGATGGTTTCTGATGCTTGGAGAGATAAGAAACCATCCGGCAAAAAAAAAAAAACCGTTACATGCAGCGTTTTTTCCGGACGCCGCAATGTACATTTGCGCCGCATCCGGACAAAACCGCATGCAACGCATTGACATGCGGCGCTAATGCATGTCAATGCGAAAAAAGCCGCATGCGGCGCATCAGATTTTCAGATGCGGCGCTGCGGCAAAATGCCGGGGGCGCCGCCAGGCGCCCGCCGGAAATGTGAAAGAGGCCTTAGTCTTTTGCTTTTTTTTGCAATGCAATTTTGTGGTGTGTTCCTATAAATGTGTAAAGTCAAGGCCAGATTATAGAGTTGTGACCTGGTTTTGAAGCAGCCAGAAAACTGCATACATGTTGCCCATCTGTATTGTTTCACAGCTGTACCGCTGTGATCAGCTTTTTATTGGCCAATTACTTCTAATCGAAAAGCAACTTAGGTGAATTCTTACATTGGGTTTCACAACTTTTTGTTTCAACTATTTTTAGGACACCACGACCTGTTATTGTGGAACCAATGGAGCAATTTGACGATGAAGACGGTTTACCAGAAAAATTTATGCAAAAGACTCAACAGTATCTAAAGTAAGTTAATGTGTATTATCAGCATTGGTTTAAGGGCCCCGTCTCACATAGCGACACACAAGCGATCCCAAGACCAATCAGGATCGCTGGTGTGTCGCTACATGATCGCTGCTGAGCTGCCAAACAGGCAGCGATCAGGACAGCGACACTGCGGGTAACGTCGCCTAGTTACCCGCAGTGTACATTGGATACCAGCCTGCTGATGCAGGGAGCTGGTAACCAAGGTACACGTCGGGTTTCCAGGCGCTGCACGGTGCCTGGAAACCCTATGTGTACCTTGGTTACCAGCTCCCCTGCAGCAGCGCCCTGGTATCCAACGTACACATCGTGTTTCCAGGCACAGCCCCGCGCCTGGAAACCTGATGTGTACCTTGGAGACCAGCGATCAAAAAAAAAAGTCCAGGCATTTCTGACACGACCAGCGATTCACAGCAGGGGCCTGATCGCTGGTACGTGTCAGACATGGCGAGATCGCTGCTGAGATCGCTGTTTAGCAGCGCAGCTATTTCGCTAGCGATCTCGCTATGTGAGACGGGGCCTTTACCCTAGAAAGCGCTTTACAAACTTGTGTTGCTGGCTGCAATTTTGATAATCTCCTGCTGATAAAACAGTGATTTTATTATTAGAGGGCTTGTGAAGTTGCTGCCATATAGTTCTCCATATTCATCAGCTCTTCTTAACTCCGTCACCACCACCGATTGGCTGCTTTCTGTGTACACTGTGCATAGGCAGAAAGTTGCCAATCAGTGGTGGGGGGGCGGGCTTATGCAGAGCTCAGCATTTCGAGAACTGCTAGATCTGTAAAACAGTGACTTTATCAAAACTACAGCAAGCAGTCCAGTAAGTGATACATCCCTGGAATCAAGGTTTCTGCCCCTATATCATGCTGGTCTTAGATGAGGTAGCAAAAACTGGTGATGAATTCCATTTAAAGAGGACGTGTCAGCATGTCAAGAGTGGACAGTTTTTGCTCTTCCTTTACTCCAGTCACGCTCCCATAGAGTTTCGTAAACCACACCCCTTTGTAAAGACCACAGAAATTGGCAATGAATATAAAGACCCATATCTCTGAAACTGATGGATTTAAAAGCAAAATAAAAAAGTCTAAATACTCGGGATCATCAAGAATGAAATGGGCCACTATCCTTCATGTGTAATACATATGCAACACTGAAGACCTTAAAGGGGTTGACAACCCTTTAAACTAAACGTTCTGCCCCAATAAAGTAATAAAGCCTATACTCTCCTCATGTGCCGGGGTCGTTCCCGCGGTGTAGTCACTCGCTCTCCCCGGGGCTGTGATGCGATGTTGTGACACGTGACGCCCGGGTCTCCAATCAGTGCTGGCATCGCTGTCTCCGCCTTTCAACAAACTGAAGAGGAAGTCAGGGATGAGCTGCAGCCGATCCTGGACTTCCTCTTCATGTTTAGTTTGTCTGGAGGCGGAGACAGCAACGCCTGCACTGATAGGGCATCGGGCATCACATGTCAGAACACAGTATCACAGCCCCGGACCACAAGTGCAGACTTTACCAAATTCTTATGAAAAAATATTCAGCACATACTGCATTTAAATACTGTACCCAATGTATTATATATTTTTGGAGTCGGTCCATTTTATAATGACTCCACAGCCCTGCAGTTGATTTTACCATGTAGTATGCAATTTCACAATTGGCTTTTGGGTTCTTTATTTACCATGTTCACTAAATGCCAAAACTAATCTGGTAATATGATTCCCCAGGTCAGTTAGTTTGAGTACGCAGATACAAAACAGGTATAGGTTTTTTTTTTGTTTTTTTTTTAAGTGGTGATAAAAAATTCCTAAATTTGTAAGAAAAAAAATTTTTATGTCGCCATTTTCCAAGACCCATAGCGTCTCCCGTTTTTCGGGGGCTGGGTGATGACTTAATTTTTTTGTGCCCTGAGCTAACGTTTTTATTGATGCCATTTTGGGGTAGTTACGATGTTTTGATTGCCTCTTATTGCATTGTCGCGGCAGGCAAAAACCTGTAATCCTGGCTTTCCAATTTTATTTTCTCGTTACACCATTTACCGATATGATTAATTTACTTTATAGTTTGATCAGACATTTCTGAACGCAGTGATCCCAAATGTGTATTTTTTATTTTTAATTGTATTTTCAAAGAGGCAAAGAGGGGGGGGGGGGTCATTTGAACTTTTTTGTGTTTTTTTTTTTATTTTTCTAAACTTTTTTCCTGGCTTCAATAGTCCCCTTAGGAGACTTGAAGCTGCGATCGTCCGATCGCCTGTGCTACACATAGTTGGGCATCGGCCCTGCTGTGTGTAGCAGAAATCACAATCTCCTATCGATCGCCTGTGACAGTGACAGGCATAGGGGTGTTTTGTAGACCCCAGGCTGTCATGACAATCCATCGGCACCCCGCAATCGTGATGGACGCAGATGGGCGGGACTTGTGAAGCGCTTCCAGACGGTCCGTGTTAAATGTCACTGTCCGTGATTGACATCAACATTTAACTGGTTAACAGCCACTGTTGGCTCTCGGATCCACCTGTGGCTGTTAGAGGCACATGCGGGTTCAACGTCGGAGCGCATGAGAAAACTACAACGCCAGATGTGTGTAATAAGACAATGATCCGTTCTGTTGTGATAACTGTCAGGCATTACATGTATCCCATTGGAAGCGCCCCTTTTCTTTTAAAATAAGCTCTGGAGGCAGATTCTCAGGGAGATCTATGTCCTGCCCATAGATCTTAACAGCTCATTTACATATTAAGAAAAAAATGAGGATTTTTCTGCACTAAGACATCAGATCACAGATGTCAGGGTATCATTTTATTCAGCAGCCTATGACCAACATGCCCATAGAGATTGGCTTAGGAGATTTAATCCTACTGACAAATTCCCTTTAATGTTGTGTTGTGTGTTAATAAAGAAATTATTTTAAAGGAAACAGAGTTGTCGCAAATGGTATTTTCTCTAAATTGGATATAGTTAGCAGTGGGGACCACAGGGATTTGTACTGGGAGCAGTGGGGACCGCAGGGATCTGTACTGGGAGCAGTGGGGACCGCAGGGATCTGTACTGGGAGCAGTGGGGACTGCAGGGATCTGTCCTGGGAGCAGTGGGGACTGCAGGGATCTGTGCTAGGACCGATTCTTTTTAATTTCTTTATTAAAGGGAACCTGTCACCCAACCCCCCCGCCCCCCGGGCGTTTTCAACGAAAAAAGCCACCTTCAGCAGCACTAAGACTGCAGTCTGTGAAGGTGGCTCTTATGTTTCTGCTCCCCAGTAACGCCGAAATATACACTTTTATAAATAGGTCCCCATACCTGTATTGAGTCCCATAGGTATGGTGTGTCCCCCTGTATCAGCCGTCTCCCAGCCGTCCATCATCCCCCTGTTGCGTCCCTGCACCGCCTTCTCCTGTGTTGCTGTTACATGCCGGCGGGCGCCTGCGCTGTGCCAACAGTTCTCGGGCATGCGCAGTGCGCGCTGCCTGGGAACTGACATCAGGCTATCGCGCCTGCGTGTTTCGGAGGCCCCAGATCCCGCCCCGCAGTGTTATGATGTATTCACACTGCGGGGCTGGCAATCTGGCGCCTGCGCAGTGAACAACTATAGCTGCGCCTGCCACCTTCTCCTTTTTCGTTTTCCTCCCTCAACAGCGTCTGATGAGCTGAGTTGTTCACTGCGCAGGCGCCAGATTCCACCCCGCAGTGTGAATACACCAAAACACACTGCGGAGCGGCATCTGGAGCCTCCGAAACACGCAAGCTTGATAGCTTGATGTCAGTTCCCGGGCAGCGCGCACTGCGCATGCCCGAGAACTGTTGTCACAGCGCAGGCGCCCGCCGGCATGTAACGCCAACAGCAACACAGGAGGAGGCGGTGCAGGGGTGCAACAGGGGGATGATGGACGGCTGGGAGGTGGCTGGTACAGGGGGACACACCATACCTATGGGGCTCAATACTGGTATGGGGACCTATTTATAAAAGTCAATATTTCGGCGTTACTGGGGATCAGAAACGTAAGCGCCACCTTCACAGACTGCAGCTTTAGTGCTGCTGAAGGTGGCTCGTTAGTTAAAAATTCCTGGGGGGGGGTGACATGTTCCCTTTAATGTCCTTGTGGATGGGATTGAGAGTAAAGTGTCAGTCTTTGCTGATGATGCTAAACTATGTAGGATTTTAAAATCTGACTGACGTTAACATTTTACAAAAGTATCTGGATATGATGTCTGAATGGGCAAACACTTGGCGAATGAGATTAAATGCAGAGTAACGCACCTAGGACGGAGTAATCCTATTGCTGCATATAAATAAATTGGGAGTGTACTCGGGACTACAGAACAGGAAAAGGACTTGGGTTTTCTGGTTACAAGTAAGCTGAGCAGCAGTAATCAATGTCCGGCAGCAGCTGCAAAAGCAAACAAGATTTTAAGGTGTTTAAAAAGAAAGATTAAAATCCTGTTATTCCAACAAATTGTTACCCCTTAATAAATCAGT
>JARQOD010000002.1:45997313-46083031 GCA_033576555.1 Oophaga sylvatica | reverse complement strand
GCAATCATGGGAGCACACAGACTCCCAGCGGAGGAAACCCAGCAATCATGGGGAGCACACAGACTCCCAGCAGGGGAAACCCAGCAATCATGGGGAGCACACAGACTCCCAGCGGAGGAAACCCAGCAATCATGGGGAGCACACAGACTCCCAGCGAAGGAAACCCAGCAATCATGGGGAGCACACAGACTCCCAGCGGAGGAAACCCAGCAATCATGGGGAGCACACAGACTCCCAGCGGAGGAAACCCAGCAATCATGGGAGAAACACAGACTCCCAGCGGAGGAAACCCAGCAATCATGGGGAGCAACACAGACTCCCAGCGGAGGAAACCCAGCAATCATGGGGAGCACACAGACTCCCAGCGAAGGAAACCCAGCAATCATGGGAGCACACAGACTCCCAGCGGAGGAAACCCAGCAATCATAGGAGAAACACAGACTCCCAGCGGAGGAAACCCAGCAATCATGGGGAGCACACAGACTCCCAGCGAAGGAAACCCAGCAATCATGGGGAGCACACAGACTCCCAGCGGAGGAAGATCATATAGCAGACTAATGATAGACAACCAAAAATATATATACATCATGTATCAAATATAATGTAGGTCGTAGTAACGGACTTGTATATACGGATCTATTGTGAAAATATTAGACAGAGGATGGTGGAATAAACCACAAAATCACGAATACAGATCCATTTAAACAATTGTAGAAAATTTTATTAAAGTGCAAATGCAATACACACAGGTAAAATGTAACGCTGAACCAGATGGCACAAGTGCAAGAAAATCGTGCAACCCTGGAGAAAAGGCGCACTGCAACCACCAAAAATCCTGAGAATATAATCAAATTACAATGCAACGCTGTACTATACTATTATGCACAATATCTATATGTTCAATTTATCTGCATACATAGATAATAATGAGCCATCAAAAAATTACAAAATTATCACCATATATCCAGATCACAGGATAAGCTCATACATAACGGTCTGGGCTGCTGGGGAAAGAAACAAAGTTCTCTCTAAATATAAATGTGATACTACAGATCTAAATAGACCCAGCCCAGTGCCAGATGAAGTCAGCGTTGCTACCAATTCATTACATAAAACGTGCCCATAGCACAATAATATTAACCCATAATGGTATATACCTGATGTAAACCTACAAGGGCACACTCAGGAAGACTGGTGGTCCGTGCGTCTGCCCCAACGCACGTTTCGGATCTTGTCCTTCGTCAGGGGCGTGACTAAAATGGGAAGCCTGCGGCATTAAAACCCCCCCCCGAACCGGAAATAGATGGTCACATGCCGGATATGACGCATGTGGTGCCATAACAACAGAGGACGCCTAGCAGCGCCGACGTCACACGGCGGGAAGCTGGGGCACAGCGTCCCCTAGCAACCTGACGCTACAGACGCCGGGAGCGGCGCGACTCCCCTCAGCACAGCACGCATGCGTGCAAGCATGTGATCACATGGGCGGTAGTTCATGGGGAGCACACAGACTCCCAGCGGAGAAAACCCAGCAATCATGGGGAGCACACAGACTCCCAGCGAAGGAAACCCAGCAATCATGGGGAGCACACAGACTCCCAGCGAAGGAAACCCAGCAATCATGGGGAGCACACAGACTCCCAGCGGAGGAAACCCAGCAATCATGGGGAGCACACAGACTCACAGCGGAGGAAACCCAGCAATCATGGGGAGCACACAGACTCCCAGCGGAGGAAACCCAGCAATCATGGGAAGCACACAGACTCCCAGCGAAGGAAACCCAGCAATCATGGGGAGCACAGACTCCCAGCGAAGGAAACAGCAATCATGGGGAGCACACAGACTCCCAGCGAAGGAAACCCAGCAATCATGGGGAGCACACAGACTCCCAGCGGAGGAAACCCAGCAATCATGGGGAGCACACAGACTCCCAGCAAAGGAAACCCAGCAATCATGGGAAGCACACAGACTCCCAGCGAAGGAAACCCAGCAATCATGGGGAGAACACAGACTCCCAGCGGAGGAAAACCCAGCAGTCATGGGGAGAACACAGACTCCCAGCGAAGGAAACCCAGCAATCATGGGGAGCACACAGACTCCCAGCGGAGGAAACCCAGCAATCATGGGGAGCACAGACTCCCAGCGAAGGAAACAGCAATCATGGGGAGCACACAGACTCCCAGCGAAGGAAACCCAGCAATCATGGGGAGCACACAGACTCCCAGCGAAGGAAACCCAGCAATCATGGGGAGAACACAGACTCCCAGAGGAGGAAACCCAGCAGTCATGGGGAGAACACAGACTCCCAGCGGAGGAAACCCAGCAGTCATGGGGAGAACACAGACTCCCAGCGGAGGAAACCCAGCAATCATGGGGAGAACACAGACTCCCAGCGGAGGAAACCCAGCAATCATGGGGAGCACACAGACTCCCAGCGGAGGAAACAGCAATCATGGGGAGCACACAGACTCCCAGCGGAGGAAACACAGCAATCATGGGGAGCACACAGACTCCCAGCGGAGGAAACCCAGCAGTCATGGGGAGAACACAGACTCCCAGCGAAGGAAACCCAGCAATCATGGGGAGCACACAGACTCCCAGCAAAGGAAACCCAGCAATCATGGGGAGCACACAGACTCCCAGCGGAGGAAACCCAGCAATCATGGGGAGCACACAGACTCCCAGCGAAGGAAACCCAGCAATCATGGGGCGCACACAGACTCCCAGCGAAGGAAACAGCAATCATGGGGAGCACACAGACTCCCAGCAAAGGAAACCCAGCAATCATGGGAAGCACACAGACTCCCAGCGAAGGAAACCCAGCAGTCATGGGGAGAACACAGACTCCCAGCGAAGGAAACCCAGCAATCATGGGGGGCACACAGACTCCCAGCGGAGGAAACCCAGCAATCATGGGGAGCACAGACTCCCAGCGAAGGAAACAGCAATCATGGGGAGCACACAGACTCCCAGCGGAGGAAACCCAGCAATCATGGGGAGCACACAGACTCCCAGCGAAGGAAACCCAGCAATCATGGGGAGAACACAGACTCCCAGCGGAGGAAACCCAGCAGTCATGGGGAGAACACAGACTCCCAGCGGAGGAAACCCAGCAGTCATGGGGAGAACACAGACTCCCAGCGGAGGAAACCCAGCAATCATGGGGAGAACACAGACTCCCAGCAGAGGAAACCCAGCAATCATGGGAGCACACAGACTCCCAGCGAAGGAAACCCAGCAATCATGGGGAGAACACAGACTCCCAGCGGAGGAAACCCAGCAGTCATGGGGAGAACACAGACTCCCAGCGGAGGAAAACTCAGCAGTCATGGGGAGAACACAGACTCCCAGTGGAGGAAACCCAGCAATTATGGGGAGCACACAGACTCCCAGCGGAGGAAACCCAGCAATCATGGGGGGCACACAGACTCCCAGCGAAGGAAACCCAGCAATCATGGGGAGAAACACAGACTCCCAGCGGAGGAAACACAGCAGTCATGGGGAGAACACAGACTCCCAGCAGAGGAAACCCAGCAATCATGAGGAGCACACAGACTCCCAGCGGAGGAAACCCAGCAATCATGGGGAGCACACAGACTCCCAGCGGAGGAAACACAGCAGTCATGGGGAGCACACAGACCTCCAGCGGAGGAAACCCAGCAATCATGGGGAGCACACTGTCACGCTGTCTAGCAGATGTATAAATATATAAATGTCAGTAATCTATCAAGTGGGACAACATACTATCTAACATATAAGTAGGTAACATTAACATGTATATATAGCATAGTATTACCTAACATAATATCCTGTGAGTCAATACTGAATCCTTTTCACGCTGTCTCTGGCTAGAGGTGGACCGGGGTCTATGCTGACCCTAAACTGGGGTCCTGACTAGTCCCTCTACCTGGAGGTACTGTTAATGGTACAGAGGTCCAGGCCACCAGCGTAAACCCTGTCTCCTACTAATCCCTGACCACTGTAATCTAGTCCTTAGAAGGACCCTGATTACCACCAAAGGGAATGGACAGGTAAAGGTTAACAAACAGTATAGACAAACGAGACAGGGGATAAAGTAAATACTGTCTTTCATACAACATATAAACACAGAGGGAACACCAAAGGTCTAGGAGATAAACTATAAGCAAGGAGGGGATGAACAACAAAAGAGCTCTTAGCTTAAGTCTTCTCAGAACCGATCCTATCTGCAGTCTGTATGAATGCTTTCACCGGCATCTAACACCCAGACTGGCAGGGATATAAAGGAAGCTAATTAGAACATAATCAAAAGCAGCCGGGCGAGGCTGGACCTAGTCTAAAGGTACTGCCACACTAAACAATCCCGCTAGCGATCACGATAACGACGCATACTAATGCGATCGCTAGCGGGATTGTTTCTATATCGCTAAGTGCGGCCACATTTAGCGATATAGTTAACGACGCTATCGCCGTTAGCGATCTTCTTAACGACTTTAGCGGTACAAAAGTACCGCTAAATCGCTAAGAAAAGGTGCCACACTAGCGATATATACTTACCCAGCGGGAGCGCCGACGAGAAAATAGGGTCCGGAACGATTCCAGCGACGAGCGAGATCACAGCAGAAAGCTCGTCGCTGGCAGATGCCGCACTGAACAACATCGCTAACGGGATCGCTAAATAGTGACGTTTTTTAGCGATCCCGTTAGCGATATTGTTCAGTGTGGCATACCCTTTAGCAAAGAGCTAGGTAAAATTAACTCTCTCATTACCAAACACAAAGTAACAGCAACTCAGCTGCGAGAAGTCAGAGTGTGCAATCGCGACGATCCTCGTGGCGATGCACCCATGACAGTACCCCCCCTTCTACGAGGGGCCTCCGGACCCTCAGGGCCAGGTCTGCCCGGGTAAGTTGTGTGGAAGGTCCGAACCAATCGATCTGCGTTAACCTCCGACGCAGGGACCCACGTCCTCTCCTCAGGACCATACCCCTTCCAATGAACCAGGTACTGAAGGGACCGACGATTCAGACGTGAGTCAATGATCTTCAACACCTGAAACTCCAAGCTACCATTGACCACCACCGGAGGAGGAGGCAGAGGCGACGGTATAACTGGCGCCACGTACCTTTTAAGCAACGATTTGTGGAACACATTGTGGATTTTAAACATAGGAGGGAGGTCCAGACGAAATGCCACAGGATTAACTATAGAACTGATCCTGTATGGACCGATGAACCTGGGACCCAGTTTCCAGGAGGGAACCTTGAGTTTTATATTCTTGGTAGACAACCACACCAGATCGTTCACACCTAGGTCCGGACCAAACACTCTCCTCCTATCAGACCTCCGCTTGTAACGGTTCCCCATAGCACTCAGACCATTCAGCACTCCTCTCCAAACTGAAGCAAGTGACGACGAGAATCGTTCCTCCTCAGGAACCCCAGATGGACGGGTTTGTGGGGTCTTAGAGCGAGCACAAACTCCACAGGACGTGACAAATTTTATTACCTCTTTATTTAAGTTAGGCCACCAAAACCGGCGAGAAAGGAGATCCACAGTTGCTTTACTCCCTGGATGTCCTGCTAAAGCAGAACTATGATGTGCCTCGATAACTTTTTGTCTTAACTGATTAGGAACAAACAGTCTCCCTGGAGGTCCTACAGGAGTGTCCCCCTGAACCTCCAACACCTCCTCCTCAAGCTCAGAGCACACAGCCGACACCACCACTCCCTCCTGCATGATAGGAACCGGGCCATCCGTCTTTCCGGCCCCTGGGACACTATGAGATAAGGCATCAGGAAGCAATTTTATTGAGCAGTCATACGTGCGATGAGGAGGTAACTCTTGACACCCCTCCTCTGAGAACATCTCCCCAAAGTCCTCCAGAAAAGGAGGCAAAGTCTTAGGCACGACCGCACCGATGACCGTGTTCATGCAGTTATTCTTGCAAAATTCACCCCACTGGCTTATCTTTCTGGATTGCCAATCAATCACTGGGTTATGTTTAGTCAACCAAGGAAGTCCCAACATAATAGGAGTAGGAAGACCCTCCAACACATAACAAGACAACCGTTCTTTATGTATTGCCCCTACTCGAAGGTCTATGCTATGAACAGCTTGTACAAAGCTACCTTGACCGAGAGGTCTGGCGTCAATAGAAAGTATAGGGATCGGTTTGGCCAATACACTCAGTTGCATACCTTGCACCTGGGCAAACCGAGCGTCCACCATATTAGCCCCAGACCCACTATCAAGAAGAACAGAAATCCTCTCAACTCTCGCACCAACCACCACCTCCGCAGGCACGAGAAATTGAGACGGACCCGGGACGAAATACCTACTCCCAGGTTGTCGTCCACCACACAACCTGGGATTAACAGTTTTTCGGTGACTCCTTTGCTCAATGAGGCAGGGGAGGACACCCCCCAACAAAATGCCCCTCTCTCCCGCAGAAGAAACACCTTCTTGTCTTGCGCGCACCGCTGATTCCCTCCTACAAATTGATGTCCCTCCCAACTGCACAGGTTCCTCAGAACAGACCAGGGAATCTCAACATCAGGGACTTTAGTAGTGGATGGAGTCATAACAGGGGCGGAGTTACCTCGCACCTCCCCCGAAGCCGTCTATCAATACGAATGGCAAGAGCCATAGCAGCCTCCAGTGACGGAGGAGAATCATACTGAGCCAAAACGTCTTTTACTTTGTCAGATAACCCTTGACAAAACTGGCTCCTAAGAGCTGGGTCATTCCACTGAGTATCTGTGGCCCATCTACGGAACTCAGAAGAAATTCCTCCGCCGGACGATCTCCCTGCTGTATCCTACGTAACTTCGTTTCAGCAAGGGAGACCCGATCCGGGTCATCATACACCAAACCCGGGGCAGCAAAAAATTGATCTACTGACGGGGAGGGCCGGGGAGCCCGGGGTAATGAGAAGTCCAGATCGTCCTGTAGGAGGAATGACAATTCCACCTCCTCTTCACTACCATCTCCACCGAAAGTCTCCTCCAAGGTAAAAAAATTGTCCCTGGCACGAACCTGCACCGGATAGAACCTGGTTAAATTTGCGTATTGCTCTGCGAGAACAACCACCTGGACTATATCTTTCTGGATTCCCAATCACCAGCTGGGCTATGTCATGGTAACTAGGAGAAGTTGCCAACATATACGTGTTAGGCAATGACCTAACATATAAAAGACAACGTACTTTATGAATGCAACATACTCTAATCTATGTAGGTAACATACTTGTACAAAGCAATACCTGACCAGAATCTGTGGTCAATAGAAAGTGTCTGAGGGACCGGGTTTGTGACCCTAAACTCGGTCTGCATACCTCTACCTGGGTCAAACGAGGTCGCCACCATAACCCAGTCCCACTATCCAGAAGAACAAATCCTCTAAAACCTCGATAACCACCAACGTGAATGCACGAGAAAGTTAAAACAGATGACCCGAGGACAGAAAAAACTAATACGGTTTCATCCAACACACAAACCAGGGATAACAAGGTCTCGGGATAACTATAGCCAAGGAGGGAGACCCCCCAACAAAATGCTCTTCTTATCTCCAGAAGAACACCTTCTTGTATGGCGTTTCACCGCATCATTCCCCGTGCTAAAGAATGATGTAGAACACAACACCCAACATCGCAAGACAGGTATTCCTCATTACAACCAAGGAACAGCAACTCAGGGACTGAGTCAGAATGGAATGGACGTCCTAACGGGCGATTCACCTACGCACACCCCCCGACAGCCCATCAATACATGGAGAGCCACACAGACTCCCAGTGCGAGGAAACAAAACATGAGCCAAACTCTTAGCGGAGAAACCCTGCACAAAACGGCTCCTAAGCGAGGTAAACCCATGAATCTGTGGCCCATCCACGGGAAACTCCAGAGAGAAACAGACTCCCCGCGGACGAACCCTGCTGTCATGGAGAACACGACTGTCAGCGGGAAGACCCGATCGGGTCATAACACAGACCCCGGGCAGAAAAAATTGATCTACAGACTGGAGGCCCGAGCACGGGGAGAGAGAACCCCAGCGAGAGGATACCCCTTGTAAGGGAGATCGACAACTTCCCACGAGGACTCGCAGTCCATGGGAGACACGGGGCCCAGCGAGAAACAATTATAGCACACGACTCCCGGAGGTAAAAAGAATATGGTCCCGACCCCAGTGAAGACCAGCCGGGAGAACAAACTCCCAGCAGAACCGGTTCTGGGGGGAACAAACTTGGGAACCCACAATCATACACACAGACTCCAGCGGGAAACCCATGCAACATGGGGCACAAGCTGGGCTAGGATCCATGGTACATGAGGAGCAAAGTTCAGTAGGACCGTCATGGAAATGTCACGCTGTCTAGCAGATGTATAAATATATAATGTCAGTAATCTATCAAGTGGGACAACATACTATCTAACATATAAGTAGGTAACATTAACATGTATATATAGCATAGTATTACCTGACATAATATCCTGTGAGTCAATACTGAATCCTTTTCACGCTGTCTCTGGCTAGAGGTGGACCGGGGTCTATGCTGACCCTAAACTGGGGTCCTGACTAGTCCCTCTACCTGGAGGTACTGTTAATGGTACAGAGGTCCAGGCCACCAGCGTAAACCCTGTCTCCTACTAATCCCTGACCACTGTAATCTAATCCTTAGAAGGACCCTGATTACCACCAAAGGGAATGGACAGGTAAAGGTTAACAAACAGTATAGACAAACGAGACAGACAGGGATAAAGTAAATACTGTCTTTCATACAACATATAAACACAGAGGGAACACAAAGGTCTAGGAGATAAACTATAAGCAAGGAGGGGATGAACAACAAAAGAGCTCTTAGCTTAAGTCTTCTCAGAACCGATCCTATCTGCAGTCTGTATGAATGCTTTCACCGGCATCTAACACCCAGACTGGCAGGGATATAAAGGAAGCTAATTAGAACATAATCAAAAGCAGCCGGGCGAGGCTGGACCTAGTCTTAGCAAAGAGCTAGGTAAAATTAACTCTCTCATTACCAAACACAAAGTAACAGCAACTCAGCTGCGAGAAGTCAGAATGTGCAATCGCGACGATCCTCGTGGCGATGCACCCATGACACACACACACACTCCCAGCGGAGGAAACCCAGCAATCATGGGGAGCACACAGACTCCCAGCGGAGGAAACCCAGCAATCATGGGGAGCACACAGACTCCCAGCGGAGGAAACCCAGCAATCATGGGGAGCACACAGACTCCCAGCAGAGGAAACCCAGCAATCATGGGGAGCACACAGACTCCCAGCGGAGGAAACCCAGCAGTCATGGGGAGAACACAGACTCCCAGCGGAGGAAACCCAGCAGTCATGGGGAGAACACAGACTGCCAGCGGAGGAAACCCAGCAATCATGGGGAGAACACAGACTCCCAGCAGAGGAAACCCAGCAATCATGGGAGCACACAGACTCCCAGCGAAGGAAACCCAGCAATCATGGGGAGAACACAGACTCCCAGCGGAGGAAACCCAGCAGTCATGGGGAGAACACAGACTCCCAGCGGAGGAAACTCAGCAGTCATGGGAGAACACAGACTCCCAGCGGAGGAAACCCAGCAATTATGGGGAGCACACAGACTCCCAGCGGAGGAAACCCAGCAATCATGGGGAGCACACAGACTCCCAGCGAAGGAAACCCAGCAATCATGGGGAGAACACAGACTCCCAGCGGAGGAAACACAGCAGTCATGGGGAGAACACAGACTCCCAGCAGAGGAAAACCCAGCAATCATGAGGAGCACACAGACTCCCAGCGGAGGAAACCCAGCAATCATGGGAAGCACACAGACTCCCAGCGGAGGAAACACAGCAGTCATGAGGAGCACACAGACCTCCAGCGGAGGAAACCCAGCAATCATGGGGAGCACACTGTCACGCTGTCTAGCAGATGTATAAATATATAATGTCAGTAATCTATCAAGTGGGACAACATACTATCTAACATATAAGTAGGTAACATTAACATGTATATATAGCATAGTATTACCTGACATAATATCCTGTGAGTCAATACTGAATCCTTTTCACGCTGTCTCTGGCTAGAGGTGGACCGGGGTCTATGCTGACCCTAAACTGGGGTCCTGACTAGTCCCTCTACCTGGAGGTACTGTTAAATGGTACAGAGGTCCAGGCCACCAGCGTAAACCCTGTCTCCTACTAATCCCTGACCACTGTAATCTAGTCCTTAGAAGGACCCTGATTACCACCAAAGGGAATGGACAGGTAAAGGTTAACAAACAGTATAGACAAACGAGACAGACAGGGGATAAAGTAAATACTGTCTTTCATACAACATATAAACACAGAGGGAACACCAAAGGTCTAGGAGATAAACTATAAGCAAGGAGGGATGAACAACAAAAGAGCTCTTAGCTTAAGTCTTCTCAGAACCGATCCTATCTGCAGTCTGTATGAATGCTTTCACCGGCATCTAACACCCAGACTGGCAGGGATATAAAGGAAGCTAATTAGAACATAATCAAAAGCAGCCGGGCGAGGCTGGACCTAGTCTAAAGGTACTGCCACACTAAACAATCCCGCTAGCGATCACGATAACGACGCATACTAATGCGATCGCTAGCGGGATTGTTTCTATATCGCTAAGTGCGGCCACATTTAGCGATATAGTTAACGACGCTATCGCCGTTAGCGATCTTCTTAACGACTTTAGCGGTACAAAAGTACCGCTAAATCGCTAAGAAAAGGTGCCACACTAGCGATATATACTTACCCAGCGGGAGCGCCGACGAGAAAATAGGGTCCGGAACGATTCCAGCGACGAGCGAGATCACAGCAGAAAGCTCGTCGCTGGCAGATGCCGCACTGAACAACATTGCTAACGGGATCGCTAAATAGTGACGTTTTTTAGCGATCCCGTTAGCGATATTGTTCAGTGTGGCATACCCTTTAGCAAAGAGCTAGGTAAAATTAACTCTCTCATTACCAAACACAAAGTAACAGCAACTCAGCTGCGAGAAGTCAGAATGTGCAATCGCGACGATCCTCGTGGCGATGCACCCATGACAGTACCCCCCCTTCTACGAGGGGCCTCCGGACCCTCAGGGCCAGGTCTGCCCGGGTAAGTTGTGTGGAAGGTCCGAACCAATCGATCTGCGTTAACCTCCGACGCAGGGACCCACGTCCTCTCCTCAGGACCATACCCTTCCAATGAACCAGGTACTGAAGGGACCGACGATTCAGACGTGAGTCAATGATCTTCAACACCTGAAACTCCAAGCTACCATTGACCACCACCGGAGGAGGAGGCAGAGGCGACGGTATAACTGGCGCCACGTACCTTTTAAGCAATGATTTGTGGAACACATTGTGGATTTTAAACATAGGAGGGAGGTCCAGACGAAATGCCACAGGATTAACTATAGAACTGATCCTGTATGGACCGATGAACCTGGGACCCAGTTTCCAGGAGGGAACCTTGAGTTTTATATTCTTGGTAGACAACCACACCAGATCGTTCACACCTAGGTCCGGACCAAACACTCTCCTCCTATCAGACCTCCGCTTGTAACGGTTCCCCATAGCACTCAGACCATTCAGCACTCCTCTCCAAACTGAAGCAAGTGACGACGAGAATCGTTCCTCCTCAGGAACCCCAGATGGACGGGTTTGTGGGGTCTTAGAGCGAGCACAAACTCCACAGGACGTGACAAATTTTATTACCTCTTTATTTAAGTTAGGCCACCAAAACCGGCGAGAAAGGAGATCCACAGTTGCTTTACTCCCTGGATGTCCTGCTAAAGCAGAACTATGATGTGCCTCGATAACTTTTTGTCTTAACTGATTAGGAACAAACAGTCTCCCTGGAGGTCCTACAGGAGTGTCCCCCTGAACCTCCAACACCTCCTCCTCAAGCTCAGAGCACACAGCCGACACCACCACTCCCTCCTGCATGATAGGAACCGGGCCATCCGTCTTTCCGGCCCCTGGGACACTATGAGATAAGGCATCAGGAAGCAATTTTATTGAGCAGTCATACGTGCGATGAGGAGGTAACTCTTGACACCCCTCCTCTGAGAACATCTCCCCAAAGTCCTCCAGAAAAGGAGGCAAAGTCTTAGGCACGACCGCACCGATGACCGTGTTCATGCAGTTATTCTTGCAAAATTCACCCCACTGGCTTATCTTTCTGGATTGCCAATCAATCACTGGGTTATGTTTAGTCAACCAAGGAAGTCCCAACACAATAGGAGTAGGAAGACCCTCCAACACATAACAAGACAACCGTTCTTTATGTATTGCCCCTACTCGAAGGTCTATGCTATGAACAGCTTGTACAAAGCTACCTTGACCGAGAGGTCTGGCGTCAATAGAAAGTATAGGGATCGGTTTGGCCAATACACTCAGTTGCATACCTTGCACCTGGGCAAACCGAGCGTCCACCATATTAGCCCCAGACCCACTATCAAGAAGAACAGAAATCCTCTCAACTCTCGCACCAACCACCACCTCCGCAGGCACGAGAAATTGAGACGGACCCGGGGACGAAATACCTACTCCCAGGTTGTCGTCCACCACACAACCTGGGATTAACAGTTTTTCGGTGACTCCTTTGCTCAATGAGGCACGGGAGGGACACCCCCCAACAAAATGCCCCTCTCTCCCGCAGAAGAAACACCTTTTTGTCTTGCGGCGCACCGCTGATTCCCTCCTACAAATTGATGTCCCTCCCAACTGCACAGGTTCCTCAGAACAGACCAGGGGAATCTCAACATCAGGGACTTTAGTAGTGGATGGAGTCATAACAGGGGGCGGAGTTACCTCGCACCTCCCCCGAAGCCGTCTATCAATACGAATGGCAAGAGCCATAGCAGCCTCCAGTGACGGAGGAGAATCATACTGAGCCAAAACGTCTTTTACTTTGTCAGATAACCCTTGACAAAACTGGCTCCTAAGAGCTGGGTCATTCCACTGAGTATCTGTGGCCCATCTACGGAACTCAGAAGAAAATTCCTCCGCCGGACGATCTCCCTGCTGTATCCTACGTAACTTCGTTTCAGCAAGGGAGACCCGATCCGGGTCATCATACACCAAACCCAGGGCAGCAAAAAATTGATCTACTGACTGGAGGGCCGGGAGCCCGGGGGAAGAGAGAACGCCCAGGATTGAGGGTCCCCTTGTAAGAGCGAGATGACAATTCCCACCCTCTGCTCTTCACTCCCCGATGACCGAGGCCGCAGCCGAAAGTACAATTTACATGCCTCCCGGAAGGTAAAAAATTTTTCCCGCCCACCAGTGAACCTGTCCGGGAGAGCAACCTTAGGTTCAGATCTGGTTTGCTCCGGGGGGAACAAAACCTTGGACTTAATATCCATAAGCTCCATGGACAACCTCTGCAACTGCCGGGCAAGCTGGGCTACTGGATCCATGGTAGCTGAGGAGAATTTTTAGTATGGCCGGTGAAAATGTCACGCTGTCTAGCAGATGTATAAATATATAATGTCAGTAATCTATCAAGTGGGACAACATACTATCTAACATATAAGTAGGTAACATTAACATGTATATATAGCATAGTATTACCTGACATAATATCCTGTGAGTCAATACTGAATCCTTTTCACGCTGTCTCTGGCTAGAGGTGGACCGGGGTCTATGCTGACCCTAAACTGGGGTCCTGACTAGTCCCTCTACCTGGAGGTACTGTTAATGGTACAGAGGTCCAGGCCACCAGCGTAAACCCTGTCTCCTACTAATCCCTGACCACTGTAATCTAGTCCTTAGAAGGACCCTGATTACCACCAAAGGGAATGGACAGGTAAAGGTTAACAAACAGTATAGACAAACGAGACAGACAGGGGATAAAGTAAATACTGTCTTTCATACAACATATAAACACAGAGGGAACACCAAAGGTCTAGGAGATAAACTATAAGCAAGGAGGGGATGAACAACAAAAGAGCTCTTAGCTTAAGTCTTCTCAGAACCGATCCTATCTGCAGTCTGTATGAATGCTTTCACCGGCATCTAACACCCAGACTGGCAGGGATATAAAGGAAGCTAATTAGAACATAATCAAAAGCAGCCGGGCGAGGCTGGACCTAGTCTTAGCAAAGAGCTAGGTAAAATTAACTCTCTCATTACCAAACACAAAGTAACTCAGCTGCGAGAAGTCAGAATGTGCAATCGCGATGATCCTCGTGGCGATGCACCCATGACACACACACACACTACCAGCGGAGGAAACCCAGCAATCATGGGGAGCACACAGACTCCCAGTGGAGGAAACCCAGCAATCATGGGGAGCACACAGACTCCCAGCGGAGGAAACCCAGCAATCATGGGGAGCACACAGACTCCCAGCAGAGGAAACCCAGCAATCATGGGGAGCACACAGACTCCCAGCGGAGGAAACCCAGCAATCATGGGGAGCACACAGACTCCCAGCGGAGGAAACACAGCAATCATGGGGAGCACACAGACTCCCAGCGGAGGAAACCCAGCAATCATGGGGAGCACACAGACTCCCAGCGGAGGAAACCCAGCAATCATGGGGAGCACACAGACTCCCAGCGAAGGAAACCCAGCAATCATGGGGAGCACACAGACTCCCAGCGGAGGAAACCCAGCAATCATGGGGAGCACACAGACTCCCAGCGGAGGAAACCCAGCAATCATGGGGAGCACACAGACTCCCAGCGGAGGAAACCCAGCAATCATGGGGAGCACACAGACTTCCAGCGGAGGAAACCCAGCAATCATGGGGAGCACACAGACTCCCGGCGAAGGAAACCCAGCAATCATGGGGAGCACACAGACTCCCGGCGAAGGAAACCCAGCAATCATGGGGAGCACACAGACTCCCGGCGGAGGAAACCCAGCAATCATGGGGAGCACACAGACTCCCGGCGGAGGAAACCCAGCAATCATGGGGAGCACACAGACTCCCAGCGGAGGAAACCCAGCAATCATGGGGAGCACACAGACTCCCAGTGGAGGAAACCCAGCAATCATGGGGAGCACACAGACTCCCAGCGGAGGAAACCCAGCAATCATGGGGAGCACACAGACTCCCAGCAGATGATGGCCTTGCTGTAGCGACTATTCACACCATTTTTGTCTCCTTACAACTTCATACGACTTATTCCATTAGTGTTTTTATTATCTCAGCTACCCCCAAAACAAGTGTTCGGCCATTTCATTCCTCCGTTTCAGCGTTCAGCATATGGGATAAATATTTGGATAATTTCATAGTTTGGACACAGTTACTTACGGTAACTATTTTTTTCCACCAGATAACTCCTTTGTTACCGTTACCTACCCACAGGAGAGGTGATAAGTTACTAATCGCTGCTTGGACCTGCACTGATAAGCAGAACGGGGCACTTTTGTATCTGTTGAAATGGAGCCGCAGGACACGTGCTCAACCGCCGCTGCAGTCTTTCCCTATGGGACTTCTGAGTGCTACACTCAATATTTTTGTCAGCTCCATACAGCTGTCGTAGTCAAGAACCACCAACAGGTCATGATTTCCTTAGTATTGCATACGTGATAATTGCATCACCTGTGCAGTACTAAGGAAATACTGGAAACATGACCTGTTGGTGGGCCTTGAGGACTGGAGTTGGAGAACCCTGGTCTAATGTGTATGGGGCAAAATCAAAGAAATTTTGTTGTAAATGCAATGTGTAGGTGCACATTCACACTGTGGCCATTAACAAAGATAACCTAAAATAAAAGCAATGAGCAAATACCTTGCAGTAAGTACAAACGTTAGTATAATCATAAAGTACTAATATTTTGCGGCTGAGAGCTATAAACATCTATATAAGCTCTCCCACGATCACTCAAAAAGATCAATAAGAATGGACAACTCCAAAAATACAAAATCCAAAGAGAGAGAAAACGAAGCAGGAAAGTCCAAAACACCATAGTATATTAAAATAGAAAAATCATTTATTGAAAAAATCACATAGAATAATCAAATGTACATGCTGTATGCACCATACATTAAACAGGAATTAAAAGGAGGAGACATGAAGGTATGCCAGGTTCAGAAGGGAGCAAAAAAATAATTCATCCCAGTGTAGCAATCATATATACATATATCCAAAAGCCCACAGGCTTTCAGCAATGGGAGTAATACATAGTAAATGGAAAATGACCAAATAAGAACCCCTAATATGGTCAACTGATTAATAGCCTACCCATGAACATAACAGGGGAGCTCCCCGTCCTCGCCCGGCGTCCCCTGACGCGCGTTTTGCCGTCAAGCTTTTTCAAAAGGGGTTAAAAAAAAAGCTTGACGGCGAAACGCGCGTCAGGGGCCACCGGGCGAGGACGGGGAGCTCCCCTGTTATGTTCATGGGTAGGCTATTAATCAGTTGACCATATTGGGGTTCTTATTCGGTCATTTTCCATTTACTATGTATTACTCCCATTGTTGAAAGCCTGTGGGCTTTTGGATATATGATTGCTACCCTGGGATGAATTATCTTTTTGCTCCCTTCTGAACCTGGCATACCTTCATGTCTCCTCCTTTTAATTCCTGTTTAATGTATGGTGCATACAGCATGTACATTTGATTATTCCATGTGTGATTTTTTCAATAAATTATTTTCTATTTTAATATACTATGGTGTTTTGGACTTTCCTGCTCCGTTTTCTCTCTCTTTGGATCTTGCAGTAAGTACAGTAATGTTCAATATAATGGCGTGTTTAAAAACATGAGTTAATCACAAAATATACTAGTTTTTATTTCCATGCATTGGGTACATTGCACACTGTTTTCTAATTCAAAACATGAAGAGAAATGTGTATAATATTTAACTATTTTACAGAAAATAAAAAATAACATTGGGCTGTTCTAAAAAATCGCAGTGTCTGCTTTTGTCTTCACAAACTCACAATATGTACTATTTTTTTCGTGGATTTAGCATTCCTGTGAATCACTAACCTAATATTTAGTTGTAACCCACAGTTTTTTAGAACTGCTTCACATCTATGGTGCATAGAGTGAACCAACTTCTGGCACCTGTCAACTTAGGCTCTGTGCACACGTTGCGGATTTGCACCAAATCCAGAAAAGGGTAGCTTAACCCCTTACTGCCATCGGACGTACTATCCCGTCCATGGTACCTGGGCCCGTATGACCGGGGACGGGATAGTACGTCATAGGCGATCAGCTGCGCTCCTGAGGGAAGCGCAGCTAATCGCCGCCGGGTGTCAGCTGATTATCACAGCTGACACCCATGACTGTGTGTCAGGAGCGGTCACGGACCGCTCCCGGCACATTAACCCCTTGCACACCGCGATCAAACATGATCGCGGTGTACTGGGGGCACAGGGGAGGATCGCGCAGGGTGGGGGCTCCCTGCGCGCCCCCCTGAGACCCTCAGAGCAGCGCGATGTGATCGCGCTGTTCTGAGGGCTTCCTCCCTCCCAGGACCCGGATCCAAGATGGCGCCGGGGTCCTGGAGGGAGGCGGCTACCTCAGTGCCTGCCGAGAGCAGGCACTGAGAAGCCTGCATCTATGCCTGTGCGATCGCTGGTGTGACAGAGTGCTGTGCACACTGTCACACCAGCGATCTGATAAAATACTGTGATGTCCCACCCTGGGACAAAGTAAAAAAGTTAAAAAAGTAAAAATAAACATGTGTAAAAAAAAAATCCAAAATAGATAAAAAAAAAAAAAAATATTCCCCAATAAATTCACTTCTTCCTGTAAATAAAAAAAAAAAAACAATAAAAGTACACATATTTGGTATCGCCGCGTCCGTAACGACCCCCCCTATAAAATTGTCCCACTAGTTAACCCCTTTAGTGAACCCCTTAAAAAAAAAAAAAAAACGAAGCAAAAAATCAATGCTTTATCATCATACCGCCGAACAAAAAGTGGAATAACACGCGATCAAAAAGACCGATATAAAAAAACATGGTACCGCTGAAAATGTCATCTTGTCCCGCAAAAAACGAGCCATCATACAGCATCATCAGCGAAAAAATAAAAAAGTTATAGCTCGCAGAATAAAGCGATGCAAAAATAATTATTTTTTATATAAAATTGTTTTTATTCTATAAAAGCGCCAAAACATGGAAAAATGATATAAATGAGGTATCGCCATAATCGTACTGACCCGAAGAATAAAACTGCTTTATCAATTTTACCACACGCGGAACGGTATAAACGCCTCCCCCAAAAGAAATTCATGAATTGCTGATTTTTGTTCATTCTAACCTCCCAAAAATCGAAATAAAAAGCGATCAAAAAACGTCACGTGCTCAAAAATGGTACCAATAAAAACGTCAACTCGTCCCGCAAAAAATAAGACCTCACATGACTCTGTGGGCCAAAATATGCAAAAATTATAGCTCTCAAAATGTGATGATGCAAAAACTATTTTTGCAATAAAAAGCGTCTTTTAGCGTGACAGCTGCCAATCATAAAAACCCGCTATAAATAGTAAATCAAACCCCCCTTTATCACCCCCTTAGTAAGGGAAAAATAATAAAATTAAAAAAAAGTATTTATTTCCATTTTCCCATTAGGGTTAGGGTTAGGGTTGCGGCTAAAGTTAGGGTTAGGGTTGGCGCTAAAGTTAGGATTAGGGTTAGGGTTGGGATTAGGGGTGTGTTAGGGTTAGGTTTGTGGTTAGGGTTGGGACTAGGGTTAGGGGTGTGTTGGGGTTAGGGTTGGAGTTAGAATTGGGGGGTTTCCGCTGTTTAGGCACATCAGGGGCTCTCCAAATGTGACATGGCGTCTGATCTCAATTCCAGCCAATTCTGCGTTGAAAAAGTCAAACGGTGCTCCTTCACTTCTCAGCTCTGCCATGCGTCCAAACAGTAGTTTATCCCCACATATGGGGTATCAGCGTACTCTGGACCCCAAGAGTTATTGTGCAATTTGTCCTATTTCTTCTGCTACCCTTGGGAAAATAAAAAACTGGGGGCGAAAATATCATTTTTGTACAAAAAAAAATATTTTTTTGTTTTTACGGCTGTACATTATAAACTTCTGTGAAGCACTTGGGGCTTCATAGCGCTCACCACACATCTAGATAAGTTCCTTGTGGGGTCTATTTTCCAAAATGGGGTCACTTGTTGGGGATTTCCACTGTTTAGGCGCATCAGGGGCTCTCCAAATGCGACATGACGCCCCCAGACCATTCCATCAAAGTCTGCAATCCAAAACGTCACTACTTCCCTTCCGAGCCCCGACGTGTACCCATACAGTAGTTTTCTCCCACATATTGGATATCAGCGTACTCAGGACAAATTGGACAACAACTTTTGGGGTCCAATTTCTCCTGTTACCCTTGTAAAAATAAAATATTGGGGCAAAAAAAATCAATTTTGCAAAAAAAAAAAGGATTTTTTATTTTTACGGCTGTGCGTTATAAACTTCTGTGAAGCACTTCGGGGTTCAAAGTGCTCACCACACATCTAGACAAGTTCCTTGTGGGGTCTATTTTCCAAAATGGGGTCACTTGTGGGGGGTTTCCACTGTTTAGGCGCATCAGGGGCTCTCCAAATGCGACATGACGCCCCCAGACCATTCCATCAAAGTCTGCAATCCAAAACGTCACTACTTCCCTTCCGAGCCCTGACGTGCGCCCATACAGTAGTTTTCTCCCACATATTGGGTATCAGCGTACTCAGGACAAATTGGACAACAACTTTTGGGTTCCAATTTCTTCTGTTACCCTTGTGAAAATAAAATATTGGGGGCGAAAAAATCATTTTTGTAAAAAAAAAAAAAGATTTTTTATTTTTACGGCTGTACGTTATAAACTTCTGTGAAGCACTTCGGGGTTCAAAGTGCTCACCACACATCTAGATAAGTTCCTTGTGGGGTCTATTTGCCAAAATGGGGTCACTTGTGGGGGGTTTCCACTGTATAGGTGCATCAGGGGCTCTCCAAATGTGACATGACGCCCCCAGACCATTCCATCAAAGTCTGCAATCCAAAACGTCACTACTTCCCTTCCGAGCCCTGACGTGCGCCCATACAGTAGTTTTCTCCCACATATTGGGTATCAGCGTACTCAGGACAAATTGGACAACAACTTTTGGGTTCCAATTTCTTCTGTTACCCTTGTGAAAATAAAATATTGGGGACGAAAAAATAAAAAATAAAAGATTTTTTATTTTACGGCTGTACGTTATAAACTTTAGTGAAACACCTGGGGGTTAAAAGTTCTCACCACACATCTAGATAAGTTCCTTGAGGGGTCTAGTTTCCAAAATGGCGTCATTTATGGGGGTTTCCACTGTTTAGGCAGATCAGGAGCTCTCCAAACACGACATGGCGTCCAGCCAATTCTGTGTTGAAAAAGTCAGACGGCGCTCCTTCCCTTCCAAACTCTGCCATGCACCCAAACAGTGGTTTACCCCCACATATGGGGTATCAGCGCACTCAGGACAAATTGCACAATAACTTTTGGAGTCTTGTTACCCTTGGAAAAATAAAAATTGGGGTGAAAAGATCATTTTTGTGGAAAAAATATGATTTTTAAATTTTACGGCTCTACGTTATAAACTTGTGTGAAGCACTTGGGGGTTCAAATTGCTCACCAAAGATCTAGAAAAGTTCCTTAGGGGGTCTAGTTTCCAAAATGGGGTAATTTGTGGGGGGTTTCCACTGTTTAGGCACATCAGGGGCTCTCCAAATGCAACATGGCATCCAATCTCAATTCCAGCCAATTTTGGTTGGAAAAAGTCAAATGGTGCTCCTTCCATTCCGAGCTCTGCCGTGCGCCCAAACAGTGGTTCCCACCCACATATGGGGTATCAGCGTACTCAGGACAAATTGGACAACAACTTATGTGGTCCAATTTCTCCTGTTACCCTTGAGAAAATAAAAAATTAGTGACTAAAATATAATTTTTGTGGGAAAAAAATAGGATTTTTTATTTTCATGCCCGGGCATTATAAACTTGTGTGAAGCACTTGGGGGTTCAAAGTGCTCACCAAAGATCTAGATAAGTTCCTTAGGGGGTATAGTTTCCAAAATGGGGTCACTTGTGGGGGGTTTCCACTGTTTAGGCTCATCTGGGGCACTGCAAACGGAACATGACCCCCATCAACGTCTGCATTCCAAAACGTTACTACTTCCTTTCCAAGCCCTGCCGTGCACCCAAACAGTTCCCCCCCCCCCACATATGGGGTATCAGCGTACTCAGGACAAATTGGACAACAACTTTTGGGGTCCAATTTCCTTGGGAAAATTCAAAAATTTGGGACTAAAAATCATTTTTGTGGAAAATTGTTTTTTTTTTTTTTCACACCCAGGCATTATAAGCTTTTGTGAAACACTTGGGAGTTCAAAGTGCTCACAACAGATCTAGATAAGTACCTTAGGGGGTCTAGTTTCCAAAATGGTGTCACTTGTGGGGTTTCCACTGTTTAGGCGCATCAGGGGCTCTCCAAACACGACATGGCGTCCAATCTCAATTCCAGCCAATTTTAGTTTGAAAAAGTCAAACGGCGCTCCTTCCCTTACGAGCTCTGCCGTGTGCCCAAACAGTGGTTTTCCCCCACATATTGGGTATTGGCGTACTCATGAGAAATTGCATAACAACCTTATCTGCCCATTTTCTCCTTTTACCCTTGTGAAAATAAAAAAAAAGTTTGTAAAAGATCATTTTTGTGGCTAAAAAGTTAAATATTCATTTTTTCCTTCCACGTTGCTTTAGTTCCTGTGAAGCACCTGAAGGGTTAATAATCTTCTTGAATGTGGTTTTGAGTACCTTGAGGGGTGCAGTTTTTAGAATGGTGTCACTTTTGGGTATTTTCTGCCATATAGACCCCTCAAAGTGACTTCAAATGAGAGGTGGTCCCTAAAAAAAATGGCTTTGTAAATTTTGTTGTAAAAATGAGAAATCGCTGGTCAACTTTTAACCCTTATAACTTCCTAACAAAAAAAAATTTTGGTTCCAAAATTGTGCTGATGTAAAGTAGACATGTGGGAAATGTTATTTATTAACTATTTTGTGCGACATATTTCTCTGTTTTAAGGGAATAAAAATTCAAAGTTTGAAAATTGCAAAATTTTAAAAATTTTTCGCCATATTTGCGTTTTTTTCAAAAATAAACGCAAGTTATATCGAAGAAATTTTACTTCTAACGTGAAGTACAATATGTCACGAGAAAACATTCTCAGAATCGCGAAGATCCGTTGAAGCGTTCCAGAGTTATAACCTCATAAAGAGACAGTGGTCAGAATTGTAAAAATTGGCCCGGTCATTAACGTGCAAACCACCCTTGGGGGTGAAGGGGTTAAGCAATGTTAATTAGTGGGAATCCAGAATTGGTATGCACATGGTAGGGAAAATTTCGCACTGATTCTCAGCGTTTTTCCGCAGCATGTTGATTCCTTTTACGGATCTGCAGTGTTTCTGCACCCATTGACTGAGTCAGTCAAATCCGCAGCTAAACCGCAGGTGTAAAAAGGTTTGCGGATTAGCGTGCCAAATACGCTGCGGAAAGGAAGGAGGAAGTGTGTGGGCAGAGAATGTGTGCATGTGTCTGTCTGCGGGTGTCTGTAGCCAGGCATCGTCTGATGTGACTACTACTCTCATCCGGCTATGTCTGCTGTCACATATAACAGTGACAGCATGAGCCGCATCTGGCGACTGTGTTCAATTGTAAAACGAAAAAAACACATTCATACCAAACACCTAATCCCCGATGCCCTCGATCACCTGCAACAAAAATAAAATAATAAACCAACATATACTTACCTTTCCGACATAGTCCATTTAATAATGAGTGTGCCACGACGATCTCACATGTAGAACAGTCACATCGGGAGATGTGACCTCTCTACATGGCTTCTATGATACACAGACAGGAGGTAATCCTCCGGAAGTGTATCACTGCGCCTCCATCAGAGTTCGTGCTGTCACTTGCGGCACCGCTGCGTGAGAAAATTCTCACACAGCCATAGTGCCGTAAAGTCTTTGGCAAACTTCAGCCTGGCTCTCCTTTGCTTCTCATTGATGAAAGGCTTTTTTCTAGCTTTACATGACTTGAGCCCTGCTTCTAGGAGCCTGTTATGAACTGTTATTGCCGTTCACTTCACCCCGGTTAAAAGTCATTTTTTCATTCATATTACTTTTAGGATATTACTAGCACTTGTTTTGCCATCCAGCTTGTCCTATTGCAAGAGGATTGTGAACACCACAGCAGTGTTTTTTAGGCCTGTTTCACACATCCGGCGGGCGCCTAAACGGCGCCCCCGACATTTAGCCGCAGCGCCGCATGCGGTATTTTCTCTGAACAACGGATGTGCCGCATCCGGTTTTTCGCCGCATCCGGTTCACGAATGCGGCAAAAAAACGCATACGTCTCATCCGGTGTATCCGGTTGGCATCCGTTGACGCCATAATGCGCCGGATCCGGCTTTTAAGCACGCCCATTTTGGGGCCCTTTTTGGGGTTCCAAATATGATTGGCTACTGTAATCCTATATATACACTGCTCCTACATCCCTTCTTTGACAGGTTGTAGAGGAGAAAGTGCAGTTTGGAGAGAAGAGCAAGTAGCAAGTGATTGGCGAACATGGAACCCATTATCGGCAATATCTTCAGGAATCTTGTTGATTTTACTGCGGAGATGAATCGATTGAGGTTTATCTTCTGGAGAAGGAGCGAAAGTTTGAGGAGCAGCGGCGTCAGCGCCTGCGAAGTCGCTGCCGTATGTGGATCCACCCCATCACGTCACAGAGATTAACTCGTGGTGTCTATCCACACTGAACATGGAGCTGCGACAAAATCCAGAGAAGTTTTTTGCCTATCTGCGGATGAATATAGAAAACTTTGATGATTTGCTGGAGCGTGTTGGAGACAAAATTAAAAAATCGGACACCTACTGTCGGTTCTCGATATCTCCGGCGGAGCGTCTCATGGTGACTATAAGGTAAGCTATATGTATTGGTTCTGTTTGCTTGAGCGCACTTGTAATTTTATCATTAATTGAACATCACAGGCCAACTAGGAAACCATATGAGTAGCCCCAAATCTAGTTATAAAACAGTCTTTCTCCTAGATATTATTATTTTTGGTATCTCCAATAGTCGTAGCTGAGTTCTGGTATGTAATGCTGCGTTTCTGAAATAATTTGTATTTTCTAATTTGTTTTCAGATTTCTGGCAACTGGCGAAACTCTATCATCGCTCCATTTTCAGTATCGGATTGGAATCTCCACACTATCCGGCATAATAAAGTATACTTGTCGTGCTCTGTGGGATACTTTGGTTGGAGAATTTATTCCAGAGCCAACAACACAGCGGTGGCTTGAAATAGCGGACCAGTTTCTAGCCATCTGCCAGTTCCCCAATTGCCTGGGGGCCGTTGATGGAAAGCACATCCGCATTCAAAAGCCAAAAGGAACTGGATCTGAATTCTTTAACTATAAGAAATATTTCTCTATCGTCCTGATGGCTATTGCAGATGCGCACTACAAGTTTATCGCGGTGGACATTGGGTCTTATGGACGGTCTAATGACTCCCAAGTCTTTAAAATATCTGCTATGGGACGTAAATTGTATGGAAACTGTTTTCAGTTTCCCCCCCCTAGGCCACTGCCTCAAACCTCAGGCCCACCAATGCCATTCGTTTGTGTAGGTGATGAGGCATTCCAGCTGTCCCAACACCTATTGAAGCCGTATGCCAGCAGAGAATTGACACATACAAAGCGGGTATTTAACTACCGCCTCACAAGAGCCAGACGGATGGTGGAGTGTGCCTTTGGCATTATGACAGCAAAATGGCGTGTCCTTTTGACTGCAATAAACTTGAAGACCGAGACTGTTGATGATGTAGTGAAAGCGTGCATGGTCCTCCATAATTTTGTCCTAACCAAGGAACCAATTTCTCTGGAGGACCACAATCAAGAAACAACTTTGCACAACTACATCAACATTACCACTCGCAGTACAGTTGCAGTTTCTAGAATGAGGGACCAGTTTGCTCAATACTTTGTGTCACCGGAAGGTAGTGTTGACTGGCAGGATGACAGAGTGTGATAAATGTATTGTTTCTTTTAATAATTTTCTTTACCCACAATAAACCTTTAATAGTTTACTTGTCTACCTTCTTGTGTGTTTTCTACTATAACCTTTTTGCCATTGTTGTGTCCATGTCTGTCACCTTTTGTCCAAAAAAGTGTACATTGTAGGCCATGTTTCCCCAACTGCAGTCCTCAAGGCCCACCAACATGTCAAGTTTTCAGTCTTTACTTTGTATTGCTCAGGTGATAATTGCCTCACCTGTGCAATACAAAGGAAATACTGAAAACAATACCTGTTGTTAGGCCTTGATGACTGGATTTGGTGACACATGGCCTACAATGTACCCTTTTTAGGACAAAAGGTGAAATTGTATTAACAAAAGTATTTCACCATTTGTCCTACAAAAAGTGTACATTATGTTTCCCCTACTCCAGTCCTCAAGGTCCACCAACATGTCAAGTTTTCTGTCTTTCCTTTGTATTGCTCAGGTGATAATTGCCTCACCTGTGCAATACAAAGGAAATACTGAAAACATGATATGTTTTTGGTGGGCCTGGAGTAGGGGAAAACTGGGGTAGGGGATAATCTAAAAAAGTACACATTTTTATTAAAAAGAGAATACACTTTGCATACTACACAACCCGGGACATAACTTTGCCAAAAGGTTGCATTTACGAACCTTTTAGCCAAAGTTAGGTGTACCTGTAAAACAATTTTAAAACTTAACATCGTATAAATTAAAGACAGACAACAATGTTAAACCAATGAACAGTTTATTTAAAAATATATTTTTTAATATAATTTTTATTAAATTAGGCCTTTAGGCCAAATGTTTCACATATAAATAAAAAAAATTTAAAATGTAACTAAATTTTTTTTCTTACACTTTATTTTTTGATTCAACTTTTTTTTAATTAACTTTTTTTTTTAATTTCATTAAACAAATGAAAAACAAAAACAGATTTAAAGGTCTGTGTAGTGTGGGGTGGAAATACTGCTGGAGGGGCTGCGGGACACTTCGACCGTGGGAGTGTGGAGGGACGAACGGGATGGTGGTGGGGAAGGAACAGGAAGAGGTGAAGGGGTGGAAAGACCAAAAGAATGGGAAGACAATGCAGAACATGTGGGTGGTGGTGGAGTGGAGGGTTGTGCAGGAGTAGCAGGTGACATAGTAGGTATTTGGAAGGGGAAGGAGATTGGTAAGTAGAAGTGTGGTAGAGGGTAGGTGGCTGGTAGTGGGTAGGTTGTTGGTACTGGGGAGGTGGTTGGTACTGGGTAGGTGGTTGGACCTGGGGAGGTGGTTGGTACTGGGTAGGTGGTTGGACCTGGGGAGGTGGTTGGTACTGGGGAGGTGGTTGGACCTGGGGAGGTGGTTGTACTGGGGAGGTGTTGGTACTGGGGATGTGGTTGGTATTGAATAGGAGGGGGAGGAGGTATGGCAGGTGGAGGGGGGGGAAGATGGACGGCGGCTGTAGGGGGGGAGGTGGTGGAATGACTGGGGTGGATTGAGGATGGGAGACAACCTGCACTACAGCAGCGTGGCACGTGTGCATCACATACATCTGCTGGTCATAAGATAGCGGATCTATGCGCTCTGCAACCGACCTAAAAAAGCTGTAGTTCGGTGGTGCTCTTATCTCAGAACGCACAGTTTCCAGAAGTGTCTTGACCTCACCAACTAGTGTGGTTATCTGACGAAGGCCTGCGGAAACTTGTTCAGATAGCAACTTAAGGCAGTTCTGGAAAGATGCGTTCATGTGTAAGAACTCGGGCGCATAGTTCTTTTCCTGACCCTTCTGACGCTGCCGCCCAGTACCCGCAGCTGTACTAGAGGTGGCAGGGTCAGAAGGGTGGGGTAAAGGGAAGGCTATATCCTGACCAGCAGATTCATGCATTGCAGGCGGCCACGCTGCTCCAGCGCTGGTGGAAGGGACAGCGGGATCGTGTGTGTGTGAAGTCTGGGAAGGGTCAGATGTGGAGGGTTGGTCAAAGTGTCCCTCGGTGTCGGTCTCCTGAGGGATCGCTCTAGAAGGCTCCAACTCTGCGGGCGCCCGAGTGCTGCTCACCGTGCTGTGGAAGAAACAAAAACATAAAATTAATATACAGATGTGGAATGGCCCTGGGTGAAACCAAAAAAAAAGTTAACATTTGATGTTAATATTTACCTTCTGGTGACCATGGTTTCACGCAGGAACGCCAGAGCTCGTGCATATTTGTACTTACTCTGGCGTCCTGAAGAACCACTCGGGGCCCGCATTTCCTTATTGAATTCTTTCTTAAAGCGATCCCTCACAGACCGCCACCGCTTCATAATTCTCTCCCTGAAACGAGAAAGCACACATTGGTTACTATACAACAACCACACTTTAGTCCTCGTGTCCCCCAGAGTTCATGTTTTTATTGTTTCCATAGTGTTTCACAAAAGGAAATCATGAAAACATGAAGCGTTGGTTACACAAGGACAGAATTTTTTTAAAAACACCTTTACAGTCAGCAACATGAACTATACTTACGGTATTTATTCTGGGACCTAGGATTGAGGTCCTCCCAGCGGTGCATCATTGCTGCTGCCACTTCCGTCCAGAGCCGTCGTGTCACAATTTGATCCGCATGCTGGCGGTCCCCCATGTTCCACAGCGGCTCCCTTTCTCGGACCAGGTCTATCATCAACTCGACGTCCAATCCCTCCTCCGTGTCCGAGTCGGGAGCACGCTGTGAAGCCTGTGAAATGAACAATGAAAAAAAAAAAAATGATCAGATACATGGTTTTAATTTGTAAAAATTATACATGTTACAATGGGAAAATTAATGCACAAAACATTTGTAGATAACACGTTTTTTAAAAAGCATAAATTATATAACATGGCAAAAAAAAAAAAATACTTACACGTTGAGAACCGCCGACAGTCTCACGACGACTCTGGGAGGCGCTGGGAGAGTCCCTCTGGCTCCCAGATGCGAGAGACTAAAAATGAAAAGAAAAATTAGGATATTGGCAGGTGTTGGCCGCTGTGTGAAGTATGCACTAAATGTTTTTCTATGTGTTGTGTGTACTGTGATGTTGTGTTTCTGCGATTGATGTAGGATACTTACGAATTGTGAGCCCACTCCGGGTATCTCTCCACCCCGTCCTTCTTCCTCTGGGAGCTCCTCGTCATCTTCAGATTCCTGTTATTAAAATAACACAATCAAGACATATAGCCCACAGATGGATTGTGGATAGAAAAATAAAAAATAGATATTTTTACCGCCAATTCCTGACGATGGGTAGGAGGGCTCCCAGAACAAGATGTGTCCTGCTGTTCCTGCTGTGGCGGCTCTGGCTCTGCCTCTGGCTGTGAGGGAGGAGATGGCGATGCCCGTGGTGCTGGCGCCGCCGCTTCAGCCGATGCCTCCTCTGCCAACACCGCCATTGCTGCAGCTGCAGCAGCTGTTTGACGTTCTCTGCTGTGGAAGAAACAAAAAGGGACAGTCAATATATTTGTATATTTCTTGGCCCTGTCTGAAAGAGAAAACCAAGCATGTATTTTTATTGAAATGGGGGGGTGTAATCTTTACTTTCTTCTGGCTTCCCTCCTTGCCCGCCTCTCCTCCTGTTCTCTTCTATCTCCAGGCGCCGCCTCCCCCTCTTGTTGACGTCTTCTACTGTTAAAGTAAAAAGGTACTGTAAATTTGAGATTCCTTGTCCATGGCTGAAATAAAAAACAAACATGTAATTTACAGCAAAATGTGTGCTGTAATACTTACTTTCTGATTGCTATCCTCCTAGCTTGGAGGTCCTCTGCTCCCCTCTGCTGAACTTGGGCTTCAGCCGCCGCCGACCGGTGAAGTCTTCGGCTGTTGAATAAGGACACAAAAACGGACAGTGAATATATGGGTATTCCTTTGCCCTGGCTGAAAGAGAAAAAACAAACATGTAATTTAGAGCAAAATGTGTGCTGTAATACTTACTTTCTTCTTGCTATCCTCCTAGCTTGGAGGTCCTCTCCTCCCCTCTGCTCAACTTGAGCTTCAGCCGCCGCCGCCGCCGCTCGTTGAATTCTTCTGCTGTTAGGACACAAAAAGGGACAGTGAATATATGTGGATTCCTTGTCCCTGGCTGAAAGAGAAAAACAAACATTAAATTTTTAGGGACATGGGGGATGACATTTACTTTCTACTGGCTTGCCTCCTTGCATCCAGGATGTCCTGCGCCCTTTCATCGCCAGCATCAATTCTTCTGCTGTGGAATTAACAGACCAAAAAAAATTGGTTTATATGTTTTGATTGTCCCTGTTTTAAAATATAACATTCAAACAACGACATTATTCCGACCACATGCAATCATTTTTTGTAGCCATCAACAGTACCAGGGTAAACCGTATCCCTGGCAAAAAAAAACAAAAAAACAATATGATAATAAAAACATGGAAATTTCACATAAGAGCATGAGTAGCTAAGGTCAGAGGCAGCCAAAAAAATAACATTGCAACAAAAAGAAAAGTACATCAACATTTGTATACTAAACACAGGAAAATAATAGCAGCATGAGTAGATAAAACCGTGACAAGCCACAAAGAACAAAGATTGCAAACAAAAAAACATTAGCATAGTCATACAATTCAACAGACCATGAGTAGATAAAACCATGACAGGCCACAAAGAACAAAGATTGCAAACAAAAAAACATTAGCATAGTCAAACAATTCAACAGACCATGAGTAGATAAAACCGTGACAGGCCAAAAAAAAAAAAACATTGGCAAAAAAAATGGAGAGAAACATTACCATAGTAAACACATGCACATTTCAGATAGTAGCATAAAAAACAACGACATCACTGGCCAAAAAAATTAATACTTTTTTAAAAATAAAAAAAAAATTTGATACACAAATACATCCACATTTCAGATTGTCGCAGGGAGACCAAGCACATCACTGCTAAAAAACAGTACCAGTAGATCTACATTATCAACATTCACAACAGTAGCAATGAATACACAATAAAGTTCCCAAACAAATGCATTTTAAACTCGGGGACCCACCCCATCATCGGCAATTTAATTTCATTAAATACCTGGGGAACCAATCCCCATCACAGAAAAAACATTAAATATATAATGTACCAGGCCACAAAAAATAAACATCAGCTCACACAGCATTGGTGACATATGTATTTTAAATTTTTGAATTTGGGGGTGGGTGGTTCATATTTACCGTCTGTTTTCCTGGCGCTCCATGGTACGGATCCTGGCTGCGAGTCCGGTGGCTGCGTCGGTGGCTGCTTTCTGTGGCTCTCCGTGTCTCTCTGTGGCTTCTGTGGCTCCTGTGGCTCCTGTGGCTTCTGTGGCTGTGTCTGATGTCCCACCCAATTTTTTTTTTATATGTTTGCTGAGGGGTGGTACTTCCTTGTATCTGTTTGCTGTGGGCTGGTATATCAATTAACAAACCGGATGCGGCTACCGGATGCGGCGGACGCCGCGATGCGGCGCATTGCGGCGTCCATAGACTTTCATTGTAAAAAAGAACCGCATGCGCCGCATCCGGCGCATGCGGCTTTTTCGCCGCAGACAAAAAACGTTACATGCAACGTTTTTTTCCAGACACCGGACGGTGACCAGACACCGCATCCGGCACCAACCGGACGCGCCGCAGTGACATGCGGCGCCAATAAAAGTCAATGGGAAAAAAACCGCATGCGGCGCATACGGTTTTGTGATGCGGCGCTGCGAAAAAATGCCGGGGGCGCCGCAAGGGGAAAAACGGATGTGTGAAACAGGCCTTATACTTTCCTTCATTAAATAAGATTTGGTTCAGGTGATCACCTAATCAGAAGCACATTAAGTAGAATGAGGTGAACTCTGGTTGGAATTCAACTGACACTGGAATGGAACAGCTGTCAGACATGTAGAGAAGCTGATTTTTATAATAAAAAACACTTATATTTGTTTTGTGTGTGTAAACATTATATTTAAACATGGTATGTAATGATATTATGGTCTATACTGGAGAATGTAAAAGAAGAGGTTGGACAAGGAAATGACATCACAATTCTTTTATTTTTGTTAAATAATATATCTTTATTTAGCTTACAAAAAACGCATACAATTCCGCATCAAAAACACATCAAATCCGCGCGGGTTTTCAACTGCGTTTTCTGCCAAGAGAAAGAATCCGTGCAGATTTTTACAACAGCAAATCTGCAACGTGCGCACGTTCCCTTATTCCAACCCAGGATGCTTGGACTACATCCCACATTTTTTTGTATTGGTTGGCTTTGCATCAGAAATGGCATTTTTAATGTCACCCCACAAGTGTTGTATCGGATTAAGGTCCGGGGATTGGGCTGGCCTCTCCATAACCTCAATTTTGTTGGACTGGAACCAGGATTTTGCTCGTTTACTGGTGTATTTAGGGTTGTTGTCTTGTTGAAACACCCATTTCAAGGGCATATCCTATTCAGCATAAGGCAACATGACGTCTTCAAGTATTTTAATAAATGCAAACTGGTCCATGATCCCTGGCATGCAGTAAATAGGTCCGGCACTATTGTAAGAGAAACCTGCCCATATCATGATACTTTCACCACCATGCTTTACTGTCTTCAGAGTGTACTGTGGCTTCAATACAGAATTTGAGGGTCATCTGACAAACTGCGGCCCTTGGACCCAAAAAGAACATTTTTACTTTAATCAGTCCATAAAATGTTTCTCCATTTCTCTTCAGGCCAGTTGATGTGTTCTTTGGCAAATTTTATCTGCTTCAGTACATGTCTTATTTTTTAACAGTGGGACTATGCGGGACTTCTTGCTAAGAGATTAGTGTCACACAGGTGTCTTCTGTCACAGTACTCACAGGTAACTTGAGACTGTCTTTGATCATCCTGGAGCTAATCATTGGCTGAGCCTTTGCCATTCTGTCTATTCTTCCATCCATTCGAATGGTCGTCTTCTGTTTTCTTCCATGTGTAAGGTTCTGTGTACATGTTCCTGAAACTCAGTTTGTTCGTCAGCCATTTTACTTTCTGTCTTGCTGCAGCTATCTTGCCCTCAGTCAAAATGGAGTTTCCAGCTTGCATGTTCCCGCCCTGATTCTCTCCTTTTGCTTCTTAAGCAGCCACAGCTGAGCAATCAGTGCTTCAGAATCTAGCCTGCAGTGAACCTGTGACCTGACTCCTAAAGCCTTGGACCTTGTACTCCAGCTATTCCTACTGAGGAACTCTGAAGCACTTGTGGACTCTGAACCCTGCTCTTTGAAAGACCCACGTTTGCATGGACTTACGGTAACAGAGAAGAAGATCCTGAACCTGTTGTGGAGAGTGATTGCTGAGCTTAGATTACTCTGGCCTGCTGTGTCTCCTGCTTCTGTATCTGCAAACTGTGTGACTATTTTTGCCAACTTGTATGAAGTAATACTAGACTTTCTATATCAAACCTGTGTCTCATGTATTTTCATCGCACCCAAGCACAAGACGCTATATGAACTGTACTACATACATTACACCACGTCTCTCTGGCTTTCCATTTTAAAGCATTGGAGATCATTTTAGCTGAACAGCCTATCACTGTCTCCATAAGTTTTACCTTCTGCAATCAACTTTTTAATCAAAGTATGCTGTTCTTCTGAACAATGTCTTGAACGACCCATGTTTCTCAGTCTTTCAAGGAGAAATGCATGTACATGTCCTGGCTTCACCCTTGAATAAGGGCCCCCTGATTCACACCTGTTTCTTCACAGAAGGATGGATGTCACTAATTGATCTCCACACTGCTATTAGTTTGAACACCCCCCTTTCAATTAACTATTCTAATACACAGACTCAAAAACATGAGATCATGAATGCCGAGTCTGTTGGTGTTCTTACAATCTACTGCACCAAATGATAAATTGTTTAACATGTAGTAATGTAATTTATACCAAAACAGTGATTAATCTGGTTAGTCATATTGGACTGCTATTATTTTGAACACTACTGTAAATGGTAAAAGTACATGTACATAATATGGTGTACTTGGTTGACACGGTTTTAATCAAAAAAGCCATCCCACCGCAACATAGTGTACCCCGATCAGGATGGTCCTATCTCTAATGTGAAACCACTATGTGTAAACAGGCCTCGATGGGGGCAGAGCAGGATCCAGGCCTGAAAAACACCTTGTCATGGTGGGATAGATTTTACACTTTTTTTTTAATCAAAACAGTGTCAACTAAGTACCCTAAGTTATTTATATGTACTTTTACTATTCACTTACTGCAGGGTATTTGCACATTTTGTTTTTATCCTAGGTTGTATGTATGGGGGCCTCCTGACTGTCACCTAATCGATAGTGTCGGGGAGATGAGGATCCGGTGTGGCAGATTTCGAACTGCCGATCTTTTTGTTCTGGACAACAGAAGTAGTCGCCAGAGATTTCTGGTAATGGTTTTTTTTTGTAGAGATCACAGGAACACTCGGCCAAGCAAGTGCTGTAGAGGAGTTGGGAGAGATAGCAGTTGGCCGAATGACTGTTCAGCTGGCAGCTGTGTATTGTGTGGGACTCACTCATGCAGCAATACCAAATATATTAATCTTTGTAATTATTTCTTTTTAATGACATTATTTACGTTTGGGAAAATTATGAGTTCAACTTTTATATTTGGGTTTTTTATCCACTTTTGTGGACGTAGAGAAGCGTCCAGTGAGTCTTCAGTCACTGCTCAGTACATTGTGAATGGTCTCTGCAACCATGGCAGTTCACTGATTGACAGCCAGGTCAGCAGTGCATCAGTACAGAGCCAGCTGTCAATAAGTTCCGGGGCCTGGTGAGCAGCGACTGAATCTGTGTCAGCTGCATCAATATGAATGAAAGCCAGATGCTGTCGGGAGGAATTTCCGTATTTATCGAACTATAAGATGCACTTTTTTACTCCAAAAATGTGGAGGAAAATGGGGGGTGCGTCTTATAGTCCGGATGTACTGACTCTGGCTGTGGTGGGGAGGTGGCATTGGTGGAGCAGTGGGTCACAGAGTCAGGAGCCAGCTGCTGCACCTAACTCCTGTGCCCGCTGCTAAAGTGAAACGAGTATACACTGCATTCCGGGCCCATGGGCGTGGAGGGCAATGAATATTCATTTCTCGTTAGCAACCTGGTATGATTGCCCCCATTCCTGTCCTGGTATGCATGGCCCCATCTTTATCCTGGTATGATTAGCCCCCACCCTCATCCTGGTATGCATGACCTCATCAGAGAACATTAAAAAAAAAAAAAAATTACACTTATCTTCCCAACACTCCTTCGCAGCATCTTGTTCCTTTGCCAGCAGCTGATTTTTGCTTTTAAGCCGCACATAGCAGGGACGTCATGCGCTGCTTGCAATCCGAAGGGCAGCTGCAGTAATACTCACTGCTCTGCATGCCGGGACTGTGTGCGCGCAGGGCCGTAAGTATTCATTCCTCTTTAGTAGCGCGCACAGTGTCAGCTGCCGGCTTCCTGCAACTGCAGGTGGTCACATGTGCCGCTACTAAAGGGAATAAATATTCACCGCATTCCACGCCCATGGGAGATGGGGACCCTGCATCCCAGTACTGGGATGGGGCCAATCATACCAGGTTAAGGATGGGACCCTGTATTTCAGGATAGGGATGGGGCCATGCATACTAGGACGAGATGGGGACCCTACATACCAGGATAGGGATGAGGGTGATCATTCTTGCCAGGATAGGGATGAAGGAGACTATTCCTACTAGGATAGGAATGAGGGGGCCATGCCTACCAGGCTAAAGATGAGGAGGCCATGCACACCAGGATAGGGATAGGGGGGCCATGCATACCCGTGTATGGATGAGGGGGGCCATGCATACAGGTTAGGGATGAGGGGGCCATGTGTATCAGGATGGGGATATTAAGTACAGAATTTACCACATTTTTTGCTTCAATTTTTTTTCCTAATTTCCTCCTCTAAAACCTAGGTGCATCTTATGGTCCGGTGCGTCTTATAGTCCGAAAAATATGGTAAGTTCATTATCTCCTGCTAGCTGGGTTTTCAATGTAGTGGTGGCACAGCTTCAGAATGCTACAAACCTGCAGATTATCCCCTTGCGTTTTGGAAGAAGACAGGTCTGCGCACAGTGGCTATTCTGCTCTAATAATGGAGATACCAGGAGTGCTGAGGTAAGAAGAGGCTGCTCACACTGCTGTCCTCCATGTCTATCTGATCTAATGCTGGAGATAAGAAGAGGCTGCTCACACTGCTGTCTACCCTGTCTATATGATCTAATACTAGGGATACAAAGGTGTTGATGTAAGAAGAGGCTGCTCACACTGCTGTCCACCCTGTGTATCTGATCTAATCACACAACATGTGTCTGATTCATGTTGCCTGTGGTTTGGGTGGTTGGAGGCAGTGCCCCATCTGTGCATTTCAGCTGAATAGGACAAGTATAACAATGTTTATAATGGACTCCCTTATTTTTATGTTGCTTTTTCCTCTGTGATAAATATTGTATTATTAGCTATAGTACAGCTTTCTGATCCTGATATATGCTTTTTATACACTTGGCACATCATCTGATATTATTGGGCATAATGCCTTTGGTACATTAGTGTCTATTCAGGTGTCTATATATGATGTTTTACATGTATACTTCATGACAACAAATCTCACAGACAATAACATACAAACAAACTCTATTGTCCAATTTATGCACAATTTATCCCGCTGTAACATATCGCCACTTTTTCTGTGGATGTATGTTTTTTTTTAACTTTTTGCCTATTTTTAATTAAGTTTAACAAGGAATATTATAATCAACAAATTGTCATCATTATTATGGGTTTAGGACCATGCCCTCCCCTTTCTTTTTGATGTGGAGTTTTGGTACACAGTACAGTGCCGGGTGTAATAAGAACAGGTCCTAGAAAATAACCAGCACAGGCTTTATAAAATACAGTTTATAGCTGTTCTCAGTGCAGAGCTGCTTAGCTAACAGAATAAAGTGAGGGGTATGTGCACAGGAAATGCTTAGTGAGTTTTTGATTGTTTTTATTTTTGCATACAAAAGTAGTTTTTATTAAAAAATATAATCTCTACATCTAAAGCTTTTTTTATCCTGACAGTTTTAAACTTCTAAAACTTTTTACATTTCCTATACATGACCATCTGGCCAGATGAAGACTTACGGTAAGTGTTCCTATCTTATGACAATTGAAAGGTATCAGAGATCCATTTTTTTATCAATGAACTAGAGCACTCCCTTGTGGATATTAAAAATATTGCATGCAGCGAATTTGCCAATAAAAATGTCCATACAAATAAACACTCCTCAACAATGAAATCGCAACACCAAAAAGGAAACGTGGAATTATGGAAAACACAAGATGAATAGACATGTTACTGATACTGAAATGATGAAAAATTTAAAAAAAAATCTTAATTTATTCAGTATTTAGTATGTGCACCACACAGAGAAATCCTAACACTTACAGCCTTGACTGCTATCAATTAGTTAATTAACCCCTTCCTGACTTGCACCGTATATATACGGCTCCGCGGGAGCTGCGTTCCCTCAAACCACTGCATATATGTGGTGCAGTGATCACACTGAGCTCTGCCAGATCGAGTGTGGGTGTCAGCTCTATGTGAGAGCTGACACCGTGCAGCGATGCCCACAATCAGTGATAACATCAATCGCGGGCGTTTAACTGTGAAGCCACTGTCAATAGTGACAGGGATATCGAGGGGCATCGCAGAGGGAGGGAGCTCTCTTTGTGCTCCCATCGGCACAACAGGATGCAATTCTCGGTATTCATTGTAACCACAGGCCCAAAGATAGCGGTGACGGTGGCCTGTCAGTTCATGCTGAGAGCACGAGCTGACACACCTCCTCCCTGCATGTTGGAAGCTGCTCTAATCTAAGTATTAAATCAGTGATCTGTCACTATATAGTTGATGTCGCATCCTGGGACAATGTAAAAAAGTTTTAAAAAGTTAATAAAATATAAAAAAATCAAACAATCTCAAAATAAAGAACAAAAAAAGAAAAATATGAATCCAATAAATGCATTTATGTAAAAAAAAACACATTTAGTATTGCATCGTCTGGAATGACCCGACCTATAAAACGGTCCCACTAGTTAACTCCTTCAATGAACACCGCAAAAAAAAAAAAAAAAACGAGGCAAAAAACAATGCTTTATCAGCATACCACTGAACAAAGAGTGGAATAAAACACGAACAAAAAGACCAATATAAATAAAATTTCTATAGCTGAAAACGTCATCTTGTACCAAAGAATAAAGCTGTCTTATCAAAATTTTACCACATGAGGAACAGCATGAAAAAAAGAAAAAAAATCCTGAATTGATGGTTTTTGTTCATTCTGCCTCTCAAAAATCGAAATAGAAAGCGATCAAAAAATGTCACGTGCCCAAAAATGGTGCCAATAAAAATGTCAACTTGTCCAGCAAAAAACAAGCCCTCACATGACTGTCAACCCGAAACATGTAAAGTTTATAGTTATCAAAATATGGCAATGCAAAAACTTGTTTCTTATGTGTGACAGCAGCCAAACATAAAACCCAATATAAATCTGGTATCGCTGCTATCGCACCGAACCGAAGAATAAAGTCGTCTAATCATTTATACCACATGAGGAATGTCCTTAAAAATAAATAAAACCAATTCTTCACCTGGTGTTGACTTTTTCATTCTGCCTCCCAAAGATTGCAGTAAGGCTAGTCTCACATTTATCCTGCGCTAAGTGCTGAGCACATATACCAGGGATTCCGTGTAAATCTCTGAAATTCAGACAGAACCCCCCCAGCGGAAGATTCTCTATAATGTAGCAGATGGAGGCACTGTGGACGCCATAGGACCTGTGATCCGGCGGTGTCCGTATTTTAGGGGAGCATAAAAGCGCGGTTGACCACATTTTTGTGCACCACTGAAGAGAAGGACATCGCTGAACAGAGGCAAGTTGGAGTCCAGAGTAACTCTGCAGCCGCATAATAGTGAATGGATCCCTCTGGGGGGTCTCATCTGAATCACGTCATTCAGAGATTTAGATGTAAGCTCCGGTATAAGTGCACAGATTAGAGTGCCGATTAATGTGAAGCCAACCATTATGTAAAATGTTCCCTACAAAAGCTTCAAATCAATCTACAACTAAGCAAGTCCTCGCTCAGCTCCATCATCTGTTAACGGAAATATAGGGGGCTTCCACGTTTCTGGTATTCAACAGCTCTGGAAAAGTGCTATACATAGCTCCTCACCCTCAAAAGAAATTCAGAAAATTCGGTGTTCCCAAATCCAAATGCCACCTTCCCTTCTGAGCCGCAGTGTGCCTAAAGCACATTAGTGTCCACATGTTTGGCATTTCTGTAGCTATGAAATCCAACCTAATTTACAGGTCCATGTTTCCAGAAGCATGAGCTAGGCACCACAACATAATGGCAGGGTCGGCGTTAGGGGCAGGCAAGACTGCTACTTCCGCCTTAGTGCAAGGTGGAATAGGAGCACTGCCAGAGCACTGAAAAATGACCTCCAGCAGGCCACAAATGTGCATGTGTCTGCACAAATGGTTAGAAACCGACTCCATGAGGATAGTCTGAGGGCCCTACGTCCACAGATGGGGGTTGTGCTCACAGCCCAACACCGTGCAGGACGCTTGGCATTTGCCACAGAACACCAGGATTGCCAAATTCGCCACTGGCGCCCTGTGCTCTTCACAGATGAAAGCAGGTTCACACTGAGCACATATGACAGACGTGACAGAGTCTGGAGACGCTGTGGAGAGCGATCTGCTGCCTGCAACATCCTTCAGCATGACCGGTTTGGCAGTCAGTCAGTAATGGTGTGGGGTGTCATTTCTTTGGAGGGGCGCACAGCCCTCCAAGAGCTCGCCAGAGGTAGCCTGATTGCCATTAGGTACCGAGATGAGATCCTCAGACACCTTGTGACACCATATGCTGGAGTGGTTCCTCCTAATGCAGGACAATGCCAGACCTCATGTAGCTGGAGTGTGTCAGCAGTTCCTGCAAGATGAAGGCATTGAAGCTATAGACTGGCCTGCCCGTTCCCCAGACCTGAATCTGATTGAGCACATCAGGGACATCATGTCTCGCTCCATCCACCAACGTCACGTCGCACCACAGACTGTCCAGGAGTTTGCGGATGCTTTAGTCCAGGTCTGGGAGGAGATCCCTCAGGAGACCATCCGCCGTCTCATCAGGAGCATGCGCAGGCGTTGTAGGGAGGTCATACAGGCACGTGGAGGCCACACACACTACTGAGCATCATTTTGACTTGTTTTGAGGACATTACATTCTACTTTAATTTTGTGGGCGACTCCAAATCCAGGCCTGCATTGGTTAATAAATTTGATTTCTATTGATGATTTTTGTGTGATTTTGTTGTCAGCACATTCAACTTTGTACAGAACAAAGTATTCAATGAGAATAATTCATTCAGATCTAGGATGTGTTATTTGAGTGTTCCCCTTTACTTTTTTGAGCAGTGTACAATGTGGGCTGTGCTATATATTATGTGGGATGTGTTATATACTATGTGGCTGTGCTATATACTATGTGGGCTGTGCTATATACTATGTGGGCTGTGCTACATACTATGTGGCTGTCCAATATACTATGTGGGCTGTGCTATATACTATGTGGTCTGTGCTATATACTATGTGGGCTGTGTTATATACTATGTGGGTTGTGTTATATACTTGGGGGGTATATTATATTCTATGGGGGAGGCTGTGTTATATACTATGTGGCTATGTTATATACTATGGGGGTACATTATACATTATATTCTATGGGGAGGCTATGTTATATACTAAGGGGGTACATTATATTCTATGGGGGAGGCTGTGTTATTTACTATGGGGGTACATTATACATTATATTCTATAGGGGAGGCTGTGTTATATACTATGGGGGGTACATTATATTCTATGGAGAGGCTGTGTTATATACTATGGGGGATACATTATACTTTATATTCTATGGGGGAGGCTGTGTTATATACTATGGGGGTACATTATATTCTATGGCGAGGCTGTGTTATTTACTATGGGGGCTACATTATATTCTATGGGGAGGTGGGCTGTATTATATTCTATGATGGGCTACATTATATTCTATGGGGGGCTGTATTAGATTTTATGAGGGAGGATTGCATCATACTCTTTGATGGGGCTACATTATATTCTATGGGGAGGTGGGCTGTATTATATTCTATTCTGGGCTACATTATATTCTATGGGGCTGTATTATATTTATTATATTCTATGAGGGGTGATTGCATCATACTCTATGAAGGAGCTACATTATTCTATATGAGGGGGCTACATTGTATTCTGTGGGGGGCTAGATTATATTGTATGGGGGCTTCATTATACTTTATGAGGGGGCTACATTATATTCTATGGGGGCTGCATTATACTATATGAGAGGGCTACATTGTATTCTATGGAGGGGCTACATTATACTATATAAAGGGGCTGCATTATATTCTATGGGGGCTGCAGTATACTATATGAGGGGGCTGCATTATATTCTATGGGGGTTACATTATTTCTGTGGAGTGGCTGCATTATACTCTGTGGGGTGGCTGCATTATGCTATATGTGGGCTGCATTATACTGTATTGAGGACTATGGGGAATACATTATACTATATGAAGAACTATGGGGTGCACTATACTATGGGAAGTAAATTGTACTACATGGATGACTATGGCAGTGCATTATACTATATGGAGAACTATGAGGAGTGTATTATATGGAGGACTGAGCAGTGTATTTTAATATATGGAAGACTATGAGGAATGTATTATACTATATGGAGGACCGAATAGTGTATTATACTATATGGAGGACTGAGTGTATTTTAATATATGGAGGGCTATGAGGAGTGTAATATACTATTTGAGGACTATGAGGAGTGTATAATACTATATGGAGGACTGAGGAGTTTATTTTAATATATGGAGGACGATAGGGAGTGTATTATACTATATGGAGGACTATGGGGAGTGTATTATACTATATGGAGGACTATGGGGCATATTATATTATATGGAGGACTATGGGGTGTGCATTTTACAATATGGAGGACTGTGGTGCACATTATAATATATGGAGGACTATGGGGTGTATTATACTAAACAAGCAAAAGGCTGCATATTCATTGAGTGATTTGATTGTTTATACCGGAACAAAAATCATTGTTCTCAGCAGCACATCCCGGGTGTAAACTGTAGATGTGCTGCTGATAACATGATACTGTATGGTGATCTATTAGTGATCCATTAGTGATTGTTCTTTCCCCATCACTCTTTCTCAGATGGTGGAAAGAGGCCGGGAAACAAGTGTTGAACGATTTCAATATTGTCGATCACACTCATTTAACGTCCTGAACTCAGCGCATGTAAATACAACCGAAATGCTTCTGTGTGATGTGAAATATATTAGCATTTGGGGCCCCACTTTGATTAAAACCGGCCCTGCAAACTGGTGACTACAACGTACTGGTGACTACAATAGCAGTTTGCAATTTTCATTCAGCAACATCCAATACTGCTTGTTTCTGAAAAACACCCATGGAATCAAAATCGTCACTACACGTATAGATAAACTCCTAAAGGAGTATAATTTGGAAAATGGGGTCACTTGAGGGGGGGGGTTTCTGCTTCTCTAGCACTTAAAGGCAAAGCATTCTAAAAAAACTGCGCTTCACGAGGAAAATAGCGCTCCGTCTCTCCTGAGTCTCACTGTATGGCTAAGCAATACTGTACAGCCACATATGGGGAATTTCTATATTCAGCTGAAATTTTGGGACACACTTTGGTGCCATTTTTACCTATTTCCCAGTGTGAAAATGTAAAATCTGGGGCTAAAACAAATTTTTGTGGTAAAAATGTAAATGATTTTTTTCTTCACTGCCCAATGGTATAAAATTCTGTGAGGAACATGTGGTGTCAATATAAACACTGCACCAGTAGATGAATTCATTGAGAGATGTTAGTTTGTAAAATGGGATCAATAATGGGGGGATTCTGCTATTCTGGCACCTCAGGCTCTATGACATGGCACCCGCAAACCAAAACAGCAAAATATGAACTCCGATATGACGCTTCTTCCCTTCTGAGCTTTCCAGTGTTCCTCAAAAGTAGTTTTCGGCCACATATGGGTTATTGGTGTACTCATATTGCACAATAAATTTTGGGGTTCGTTTTCCCCTGTTTGGAGCTGAAAGAATATTTTTGTGGGAAAAATTATTTTTTTATTTTCACGGCTCAATGTTCTAAACGTCCGTGAAGCACCTGGGAAATCATGCTGCTCACCACACATTTAGATAAGTTCCCTGAGGGGTCTAGTTTCCAAAATGGCATCACTTGTGAGTGGTTTCCACTGTTTAGGCACATCAGGGGCTCTTCAAACCTGACATGACATCCACTAATTATATGTCTTCTCTTCACTTCCACTCTGGTTCTCTGCACACAATGTGCATGTAGAAGAGAAGACATAAATCGCTGCTGCTAAAAAAAAAACCTTGCTAGTGAAGACCGTGGGTGGCGCATGCGCAGATCAAGAACAAGGGGAATAACTTGGAGATGCGACTGCGCATGCACTGCCAGCACCATTTTGTTGGAAACAAAGGTTTTTTTTTTAGAGACCACAGCAATCATTGTGACAGAACGATATTTAAAATAGTAGGCAAGTCACTGATCAACTTGTCATTCAAACTGAAGGATGAATAAGGGACCAGAGCAACAAGAAAAGACCCTGCACACAGGCCGCTCTGATGCACAAACACATCATTACATGAAAACTTCACACAGATTACACAAAAAACACAAAACAAATTTATTCACTGCAGGTATCATCTTAATCAGTATCACAGCGCCAATATGGCCATGTGTGTACTTTACTTTGCAAAAGCTGGCTGACGATTCACGGATTATTTTTAACCCCCTTCCTGACATGTCAATCTTGTGACTAATTGTGTGATGATCCTATGATTGTCCCTTCTGTTTCTCACAGCAGGGAACATGGCGCCTTTGTCCCAGGGGTGGCGAAGCCCCCCCACAACTATGATCGCTGTGATGGGCTGTTCCATCGTTAACAGCCAATCTCATCGTTTCTCAGTATTTCCAGCAATCAGATTGCCTGAAACACTGATGTCTGGCAACCGCAGCGTCACAAGGGCCAGCTCTGATTGGTGAGATCGAAGATGACATCAGTCACTCCAATCAGAGCACACAGGCACGCTGTGACCTGCAGGTGGCCGCTCTATACTTCCTTATTCTAGTGGCGTTCATTCTGTCTGTCTGTGTGCTGTACTGGGCCTTGTGGTACCACAGAAGCCTGAGAATCGCTTCTGCTGCTACTTGCCTGTGTTCCTGCTCCTGCTGAAGAAGAAAGAAGATCCCTTCCTGATATTTGCCTGATCTTTCCTTAATCCACCCCAATCCCTCTGTCTTCCCCCTCACCCTCTCCCCTCCTGCTGCTGAGCGCTGATCAGTACTTGATTGTTGATCAGTATTTCATCACTCGTTTTTTTTTTGCAGTTTTTTTCTTTCTTGTGCGTCCTGCAGCCGCCGAACGTTGCTCAGTGTCGCTTCTGCTGCTACTTGCCTGTGTTCCTGCTCCTGCTGAAGAAGAAAGAAGATCCCTTCCTGATATTTGCCTGATCTTTCCTTAAAGGGAATCTGTCACCCTAAATTGGCGGGATATTTAAATGATGGCAGTCAGGTGAGATGGGCAAGAAAGAAAAAAACTGCAAAAAAAACGAGTGATGAAATACTAATCAACAATCAAGTACTGATCAGCGCTCAGCAGCAGGAGGGAGAGGGTGAGGGGGAAGACAGAGGGATTGGGGTGGATTACTTGCCTTAACATGTTGTTCGCCGCTGTCTCCATTATTTCTGGGAATTGTAGTCGTTGCCCTCCATATAACGCACCTGCGCATTGCAATCTTGAATTGCGCATGCGCAGTATGCTTTGCCCGCAGATTGCAATGCGCAGGCGCGTTGCAACGACTACAATTCCCAGAAAATAATGGAGACAGCGGCGAACAACATGTTAAGGCAAGTACCCAAAACACCGCCCATCTGACCTGACTGCCATCATTTAAATATCCTGCCAATTTAGGGTGACAGATTCCCTTTAATCCACCCCAATCCCTCTATCTTCCCCCTCACCCTCTCCCCTCCTGCTGCTGAGCGCTGATCAGTACTTGATTGTTGATTAGTATTTCATCACTCGTTTTTTTTGCAGTTTTTTTCTTTCTTGTACATCCTGCAGCCGCCGAACGTTGCTCAGTGACGCAAATTACTGGTCCGGACTCGTGCTCGGTGTTTTCCACAACTTTTTTTTCACTATTTTTTATCCCCACCCTTTGCACCACTCTGTGTGTGCAATCTGCAGCTGCCGAGCCGCTGATCAGACATACAGCTCTGATTAGCACGCATGCTTGTTATTAGTGAGAACCTTTCCCCCCCCTATTTTTTATCTCCTTTCTGCACCACATCCATGCGTGTGTTCTACTGCTGGTTGGTGACGAACATCACTGACTGGCCTCTGATTGTTTTGTTTTTTTTGGGTGAAAAAAGAATCAAGTAAAAAATCATTTAGTTTAGTAGTTAGGATTAGATTAGTTAGGGACAGTAAAAATATACTGTAGTAATCGTCGACGCGTACAGTAATTTTTCCGGAACTGAATCTGATTTAATGTCAGTTGCGGGCGCTCAGTCATTTTTTTTTTTTTACTGACGTCCGTTTAGTAAGTTTGTTTTTTATTTTACCAAATTTTTATATTTTTCTTTCTTTATTCTTTTTTTTATCTTCTAAATAAAAAAAGTTTACACCAAGCACTCACAAACACACCTGATTAAAAGTTAGTACACACACACAAACCACACCACACACATTAAAAAAAGTTGGCCCCTCATCCCAAACCCTGTTTTCAGCAGAGGAGGCATACGCTTTCCTTGCCTCAGACACTGACAATGAGGGAGATAATCCCACCTTCCTTTATTTTTCCGACTCAGTTTTCTCTTTCTCCAGTGATACCGAACTGTCACGCAGACGCCCCAGGCCAGAAACTGACCTAGCACCCACCGTTACTGACTCTGTATGGACCTCACCTCCCAAAAATTATGAGCCACAGATTCCTGATTTTGTGGCACAGTCAGAAATCCAATTGCACACTACAGGCCTCACAGAAATTGACTTTTTCAAAGTCTTTTTCTCTGAAGATTTTCAAAATCTCATGGTATTGCCTAACAAATTTGTACGCCCAGCAATTTTTATCCCAAAATTTGACTTCCTCATTTTCCAACTAGACCCCTGTAGATGCAATAGAAATTATGAAGTTTTGGGGCCCGGTCCTTCACATGGGGCTAGTGAATAAGCCAGAAATTCGGGTTACGTTTTGTATAACACTCCAGTGTTCCGCATGGCTATGTCCCAGACACACTTTGAGACCATCCACAAATTATTGCATTACAGCACAATGTCCTCCCTGAGATGATTCCAACTTTGACCGACTTTTCAAAGTTCGGCCGGTCATTGAGCACTTCAGCAACAAGTTTGCTGAGGTGTACAATCCCCAAAGGGACATCTGCATGGATCAGTCCCTAATCCATTTCAATGGGAGGCTCAAATTCTGGCAATACTTGTCCACTAAGGTATGGAATTAAGCTGTACAAACTATGCGAGAGTACTTCTGGGTACACCTACAAGTTTAGTGTTTATGAAGGGAAAGACACCCAGATTCAACCCCTGAATGCCCCCCCTGTCCTGGGAGTGAGTAGAAAAATTGTGTGGGATTTGGTGCACCCACTGCTGGATAAAAGTTATCACCTCTATGTAGATAACTTTTATACCAGCGTCCCACTGTTCAAGTCTCTCTCTGCGTGAGCTACCGCAGCCTGCGTTAACATCCACAAAAATGAGAAAGGTCTCCCTAAGACGCTAATTTGGCAGGTGCTCAGAAAGGGCGAAAGCAGAGCTCAATGTAGCGACAACATGCTAGGGGTCAAGTACAAGTACAAGAGAGATGTCCTTTTCTTGACCACTGTTATGTTTCGGCAACTGAGGAGTGCAGGCAAAAAAGGCAATACACCAGAGCAGTTGGAATCTATGAGATTGCAGTACCCTGACTAACCACCACAACTAGAGGCAGCCGTGGAGCGTTCCTACGTTGGTCCTAGACGCCTCGTCACAGCCTGAGAAACTAACGACACCTAAAGATAGAAATAGGAAAGCTATTTGCCCCGGAGCAGAATCCCAAAGATAATAGAAAGCCCCCAAACATGTAATGGCGGTTAGACAAGATGAAATACTGACACAGAAAGAAAATAGTATGAGCAAACGCTGGGGCCCAAACTAACTAAATAGAAAAGGATAGGAAGGGTACTTACTGCAATCCCAGAAAACCCTGAAAAGCACCAACTCTACTAATTTCAAAAACACCTGAGATCACACGACCTCTTCCACCTAAATTAGTTCTCTGGTGTAACAAAATCAAAACAGCAACCACTGAAAAAAATGGAAAAAGCAAAAGTACAAACATCAGTGGCTGAACTAAACTGAGAGGGCAAAAGCCCCCGGAGGGGACCCTGAAGGCCCCCACAGAAGTGCAGGACAAAATGCAAAAATATAGCACAAAAACAAAAAGAAGAAAATGTCTTATCTGTTAGCAGGAGATGCAGACACGACACAGCAGGCTACAAGGGAAACAGGAATGAAGGATTCAGACCAGAACAATTGATCACCGGCAACCCTGATGGGAAGGTGACTCCCTTATATAAGACCAGTCAGTAACACCTGATTCCCAGTCCTCACAATCTTCAGTGGACAGACCAGCACCGCTTGTAACCACCAGAGGGGCCTCTGCTCAGAACTCATCTCAAACCCATTCACAACAGTACCCCCCCCTTGAGGAGGGGTCACCGAACCCTCATTTGAGCAACCAGGTCGGTCAGGATGAGTTCTATGATACGCACGGATAAGTCTCCTAGCATGGATGTCCGAAGCAAACACCCAAGAATTGTCTTCCTGACCATAACCTCTCCATTTAACCAAATACTGGAGTTTCCGTCTAGAAAAACGAGAATCTAATATTTTCTCAACCACATACTCCAGATTGCCCTCAACCAAAACAGGGTCAGGAGGCACAGCAGCAGGAACCACTGGCTCAACAAACCTCTTCAACAAGGACTTGTGGAACACGTTATGGATCTTAAATGTCCCTGGAAGAAGCAAACGAAAAGAAACAGGATTAATAATCTCCATGATCTTATAAGGTCCAATGAACCTAGGCTTAAATTTAGGAGATGCTACTCTCATAGGAATATTCTTTGAGGACAACCAGACCAAGTCCCCCACTTTAAACCGAGGACCATCAGTTCTATGCCGGTTAGCAAACCGCTGGGCCTTCTCCTGAGAGAAGGACAACCTCTCCACTACCTGGTCCCAAATCTGTTGCATACGCTCCACAACAGAGTCAACACCTGGACAGACAGAAGCCTCCGTCTGTCCTGAAGAAAATCGAGGGTGAAACCCAGAATTACAGAAAAACGGAGACATCAAAGTGGCAGAGCTAGCCCTATTATTAAGAGCAAACTCAGCCAAAGGCAAAAAAGAGACCCAGTCATCCTGATCAGCAGACACAAAGCATCTTAGATAAGTCTCCAATGTCTGGTTTGTTCTCTCAGTTTGACCATTGGTCTGAGGATGAAATGCCGAGGAGAAAGACAATTGAACACCCAGTTTAGAACAAAAAGTCCTCCAAAATCTGGAAACAAACTGGACTCCTCTGTCAGACACAATGTTCTCAGGAATGCCGTGTAAACGAACCACGTGCTGAAGGAACAACGGCACCAATTCAGAGGAGGAAGGCAACTTAGGTAATGGCACAAGATGTATCATTTTGGAAAACCTATCACAAATTACCCAGATCATGGTCATTCTCTGAGAAACAGGAAGGTCGGAAATGAAATCCATAGAGATATGGGTCCATGGTCTCTTGGGCACAGGCAATGGCATCAACAAACCACTAGAGCGAGAGCAAGGCTTGGAGCGAGAGCAAGTCCCGCAGGACTGCACAAATTCCCTGACATCACGAGACAAGGTAGGCCACCAAAAGGACCGACTAACCAAGTCTCTGGTACCAAAAATTCCGGGATGCCCAGCCAATGCGGAACAATGAATCTCAGACATCACACTCTTTTTCCACTGGTCCGGGACAAACAATTTTCCAACAGGGCAGCACTCGGGCCTATCCTCCTGACACCCCTCCAGAGCAAGTCTCAAATTGGGCGAGATGGCGGAAAGAACTACACCCTCTTTCAAAATAACAGAAGGATCAGATAACTCAGGAGAGTCCGCAAGGAAACTCCTCGAGAGGGCATCCGCCTTAACATTCTTAGTGCCAGGAAGAAAGGAAACCACAAAATTAAAACGTGTGAAAAACAAGGCCCACCTGGCCTGTCTAGGATTGAGTCGCTTGGCAGATTCCAGATAGACCAGATTCTTATGGTCCGTAAGGACCACCACCTGATGTTTGGCTCCCTCCAGCCAATGTCTCCACTCTTCAAAAGCCCACTTCATGGCCAATAACTCCCGATTACCCACGTCATAATTACGTTCAGTAGGAGAAAATTTTCGAGAGAAAAAGGCACAAGGGTTACTTTTGAGGTCTCTGGATCTTTTTGGGACAAAACGGCACCTGCCCCAATTTCAGAGGCATCAACCTCCACCTGAAATGGCAGAGAAACATCAGGCTGCCGTAGAACAGGAGCAGAAGTGAATCTCTGCTTAAGTTCCTGAAATGCAGAGACTGCCTCAGGAGGCCAATTCACCACATCAGAACCCTTTCTGGTCAAATCAGTTAATGGTTTAACAATAACCGAGAAATTACCAATAAATTTACGATAAAAATTGGCAAAACCCAAAAATCTCTGAAGAGCCTTTAATGAAGTAGGTTGGACCCAATCACAGATGGCCTGAACCTTGACCGGGTCCATTTCAATAACAGATGGGGACAAAATGAATCCCAGAAATGAGATCCTCTGTACGCCAAAAAGACACTTTGATCCCTTCACATACAGAGCATTCTCTCTCAAAATCTGGAATACAGTTCGAACATGTTTCACATGAGAGTCCCAGTCATTAGAAAAAATCAAACAAGAAGAAAAGGTAGCACACTGTAGCGCTATAGCTTGCAAACACGAAATATGAAAGATATGAAAAATGAATTACATCATTACCTTAGAAATATGAAAAATTGAGAAATCTTAGCGCATAAGATGGCCAAATTATGTGAGCCTGATAGCCACGTCAAGGCTCTTCTCGTATATCAGGTCCCTAACTAATGCCTATCCTCGCTTTAGAAAAGTCTGTCTGCATGGGAACCTATGAATCCTCTTTTCAGACTAAAATCTACATCTCTGTGGAGGGGTGATGAACCTGCTGTAATTAAAAGGCCTGTGACCACCAGGTGGAGTGCTCAGGCAGAAGGTAAATTAATACATATCAAAAAACTGACCGGCACATCCAAACTTAGATTCAGTGTGAACAGGTGCTAAACCTAGAGTCACCAACTCATATACATACAAGAAGAAAAGGTAGCACACTGTAGCGCTATAGCTTGCAAACACGAAATATGAAAAATATGAAAAATGAATTACATCATTACCTTAGAAATATGAAAAATTGAGAAGTCTTAGCGCATAAGATGGCCAAATTATGTGAGCCTGATAGCCACGTCAAGGCTCTTCTCGTATATCAGGTCCCTAACTAATGCCTATCCTCGCTTTTGAAAAGTCTGTCTGCATGGGAACCTATGAATCCTCTTTTCAGACTAAAATCTACATCTCTGTGGAGGGGTGATGAACCTGCTGTAATTAAAAGGCCTGTGACCACCAGGTGGAGTGCTCAGGCAGAAGGTAAATGAATACATATCAAAAAACTGACCGGCACATCCAAACTTAGATTCAGTGTGAACAGGTGCTAAACCTAGAGTCACCAACTCATATACATACAAGAAGAAAAGGTAGCACACTGTAGCGCTATAGCTTGCAAACACGAAATATGAAAAATATGAAAAATGAATTACATCATTACCTTAGAAATATGAAAAATTGAGAAGTCTTAGCGCTCCACCTGGTACGAGAAGAGCCTTGACGTGGCTATCAGGCTCACATAATTTGGCCATCTTATGCGCTAAGACTTCTCAATTTTTCATATTTCTAAGGTAATGATGTAATTCATTTTTCATATTTTTCATATTTCGTGTTTGCAAGCTATAGCGCTACAGTGTGCTACCTTTTCTTCTTGTATGTATATGAGTTGGTGACTCTAGGTTTAGCACCTGTTCACACTGAATCTAAGTTTGGATGTGCCGGTCAGTTTTTTGATATGTATTAATTTACCTTCTGCCTGAGCACTCCACCTGGTGGTCACAGGCCTTTTAATTACAGCAGGTTCATCACCCTCCACAGAGATGTAGATTTTAGTCTGAAAAGAGGATTCATAGGTTCCCATGCAGACAGACTTTTCTTCTAAAGCGAGGATAGGCATTAGTTAGGGACCTGATATACGAGAAAAGCCTTGACGTGGCTATCAGGCTCACATTATTTGGCCATCTTATGCGCTAAGACTTCTCAATTTTTCATATTTCTAAGGTAATGATGTAATTCATTTTTCATATTTTTCATATTTCGTGTTTGCAAGCTATAGCGCTACAGTGTGCTACCTTTTCGTCTTGTATGTATATGAGTTGGTGACTCTAGGTTTAGCACCTGTTCACACTGAATCTAAGTTTGGATGTGCCGGTCAGTTTTTTGATTAGAAAAAATCAAGATATCATCCAAATAAACAATCAGAAATTTGTCCACAAAATCCCTGAAAATGTCATTCATGAAGGACTGGAAGACGGAAGGAGCATTAGTGAGCCCAAAGGGCATCACTAGGTACTCAAAATGCCCTTCAGGGGTATTGAATGCCGTCTTCCATTCATCCCCGTGCTTAATGCGAATAAGGTTATACGCCCCCCTGAGGTCAAGCTTGGTAAACCAAGTAGCGTTTTTCACCCTAGAAAACAGGTCAGAAATCAAGGGTAACGGGTATTGATATTTCACAGTAATATTGTTCAAGAGACGATAATCAATACACGGCCTTAATGAACCATCCTTTTTGGCCACAAAGAAAAAACCGGCACCTAAGGGTGAAGAGGATGGTCTGATATGACCCTTCTCCAATGATTCCTTGATATAAGACCGCATAGCGTCATGTTCAGGTACAGACAAGTTAAAAAGGCGACCTTTAGGGAATTTACTACCCGGCACTAATTCAATAGCGCAGTCATAGCTCCTATGGGGAGGCAAGGATGCAGATTTACTTTCGCTAAACACATCAGAAAAATCAATCAAAAGTCAGGAACATCCTGAGCCTGGGGGGAGGCAGAAAAAACAGGAGTGTGGGTATTAACACATTGGCAGCCCCAACTGGTTACAGACACAGATTTCCAATCCAAAACAGGATTATGAGACTGTAACCAAGGGAAACCCAGCACGATAATGTCATGCAGATTATACAGAACCAAAAATTTGCAGCACTCCTGGTGATCAGGTTCAACCCTCATTATCACCTGAGTAGAAAACTGGGGTTTATTCTCAGCCAAAGGGGTAGAATCGATCCCCAGTAGGGGAATAGACTTCTGTAGGGGTATCAAGGGAAACCCACAACATTTAGCAAAATCATAATCCATCGGGTTAATAGCTGCTCCAGAATCAACGAAAGCCTGAGCAGAAAATGAGGACAGAGAGCATATCAGAGTGACAGTTAATAAAAACTTAGTCTGAACACTACCCAAGACAACTGAGCGTGCAAAACGTCTTCCCCGCTTAGGGCAGACTGAAATAGCATGAGAGGCATCACCACAGTAGAAACATAACCCATTGCGCTTTCGAAACTCATGACGCTGTGCCCCAGACACCACTCTATCACACTGCATGGGTTCAGAAGCTGGTTCACAAGGCAACACCATACCACGCATACTTCTCCGCTCACGCAAACGTCTGTCAATTTGAATCGCTAATGACATAGAATCATTGAGACCAGAGGGGACAGGGAATCCCACCATAACATCCTTTACATTATCTGACAGACCCTTCCGGAAAAGGGCTGCCAAAGCGTCGTCATTCCATTTGGTCAGGACTGCCCACCTACGGAATCTCTGACAGTATAACTCAGCGTCATAAAGCCCCTGATTTAATGCCAACAAGGCTTTTTCAGCTTGATCAGTGACATTAGGCTCATCGTACAATAACCCCAAAGCCTGAAAAAATGCATCAACATCACTCAAAACAGGATCCCCAGGTGTCAGGGAAAAAGCCCAATCCTGAGGATCGCCGCGCAGGAGAGAGATGATAATTTGAACCTGCTGCGCTGCGTTCCCTGAGGACTTAGATTTTAAGGCAAAAAAACAATTTACAATTATTTTTGAAATTCTGAAACTTAGCTCGATCCCCTAAAAACAAATCTGGCATGGGAATCCTAGGTTCCACAACAGGCAACCTAGCAAGATATGCAGCAATACTCTGAACCTCAGTGGCAAGCTGATCCACACGGCCAGACAACCGTGCAAACTCCATTGAGAGAAAAGATCCTCCCCAGCACCCAGAGATACAGAGGGGAAAAAAAGCAACAAACAGAAAAATATCTCTGACAACCTTTACAACCTTTTTTCTTTCACAATATTTTTTCCCTTCTGGGAGTACCATACAATTTTCAATTTTTGGGCCGGTGATACTGTTATGTTTCGGCAACTGAGGAGTGCAGGCAAAAAAGGCAATACACCAGAGCAGTTGGAATCTATGAGATTGCAGTACCCTGACTAACCACCACAACTAGAGGCAGCCGTGGAGCGTTCCTACGTTGGTCCTATACGTCTCGTCACAGCCTGAGAAACTAACTACACCTAAAGATAGAAATAGGAAAGCTATCTGCCCCGGAGCAGAACCCCAAAGATAATAGAAAGCCCCCAAACATGTAATGGCGGTTAGACAAGATGAAATACTGACACAGAAAGAAAATAGTATGAGCAAATGCTGGGGCCCAAACTAACTAAATAGAAAAGGATAGGAAGGGTACTTACTGCAATCCCAGAAAACCCTGAAAAGCACCAACTCTACTAATTTCAAAAACACCTGAGATCACACGACCTCTTCCACCTAAATTAGTTCTCTGGTGTAACAAAATCAAAACAGCAGCCACTGAAAAAACTGGAAAAAGCAAAAGTACAAACATCAGTGGCTGAACTAAACTGAGAGGGCAAAAGCCCCGGAGGGGACCCTGAAGGCCCCCACAGAAGTGCAGGACAAAATGCAAAAATATAGCACAAAAACAAAAAGAAGAAAATGTCTTATCTGTTAGCAGGAGATGCAGACACGACACAGCAGGCTACAAGGGAAACAGGAATGAAGGATTCAGACCAGAACAATTGATCACCGGCAACCCTGATGGGAAGGTGACTCCCTTATATAAGACCAGTCAGTAACACCTGATTCCCAGTCCTCACAATCTTCACTGGACAGACCAGCACCGCTTGTAACCACCAGAGGGAGCCTCTGCTCAGAACTCATCTCAAACCCATTCACAACAGACCACCATACATTGTGATGGCAGCACCTCCAGCACTAGACGAGGTACTTCTACATAGGTCCACAAACCACACTGTGTACTGGGGTAGAACAAGAACATGGGGGAGTTGATCTCTCTAATCAAGTCCAGCCGTACAGTGCCAAGGTGTGGTACAAGAAGCTGGCTGTGCGCATACAGATGACAATGTAGAACGCCTTCTTGCTTTGACAATGTCCAGGTCAGAGCGGGACCTTCCTTCTGTTCCAGGAAGTAGTGATCAAGGCCCTAATATTTGGCAGTCAGGAAGGAGTAGGTCCAGTATTTCTGGAACTGAAAATGCCTGTGTTGTTCCAGGCCAACATTTCCCCAGTGAGGTCCCTCAAACTGCAAAGAGAGGAAGGATGCAAAAAAGGTGAAAAGTGTGTTACAGAAGGGGGATACACAAGGACACCACTTATCAGTGTGACACCTGCCCTGACAAACCTTGTATGTGTATGAAAAACTTTCAGAGTCTACCACTCATCCATGTACTAATAAAAATTTTTTTGACGTACACAACTCACATATGACTACCTGATGTAAACCACACAACTCACACGCCAACCTGACGTTCACTACATAACTCACGTATACCACCACAAAATTTGCATACCAGGAAAACACTAGATCATATGGGGTCACTAGTGGGAGGGTTTCAACTGTTTGGGCACATCAGGAGCTTGTGAGGCAGTGAGGGGGATCATATACGAGGATCGATATGTGTCCCCCAGAATGCGCATAGCAGTGTATTAAACCCCCTGGAGTGCATTGCAGTAAGAGATATATTTTTATTTTTAACTTTTATTCTTTTTAAATTTTATCAGTTTTTCTGTTCATTTACATTTTTTAATTCATTTGTCCATTTTTCACATTCATAAAAGATCCATTTCGCTGCATTTCTCGTTTTTCACACTGGTTCCATTGACATCATACCACTTTGTGCATTCAATAGTTAATAACTTTGTCCTGGTTACTATTTCTCTACTTCCTTTGCTCCACGGCCCCTGAATTTTACCCAGGACCTTCTCCTGAGTACGCACTTACTGGGTCCGGTCTGCACATGCGCACTGCATTATGCACTCCACACATCGTTCTGGTGAGGCAGCGGTCACTTCCGGGGCTCCGATACCGGAAGTGCGGCTTACCGCACGTGTATAAACAGACCCACTGCCACCAATGCCCCAACACAACCACCGCTCCACCGTGCAAAACCACTGGGCCACTAGGATCCTTGCTCAAGGTGAGCTCTGTCTCTCAACTCTGGTACCAAGTAACGCTATGGGCCCTCTTTAATCTCCTCTCCCTTTTGCTCTCCACAGCCTTGCTTTTCCCTCAGCCTTAGGAACACTGTGGCAGTATCCCAGCCTACAACTGATTAGAGGTCGGTCTCTTTTTATTTACCCTATATTTACACCCCCTTAGGGTATGTGCACATGTTGCAGATTTGCTCGCAGAATTTTCTTCACAGAATCTGCACCTCTTGGCAGAAAACGCAGGTAAAAATCTGCGTGGATTTGATGCGGATTTTCATGCAGGTAAGTATGCGTTTTTGTCAGCTAAATAAAGATCTATTATTTAACAAAAAAGAAGAACTGTGATGTCATTTCTTTGTCCAACCTCTTATTTTGCATACTCCATTGAAGAATAGTGTTTACACACACAGATAGATAGATAGATAGATAGATAGATAGATAGATAGATAGATATGGGATAGATAGACAGATGCTAGATAGATAAAGGTTCACATCTTGAACCGAACGTTGCATCAATTGCCTCAATAAAGTAGCTCTTTTTTCACTCATCTGAACGGAGTGCTGTTCCTTTCTTTGGACTGTTATTTTGCAAGGTTTGGTATTTGTCTGTTGGAACTTGTGCACCCGGACTTCTTGCTTTTTTCTTTTTTGTGCTGTTCTAATTCTTTTTTCTATATATAATACATAGATATATCTATAGTGTGAGACAGTGAAGGAATATGTGGTGAATGAGGTGTATATTTCACCTAAGTACCTTGCTGACTGGTATGAGCGAAATGTGTGGCTTTGTAAACCTGGTGGTAAAGAAAGGTCACTACACCTGCCATTCAGTACATGCTTGCAGCTCAGACCTGAATCCACTCAGGTGTTGATTAGGAAGCCAGAAGTAGGTGCTTGTGAGCACAGTCAGGGAGCTCATTCAGTCTGGACAAGGGGTCCAGACACAGAAGGTGTCTCCAAGAGTGTGGGAGCTGTCTTTAGCCCGGACACAGGGAGGTGTCCTGGCACAAGGAAGCAGTCTCTAAGAGTGTGAGCTATCTCAGTCTGGGTGCAGGAAGTACCCCGGACACAGGAGTAGTCGCAGTGAGAATCCGTGCGAATAGCGACTGAATAGGAGGTGACCTATCTCAAGTCTGGACATTGGAGTTGCCTTCGGACATAAAGAGGAGTGTCTGTGAAACTCCATACTGGTAACATATGTGATATGTGTTGTTTTGGGCACAGACTGGTAGAGTCTGGGTCCCGGATAGAGAGGGCCATCTATCTAAGTGTAATTAGAGGCTAGACAAGCCCAGGGTTTCTGTTTATGATTTGTTTTTATCTGTGTGCTGTGGACTTTAATAAAACTGGTTGCGGCCAGTTTTCACCAAACTGCTGTCTGAATGAACTGTTTCCGTGCCATTCTGTCTACCCAGACAGCGATCCTAGAGCTAAACCCCCGAAAAGCTTACAATAGATAGATAGATAGATATCTATAGATCTGTCTATCTATCTATAGATATATCTATCCATCTATAGATATATCTATAGATGGATAGATATATCTATAGATAGATGGATAGATAATCTGTTGATAGATGGATAGCTATATCTATAGATATAGCTATCCATCTATCAATCTATAGATAGATAATACCAAGCCTAATGTTTAGTAATAAACATAATAACATGGTACATAAAGAGTTAAATACACACACACAAAATCCGCGCAATATGTTTAATTTAAAAAAAAATAAAAAAAAAAATGGCGTGGGCTCCCGCACAATTTTCTGCGCCAGAGAAGGAAAGCCAGCGACTGGGGGCCGATGTTTATAGCCTGGGATGCAGGTAATACCTATGGATCTTCCCAGTCTATGAATATCAGCCAGCAGCTGTATATTTAGCCTTTACTGGTTATTAAAACAGGGGGACCCCCCCAAAAAATGATGTGGGGTCCCCCTATAATTAATAGCCAGAAAGGCCCCACCGGTTACAAACACCAGCTCTCAGCCACCCCAGAAATGGCGCATCTCTAAGATGCACCAATTCCGGCACTTAGCCTCTCTCTTCCCACTTAGCCTCTCTCTTTGTATTTTAAGGTGACATCAACCCCGGTTAGTAATGGAGAGGCGTCAATAAGACACCGATCCATTACTAATCCTATAGTTGTAAATAGGTTAAACACACAGCCAGAATAAAGTATTTTAATTAAATAAAACACCACACAGTTTCCCATCTTTATTGTATGCCTAATCCATGCGACGCCCTCGATCCCCGGTAAAAAAAAATTAAATAATAAACACAAACATACGCTCCCTGTTCCGACTTAATCCATGTAATAACCAGTGTCCCAAGACAATCTCCCCTATAGAGCGGTCACATCAGGAGATGTGACCGCTCTATAGGGCCTCCAGTGACTCACTGGCAGGAGACAATGGCTAATGCAGTGTTATCACTGAGTGGTCACTGGAGTTCAACCTCTCACTTGACGGCAATGCTGCGTGAGAATTTTCCCATGCAGCAGGGCCGCAAGTGACAAGATGAACTCCTGTGACCTGACGGCAGAGTGATACAGTGCGGAGACACCTGGAGAGAGTCATGTGACAGTCGTTATTATATGGATTACGTCGGAACAGGGAGTATACGGTTGTGTTTATTATTTTATTTTTTTACAGGGGATCGAGGGCTTCGTGGATTAGCAGTATGGTGAGCATGTATGTGGGGTTTTTTTCCTATTCAACACAGTAGCCGGATGATGGGACTACTACTGTCCCATCATCGGCTACTGATGTCACTGTAGCAGGCATAGCCGGATGGGACTAGTAGTCCCATTGGACGATGCCTGCCTACACAGACACGCACACACACAAACACAGATACACACAGATACCCGCACACAGACACGCACATATTCACCGCCCACACACTTCTCTCCTCCCGATCTGAGGCGTTTCTCGCACCCACATCGCCAGCAAATCCGCAAATCTTTTTTAAACCTGCGGTTTTGCTGCGGATGTGCCTGACTCAATGCAAGTTAATGGGTGAAGAAACGCTGCAGATCCGCAAAAAGAATTGACATGCTGCGGAAAAAAAAACGCTGCAAATCCACGAGTGTTATGTTAGGTAGCTGAGGAGAAATAGCAAAAACGGTAATACACCAGAGAGGCTGGAACCTATTGGATTGCAGTAACCTGAACTAACCACACAAACAGAGGTAGCCGTGGAGCGTTCCTACGTTGATCCTAGACGCCTCGTCACTGCCTGAGAGATAACTACACCTAAAGGCAGAAAGATGAAAGCTATCTGCCCCGGAGCAGATCCCCAAAGAAAACAGGAAGCCCCCAAACATGTAATGGCAGTTAGACAAGAAGAAGGCACGGACACAGACAGAAAATAGAATGAGCAAACGCTGGGGCCCAATCTGTCTAGACAGAAAAGTACAGGAAAGAATTCTGACTGCAATCCAAAAAAACCCTAAAAAATACCAACACTTCTGATTGCAGAAAAACTTGAGATCACACGATATCAACCACCTAAATCAGATCTCTGGTGTAACAAAACCAAGCCGCAGTCACTGAAAAAAACAGGAAAAAGCAAATGAACAAATAACAGTGGCTACAGATAAACTGAGAGGAGCACAGGCCCCAGGAGGGGACCCGGCTGAACTCCAAAAGTGAAGAAAACTATGCAAAAAGCAAGCACAAAAAGAAAAGCAAAAATATCTTATCTGAATGCAGGAGACGCAGGCAAGACTCCAGCAAACTTCCAAATGAACCAGGAACCACAATTGAGACAAGAACAATTGATCACCGGCAACCATCATGGGAGGAAACCTCCCTTATTTCAGTCCAGTCAGTGATCCCAGATTGCCATTCCTCGCTGGAAGGTTCAGTACTGTCTGTAACCACCAGAGGGAGCCTCTGCTCAGAAACCATCTCTAGCACATTCACAACACGCGAGTATTTTTCCGTAGCATGTGCACAACAAACCTCAAAATCACATAGAATAACATTGGCTGTGCACTACACTGCAGATTTGATGCAGTTCCGCGCCTCCAAAAATGCTGCGGATACGCATCTAAATCTGCAGCGTGTGCACAAACCCTTACACAGGTCTCTATGGACCTCGCCTAATCTTCCCTTTTACCCTCCTCAGCCTCTTTTCACTTGCCTGTGGAGCTTTATTGCATCATCCCAGCTAACAGTTAAGTATAGGTCTGCCACATTTTTTATCCGTCATCTTTTGCCATTTTAGTTTATACAGACACTCTCTCAGTGGCGTAACTAGAAATGGCGGGGCCCCACAGCAAAATTTTGAACGGGGCCCCCTCTCCCAAACGGGCGGCGGGGGGGGGGCGGGGTTCTGATAGTGGGCGGAGCCAATAGCAGTGGGCGGAGCAAATCACAGCAATTCTCTAGGCCCAAAAAATACTCTTCAGTCTCATAACGGCCAGCTTTTTGCCCAAATCAGAGCTGTATTTAAAGCAGACATTATGGAAACACAACATAATATAATGGACTGGTAGCAATGCAGCCCCCTTATGCTACTATTACTAGTAACCATGTCCCGCATAACTATTAATGCAGGCACATTATGCCCCCATAACTAGTAATAAGCCCTCTTATTCTCCCATCAGTAGTAATGTGCCCCTCAAGTAGTAATGCAGCCAAGAATGCAGAGTTATCACTCACACAGTATGTGCCCCCGTTAATCTTCGGTGGTATCTTCAGCTCCACAGTGGAGCACACTCACCACCAGTCTTCACCCTTCTGGGCGCCGCCGACGAGTGACGTCAGCAGCGTGATCACATGACATGATCACGCTGCAGACGTCGCTCTGACCCGGCGGTCAGAGCTTCAATTGTACTGGCGTCTGTATAGACACCAGTGCAATTGATTCCTGGGAGACGGCACGCAGCAGCTTCTCTGCGCCGGCTGTCAGCATGACAGCCAGCACAGGGAACCGTCGACTCTCAGGCCATGGGCGGCGGAACACAGCCGCAGGGGAGACAGCTGCAGCAGGAACGGGCCCCCTGCTAGCCCGGGCCCTATGGCAGCTGCTTCCCCTGCTTCCACGATAGTTCCGCCCCTGCACTCTCTAGTACTTATGAATTTTTAAGGCATGGCTTAAAGACTGTCTATTTTCATAACACAAACTCTAATCCCTATGAGAACTTTTCCACCATAGTCTTTTTCTGCGCGCTCTCTTTTTTTTTCCTCCCCCCTTTTTTTCCCCCTTACCCCTATGTTATTTACTTCCTCATTTCTATGACTATCCTCATTAGAGTCTTTTAGACTCCAAGACAATTTATTATTCTGAGCAGCTTATACATATATGTTGATTGCCTTTTCTGTATTATGTTTCTGATGTTTTTTATGTTGTTTATTTAATCATGGATTAGTGATGTGTTTGTGTTAGCACTTTTATTGTTTTATGCATATCATTCATTGTATGTCATTCTCTGCATTGAATCACCCTGAAAAAGACCCGGATGGAGTCGAAACGTCACTCACTACTTAACGTGTTTTTTGCCAAACTGTCACGCTGTATAGGAGATATATATATATGTGATGACAGTAATCTATATCAAAAGGGCAACATACAATATAACATGCGCATAGATATATGATAACATAGAATTACCTGACAGAAAGTCCAGTGGGTCAATACGGAATCCGTTATACGCTGTCTCCGGCTAGAGGGTGACCGGGGTCTATGCTGACCCTAAACTGGGGTCCTAACTAATCCCTCTACCTGGAGGTACTGTTAAAGGTACAGAGGTCCAGGCCACCAGCGTAAACCCTGTCTCCTATCAATCCCTGCCAACTGTAATCTAGTCCTAAGAAGAACCCTGATTACCACCAAAGGGAATGAACAGGTAACGGTTAATGAACAGAAAGACATACAAGAAAGACAAGAAATAAAGTAAATAAAGTCTTACATACAACACTCACACACAGTAGGAACACCTAAGGTCTCAGAGATAAACTATAAGCTATAAGAGTAAAAACAACTAAGGAGCTCTTAGCTTAAGTATTCTCAGAACCGATCCAGTCTGCTAGACTACATAAAGGCTTTCACCGGCATCTAACAAGCAGACTGGCAGATATATGAAGGAATCTAATTAGAACATAATCAAAAGCAGCCGGGCGAGGCTGGACCTAGTCTTAGCAAAGAGCTAGGTAAAATTAACTCCCTCATTACCAAACACAAAGAAACAGCAACTCAGCTGTGAGAAGTCAGAGTGTGTAATCGCGACGATCCTTGTGGCGATACACCCATGACAGTACCCCCCCTCTACGAGGGGACTCCGGACCCTCAGGGCCAGGTCTGCCCGGGTGAGTTGTGTGAAAGGTCCGAACCAATCGATCTGCGTTAACATCAGACGCAGGGACCCACGTCCTCTCCACAGGACCATACCCCCTCAAATGAACCAAGTACTGAAGGGATCGGCGACTGGGACGTGAGTCAATGATTTTCGACCCATGAAATTCCACGTTATCATTGACCACCACTGAAGGCGGAGGTAGAGGTGACGGTATGACTGGTGCCACATACTTTTTAAGTAATGACTTGTGAAACACATTATGAATTTTAAATGTAGGAGGGAGGTCCAGACGAAATGCCACAGGATTAATTATGGAACTGATCCTGTACGGCCCGATGAATCTGGGACCCAACCTCCAGGAGGAAACTTTAAGTTTTATATTCCTGGTAGACAACCAAACTAGATCGTTCACCTTCAGATCTAGACCAGAAACTCTCCCCCTATCAGCCATCCGTTTGTAACGGTTCCCCGTAACCTTCAGTCTTAACCGATCTGGAACTATCAGTCTCCCTGGAAGTCCCACCGGGGCGTCCCCCTGAGCCCCCAATACCTCCCCTCAAGCTCAGAGCATACAGTTGACACTACAACTCCCTCCTGAGGAATAGGAACCGGATCATCCGTCTTCCCGGCCCCTGGAAAGTACGAGATAAGGCATCAGGAAGCAACTTTATTGAGCAGTCATATGCGCGATGAGGAGGTAACTCTTTACACCCCTCCTCTGAGAACATCTCCCCAAAGTCCTCCAGAAAAGGAGACAAAGTCCTAGGCACAACCGCACCGATGACCGTGCTCATGCAGTTATTCCTGCAAAATTCACCCCACTGGCTTATCTTTCCGGATTGCCAATCAATCACTGGGTTATGTTTAGCCAACCAAGGAAGTCCCAACACAATAGGAGTAGGTAGACCCTCCAACACATAACAAGACAATTGCTCTTTATGTCTTGCCCCTACTCGAAGATCTATGTTATGAACAGCTTGTACCAAGCTACCTTGACCGAGAGGTCTAGAATCAATAGAGACTATAGGGACCGGTTTGGCCAATACACTCAGTTGCATACCATGCACCTGGGCAAACCGAGCGTCCACCAGATTAGCCCCGGACCCACTATCAAGAAAAACAGAAATCCTCTCAGTTCTAGTACCAATCACCACCTCCGCAGGCACGAGAAACTGAGAGGGATTTGGGGACGAAATACACACTCCCAGGTTAACTCCTTTGCTCAAAGAGGCCCGGGATGGACACCCCCCAACAAAATGTCCCTCTCTCCCGCAAAAGAAACACCTTCTAGTCTTGCGGTGCACCGCCAATTCCCTCCTACAAAAAGATGTCCCTCCAACTGCATGGGTTCCTCAGAACAGACCAGGGGAACCTCAGTATAAGGGACTTTAGTAGTAGGTGGAGTCATCACGGGAGGCGGAGTTACCTCGCGTCTTCCCCAAATTCGTCTATCCATGCGAATAGCGAGGGCCATAGCAGCCTCCAGTGATGGAGGAGAATCATACTGAGCCAACACATCTTTTAATTTGTCAGACAACCCTTGACAAAACTGGCTCCTAAGAGCTGGGTCATTCCACTGAGTATCTGTTGCCCATCTACGGAACTCAGAAGAATATTCCTCCGCTGGACGATTTCCTTGCCGTATTTTACGTAACTTTGTTTCAGCAAGGGAAACTCGATCCGGATCATCATATACCAGACCCAGGGCAGTAAAAAATCGATCCACTGACTGGAGATCTGGGGAGCCTGGAGGAATAGAGAACGCCCAAGATTGAGGGTCCCCTTGTAAGAGCGAGATAACAATTCCCACCCTCTGCTCTTCACTCCCAGATGACCGAGGCCGCAGCCGAAAGTACAATTTACATGCCTCCCGGAAAGTAAAAAATTTGTCCCGCCCACCAGTGAACCTGTCCGGGAGAGCAACCTTAGGTTCAGATCTGGTTTGCTCCGGGGGGAACAAAACCTTGGACTTAATGTCTGCAAACTCCATGGACAACCCCTGCAACTGCCGGGCCAGCTGGGCTACTGGATCCATGACAGCTGGAGAGAATCTTTAGTATGGCCGGTGAAAATGTCACGCTGTATAGCAGATATATAATATATGTGATGACAGTAATCTATATCAAAAGGGCAACATACAATATAACATGCGCATAGATATATGATAACATAGAATTACCTGACAGAAAGTCCAGTGGGTCAATACGGAATCCGTTATACGCTGTCTCCGGCTAGAGGGTGACCGGGGTCTATGCTGACCCTAAACTGGGGTCCTAACTAATCCCTCTACCTGGAGGTACTGTTAAAGGTACAGAGGTCCAGGCCACCAGCGTAAACCCTGTCTCCTATCAATCCCTGCCAACTGTAATCTAGTCCTAAGAAGAACCCTGATTACCACCAAAGGGAATGAACAGGTAACGGTTAATGAACAGAAAGACATACAAGAAAGACAAGAAATAAAGTAAATAAAGTCTTACATACAACACTCACACACAGTAGGAACACCTAAGGTCTCAGAGATAAACTATAAGCTATAAGAGTAAAAACAACTAAGGAGCTCTTAGCTTAAGTATTCTCAGAACCGATCCAGTCTGCTAGACTACATAAAGGCTTTCACCGGCATCTAACAAGCAGACTGGCAGATATATGAAGGAATCTAATTAGAACATAATCAAAAGCAGCCGGGCGAGGCTGGACCTAGTCTTAGCAAAGAGCTAGGTAAAATTAACTCCCTCATTACCAAACACAAAGAAACAGCAACTCAGCTGTGAGAAGTCAGAGTGTGTAATCGCGATGATCCTTGTGGCGATACACCCATGACACAAACAAACATTATTTTGATAGTGGTGTAACTCTTTCACAAGAATTAAATTAATCACATTGCAATTTTTTGAGTGCGGCTGATTCATTCTTTGTGCAAAATAAAAGTAAGTGTAGACCTGGTCAAGTCATTTGACCAAAGCAATATTTAAGAAAACTCATTAAGGGCTTTTATTTTTGGAGCAGCCTACAGGATGGGGTGGTCTTCTTCCTCCAGACCAGGTCTTACAAGTGGCATATGGCCACAGATTCCATTTAAAAACCTTGCAGCAAAGGGTTGGGGGTGTCAGAGTTTTGTTTGCAAACTGCAGAGCAGGTGGCTCTGCAACATCCGGCTTAGGTGTGCAGTAACACAGAGCCGAGAGCAGCGAATGCCTGGAGCCCCTGAGTGTGACACGTGGTGCAGTCGCCCTCGGCAACTGGTCTCTGACACAGACTGTTGTGACGCCTCGGCTGTGATCTGGAGGAGACCGTGTGCTGTTCATTTTGTGAGTTTCTTTGAACATTTAAAGACATTTGCTTTGAACTTTCCTGGGTCACTGCTTGTCTGTCACACTGCACCAACCCCGCTGCACTACAGGCTCCAGGGCCTTTCCAAATGCAACATGACGCCGCAGACCATTCCATCAAAGTCTGCATTCCAAAGTGTCACTGTTTCCCTTCCGAGCCCTGCCATGCACCCAGTGGTTTGCTTCCACATATGGGCTATCAGCATACTCATGAGAAATTGCACAACAGATTTGGGGGTCCATTTTCTCCTGTTACCCTTGTGAAAATAAAAAAATTGGTGGCTGAAAGATCATTTTTGTGACAAAAATAAAAGAAATTTATTTTCACAACTCAACATTATATTTTTCTGTGACGCGCCTGGGGTTCAAGGTGCTCACCATACTCTTAGATAAATTACTTGGGGGGGGGTCTAGTTTCTAAAATTGGGTCACTTGAGGGTGGACTTCCACTGTTTAGGCACATCAGGGGCTCTCCAAATGTGTAATGGCGTTTACTCTCAATTCCAGACAATTTTGTGTTGAAAAAGTCAGGCGGTGCTCCTTCCCTTCCGTGCACCCAAACAGTGGTTTTCCCCAAATATGGAGTATTAGCGTACTCAGCAGAAATTGCACAACAACTTTTGGGGTCCAATTTCTCCTGTTACTCTTGTGAAAATAAAAAATGTGGGGCTAAAAGATAATTTTTGTGCAAAAAAATGTGATTTTTTTATTTTCATGTCTCTACGTTATAAACTTCTGTGAAGCACTTTGGAGTTCAAAGTGCACACTACACACCTAGATAAGTTACTTAGTGGGTCTAGTTTCCAAAATGGGGTCACTTGTGGGGGGTTTCCACTGTTTAGGCACATCAGGGGCTCTCCAAACGTGACATGGCGTCCGCTCTCAATTCCAGCCAATTTTGAGCCGAAAAAGTCAGACGGTGCTCCTTCCCTTCTGGGGTATTAGTGTACTCAGGAGAGATTGCACAACGACTTTTGAGGTCCAATGTCTTCTGTTACCTTTGTGAAAATAAAAAAATGGGTCTAAAGTAAAATTTTAGTGGAATAAAAGTTAAATGTTAATTTTTTTTTACATTTTTTCCTTCCACATTCCATTAATTCCTGTGAAGCACTGGAGGGTTAGTAATTTTCTTGAATGTGGTTTTGAGTACCATGAAGGTGAAGTTTTTAGAATCGTGTCACTTTTTGGTATTTTTGTCCTATAGACCCCCCAAAGTGACTTCAAATGTAAGGTGGTCCATAAAAAAAATGGTTCTGAAAATTTCGTTGTAAAAATGAGAAAAATCGATGTTCAACTTTTGACCCTTATAACTTACTAATTTAAAAAAATGTTTCCAAAATTGTGCTGACCTAAAGTAGACATGTGGGAAATGTTATTTATTAACTATTTTGTGTGACATAACTCTTTGATTTAAGGGTATAAGAATTCAAAGTTTGAAAATTGCAAAATTTTCCAAATTATCGTCAAATTGCCATTATTTTTCTAAATAAACGCAAGTCACGAATAAATTTTACCACTATCATGGTGTACAATATGTCCCAAGAAAAAAATTCTCAGAATCTGTGGGATCCGTTGAAGAGTTCCAGAGTTATTACCTCATAAATTGAGTATATTCACAATTGTAAAATTTCGCACGGTCATAAAGGTGAAAACAGGCCTGGGAGTGAAGGGGTTAAATTAGCAGTTGGTTAACTTAGTATAATGTATTGAATACGGTCTATTTAGAGTTTTGGGTGTGAGGAAACAGAGAGGACACAGGCTTGTTTAATAAGTTCTTGTATTACTTCATACAAGGGTTAACACAGTTGCAGGTACAGAGGCAGGAGACAAGCCAGGCAGGAATAAACCTTAAGTCCAGCATAGTTGCAGAAATAGGTTCAAGTCTCTCTCTCTTACTTCCCTTGCAAATGTTGATGGTAAGCTGAGGGATTCTGGAGTCCACACGTGTTCCAAGGATCCGAAGTAGAAGGTTATTGGAATAATAAGTCCAAGACTTCCAGGAGCAGGTCACAGGTAAACTGCAGACATGATTCTGAAGCACGGATTAAACAGCTGATGCTTAAAAGGGCAAGTGGCAGTCCAGAGAACAGGGCGGAAACATAGAAACTGGAAACTCCATACTGGTTAAGGGCAAGGTAGATGCAGCAGGACAGAAAGCAAAATGGCCGACAGGGAAAACTAGGTTCAATTAAAATTAACAGCAAATATGGCAAAGAGTCACAGAGAACCTTACACTTAGTGTTGTACATGCTGGAGATTATGGTGTATATCCACAGCTTGCAGCTGGTTGTTTGGGATGAGTACAACTGGATTCATACGTTCTTGTTTTGCTGTCCACATGGACCTGTCTTGGATCTCCTGACCTGAACTTGACAGCCTCTGGGGTGTATATATTATGCTGCTGACTTCAGATCAGAAAACCAGCGGCTGGTCCGTGAACTGTAGTCTGTATCCAGACAATGACACACAGATGTGTGAATTCGGCCTTATGTAAGCAGGTTGCGGGATGCAGTGACACAAGGGATGCAGAGCAAGGGATAACAGTATGACATTTAACTGAACAATAAAGGTGCTCCTCGCAGGGAGATAAACAGTTAATTGAAAAGAGAAATGGCAATATAACAACAGTCCAGTTATCAAACTTATTGTGTCCTTAGGTCCCGTTAGGGGTTGTAGTACCGATAACGGCCGGGGTAGTGTCCGCAGATGGGGTACCACAAACAACGGTCCAACTTCCGGTGGCAAAGGGTGGTCTCTGGTTACCCATTGAACCCCTAGTCCATAAGCCTGTACAGCTAAAGTAATGAGAGCTGCAGCAATCCCAGCATCAAGCGTTGGCTGATGTGTGCTGCCTGGCAGAGAGGACCGCAAACTACTGTCCTGTAACCGGCCCTCGCTTCTCTGCACGTGCGCGGTATTAACTGTCACTGGGCGCACAGCGCTCTTTGCACTCATTGTCCCGCTAGTGGTACCGGGAGCTGTCAGTTGCAGTCTGTCGCAGCGCGGGCGCTCTGGGTGCGGAGCGCGCTGCTCACTCCCCTGCACTCTCCCTGACGGCCCAAATATCCATGCTGCTTCGCACGCTTTCAGCTCTGTTTCCTGCCTAAACACGCCCCCTCTTCCCGGGTCATGGGGCCTGTCCGGTCCCCTATTCCTTTCCCAACATGGGAGGCAGCCTCGACAGTTCAGGACCTAGCTCAATGTAAGTACCCGCAGCCCGGTCTTCCTCCTTACACTTACAACAATATAAACAACAGACTAGTCTGACATGTATATTATAGCAGCAATAACATGTATGTTAACGTGTAAAGTTTTGGTTCCATAATGCGCATTTGAAAAATATACACAAGTAAAAAAAATACAGAGTTTTCATTCCTGCAGTTTTAATATATTTGTGGAGAAATATACATACAATCTTAGGCATGTGTGGTATTTATGAATTCTGTACAATATAAATCTATATGTAAATCTATCATTATTATTAAAGCTAACATTTCAGATAAAATTTAACCTCTCAAAGACCATGCCTAATTTGGCCTTAATGACTCCAATTTTTTTTCTTCAGAAGCGATCATCATTATTATTTTTTTTTAATCAATATTATCATCATGTATGAGTGTGTGGCCCAGCTATGTCAGGCACACATAATCCAGGAAAATGCACAGGAAGGTAACCGCAAAAGCTTGATATCCATTCACGTCACTCACACTTTCAGACACACCCACCAGGGTATAAGAGGTAGTGACACGTAGCAGTTAGTCAGTCAGTCAGTCAACCTAGGAGGGAGAGGAGTTCAGTCAAGCTTCGGGTGGCTCAGGAGTGAGTCATCCCAGTCAGTTTCCTGTCTTAGGACAGTGCAGTTCAGTGTCAGTTCAGCCTGGACTTGGAGGATACTGAGAGCTGCTCAGTGAGCTTTGGAGAAAGCTGACATTTCCATCAAAAGCTACAAGTGCTTATGTTAAGAGCGAGAGCAGGGCGAAGGGCGCAGTGGAGAAGGACAGAGAAGTGCTTCAGGTACCAGATTACCTGCACTAATTCACCGGACACCGGGGTCCGAAGCGTTGCTAGTGCTTCACGCCTAGTAACAAGATAACCGGAGGCTTTCTGGACTACAGGTCGCAGAAGGTAGCCCTAAGCGCTGATACGTAAACGGAGTCAGGGAGAACGGGGACTTTGAGTCAAGTGCACAACAAAAGTAAGGACTTAGTTCTCTCAACATCTGATAATCAGAGACATAGAAGGCTCTACCACAATGTCAGCCGGGCTTGGCAGCTATTGAGAAAAGCTGGAGATTACAGAGTTAACTTCGCTTCATGCAAGTTTGGACTCACATACATATGGAGTAAAGGAGGCCTCTAACCTGCTCAGCGGTTATCCTGAATGTGCATTCTCCACCCCGACCAGCTCCCCGGGACCTGCCTGAAACATCTGCAAGTAAAGGTATGGAGAGAAGCTTCATTGTGTGTGACTGAATTCTTTACTACACCCTGCATCATCACCATAGACTTCCAGGGACCCGTCTCACCTGTGGGAGACTTACCACCCAGCTGCCCCATAACATCCCTGCGAAGATCCTTATAGCAGCGCTGGTCCAATTGATCAGATACCACAGGTGGCGTCACGAACTACCTATCCTTATAATCCCCTGTAAATATCCCCCATTGCATGACCGCCAGGGCCACGGACCGAGTCCCGCTGCCAGTGACATCTCCCATAGAAATCAATGGGCTCGGCTCCGAGTACCCATAGCCCTGGTATCCACACATGTGGTGCGCGTCATGAGCACTTGTTTCTTGTGGCATGAGTTATGTCTGTCAGTGGCATCACTTTGCGGTAAGTATAACGTATTACTTAACTTTTATTAACTCTGTATGGGAAGAAATAGAAAAAAAAACAGTAAGTTTTTTTTTATCATTTAGGTATTTTGCTTTGAATGTGCTGCACAAAATAAAGAGTTAACTTTATTCTGTGGATCGGTGCACTTTTGGAGATACCAAACTTAGCTAGTTTGTTTTATTACTTTTGTACAATAAATTATTTTGGGGAAAAAAAAATATTGGCCTCTGTGTCTGAAAACCATAAGTATTCCATTTTTCTGTCAACGGACCGAAGCATTTTTTTCCATAACAAGTCGTTGTTATTAGTACAATTTTATGGAATAAAAAACAGCAACATCCTCAAACTCCTGTGCTACAGTTGCTATTGACCGCAGCGTGTAAGCATTTAGCGGAGCTGCTGCAAATTGTTGACTGAGCTCTCTCCTTGCTGCTGTGCCCCTGCTTGCAATAGGGAGGAAATCACAGTTTTGGGATGAAGATGCACTGCCTTTTCACATCCTAATGGCAGCTGATTGAGGGGTGGGGTGATATTAAAAAAGTATGTACTGAGGAAAAAATGTAAGTAAGAAGAGAGAGAAGGATGGGGAATGTCTCTGAGGCTCAGATCAACAACTGATCTTTTTTAAATCAGGCACGTTTTTATTAATTTTAAAACATTCTACAGAAAAAAAAACAGGATATCTAAATCTGAACATTCGAACGCCAACTCAACCCTCCTCCCCACCCCAAACAACCAGCCCACCCTTTCAAACACCAGTAGTACTCGATCTGAACCCAAATTACAGTACATATAGAAATATAAAGTCCAAAACATCTACAGCATGTCTTTTCATACTTTGTCAGGACCAGTTAACCAGCACACAGTCCACACATATAGAGTATCTAGTTAGTCTCTTTAGTACAACATTAAACAACAATAATTAATAGTTAAAAACCACCGAAGGAGACCAAAGTTTGTCAAAATATGCACTTCAGTTCATTTTCAAATAAACCAGTTTTTCAACGAAAATAAGAGACGTCACATGTCTGATGTATTCCCTGAAGGATGGAGGCCTCTCTGAAATCCAATTTTTAGCAATTAGTTTCCTGGCGGCCAACAACAGACGTGCAATAGCAATTTTCTCCACCTCTTCCACTCGCAACTCATGAACGTATCCAGAATACAAATCAGGGGGTCTTTATGCATTGTACATTCTTATGCAAGTTCTATAAGGTTAAGAACCAGAATCTAAAATATATACAATTGTGGGCAAAACCATAACATGTGAAATATTCCTGCTTCCTCCCAGAGCAATGCGAGCACTTAGAGTTGGGTCTTATGCCCATTTTGAACAACACCACTGGGAGGGGACACTTTAACTACGTCAACATTCCGCAAACCCACCTCCACTAATTCCCTACTGAGATGGGATAGTCATCCTCCCTATTCACAAAAGAGAGGTATTCCCAAGGGGCAATACTTAAGGTTGAAGCGCAACTGTTCGGAGATCAAGAATTTTAGGGCCAATTCCAATGATTTGAAAGAGAGATTCTTAACAAGGGGTTACCCTGACCGGGTGCTGAGAGAGGCATACCATCATGCACAGCAGCAGAAAAGGGAGAATTTATTGGTGCCACAAGAGAGGGCCAAAGATAAAGGAAAATCTATGATTTCCACTTATGACAATGGGGCCTCCATGGTCAGGAACATTTTGAAAAAATATTGGAGTGTTTTCCAAATGGATAGAGACATTGCAGATGTGATTGGGGAAACCCTGCAAATTACATTAAAAAAAGTAAGTCATTACTTGACAGTTTGGTATACAGTCATCTGGCACAACCCTGTGGTAATAGAACATGGCTACCAGAGAGACCAGACCAAAGGCATGCTACAGATGTGGTTTATGTGTGACTTGTGGTTCCATTTAAACTGGCAAGGAGTTTTTTAATGGTCATACAAATGAGAGATTTGAGGTGAAACATTTACCGTAATCAATTGCAAAACTACGGGCATTATTTATAAAGCCACATGTGGCTGTGGTAAATTGTATGTGGGGAAGACAATTAGGGAATTCAGGAGGAGGGTGGGGGAGAATTTGGGGAACATTCGTAATGGGAGAGATACACCATTGGCAAAACACGGTAATGGACAACATGGAGGAAACATTGGAGTCATTAACTTCATGGGGATTGACAAAATTGAACCACCAAGGAGAGGAGAGGATTTTGATAAGATGATCTTGCAGAGAGAGTCCCGATGGATTTTCCAATTCGATACACAACAATCATATGGGTTAAATGAGCAATTGAATTATACGTAGCTGTTAATTGTAAAATCCGATCTGGAGTAAAATTGTGACGTCCGTCTGCTGTGAGTCTGAGCTGCAAGTAAGACAGCACCCGAGAAACCCCGAGACCCTTTACCCCCATACAGGGATCTGGAATTACAGCGGAGCCCAAGGCGTAGCTGCCTATGAGAGCAGCGGACCGGAGCAGGAAGGTCGCCAGGAAGGGAATATAAAACGGGACCGAAAGCGTAGTCAGGAGTCAAAGTCAAAACCCGGGCGGAGCAGCAAAGGTACAAAATCGGCAGGCTGAAGAAGGGTCAAAAATCCAGGCTAAGGTTAGGGTCAAAACTGGGTGAGCAGCAAAGGTACAAAATCGTCAGGCTGTAGAAGGGTCAAAAATCCAGGCTAAGGTCAGAGTCAAAATAGCAATAAACACAAGTTCACTGGGAAAACCAAGACTATATCCGGCGGCCTGCAGGACAGGCTCCAAAGTATTTGAAGGGCACGGCTACCTCTCACAGGCTCACAGCCTGATGACCTCATCTGGACCGCCCCAGAACCAGGCCAGATGGCGATGCATGAGTGGCACCAACCACTTCACCTCTGACAGAAGAGCGAAGCCTGCGCCCATCGGACGCCTGCGCAGGGACCCCTTCTCTGTCACCAACATCACCCACAGGAGAAACACGGTGATGCCCAGCAACAGAGGCCGGCGTCAAAGCAGCGGGACGATATGAGGATATAGCCCTCCTATCACCGGCACCACCAGCCGAAGGAGTCCGGCGCCTCCCAGCGGCCGAGGCAGGAACACCAGGCACCGAGTCTAACGGCGACGTGACAAAAATGGAGCCAATTTAATGGATAGCTCCAAGTTGAGGGATAAACATTATTCCCCCCCATATTATTCTTTCTCTCTCCAATGTTGTCAGCATCCTCATGTCCTTCAAACCTCCCCACAACCTCCCCCCCTCCTCCCTGGTCACTGAAAGACTAATCTCATAACCGTGTGTTAGCAGTGATGGTGTCTTGGGTCTGTGGGGTAGGAAGCTGAGCCGAGATAAACAGATTTATTGGGGTACACTACAGGCCCCATCTGTATAAGTAACACTGCACTGTATTAGCAGTGATATCAGTGGTTTAGCTTCTTTTTTCACTATCTTTTACTCTCATAACCGATTATGGAATAAGAGAGGGACATAGAAAAATGGAGATATTTTACCGAATCTACAAGTGTAGGGTGGTAGTATTGGGATTAAAATAAGATATTCTGTTATGTTACGGTAGCTGAGGAGTGCAGGTAAAAAAGGCAATACACCAGAGAAGTTGGAATCTATGAGATTGCAGTACCCTGACTAACCACCACAACTAGAGGCAGCGTGGAGCGTTCCTACGTTGGTCCTAGACGCCTCGTCACAGCCTGAGAAACTAACTACACCTAAAGATAGAAAGAGGAAAGCTATCTGCCCCGGAGCAGATCCCCAAAGAACATAGGAAGCCCCCAAACATGTAATGGCGGTTAGACAAGATGAAATACTGACACAGACAGAAAATAGTATGAGCAAACGTTGGGGCCCAAACTACCTAAATAGAAAAGGATAGGAAGGGCACTTACTGCAATCCCAAAAAACCCTGAAAAGCACCAACTCTACTAATTTCAAAATCACCTGAGATCACACGACCTCTACCACCTAAATTAGTTCTCTGGTGTAAAAAAATCAAAACAGCAGCCACTGAAAAAACTAGATAAAGCAAAAGTACAAACATCAGTGGCTGAACTAAACTGAGAGGGCAAAAGCCCCGGAGGGGACCCTGAAGGCCCACACAGAAGTGCAGGACAAAATGCAAAAATCAAGCACAAAAACAAAAAGAAGAAAATGTCTTATCTGTTAGCAGGAGATGCAGAAACGACACAGCAGGCTACAAAGGAAACAGAACTCAAGGATTGAGACCAGAACAATTGATCACCGGCAACCCTGATGGGAAGGCGACTCCCTTATATAAGACCAGTCAGTAACACCTGATTCCCACTCCTCACAATCTTCACTGGACAGTCCAGTACCGCTTGTAACCACCAGAGGGAGCCTCTGCTCAGAACTCATTTCAAGTCCATTCACAACAGTACCCCCCCCCTTGAGGAGGGGTCACCGAACCCTCACTTGAGCAACCAGGTCGGTCAGGATGAGTTCTATGATACGCACGGATGAGTCTCCTAGCATGGATGTCCGAAGCAAACACCCAAGAATTGTCTTCCTGACCATAACCTCTCCACTTAACCAAATACTGGAGTTTCCGTCTAGAAAAACGAGAATTCAATATTTTCTCAACCACAAACTCCATATTGCCCTCAACCAGAACAGGGTCAGGAGGCAAAGCAGTAGGAACCACTGGCTCAACAAACCTCTTCAACAAGGACTTGTGGAACACATTATGGATTTTAAATGTCCCTGGAAGAAGCAAACGAAAAGAAACAGGATTAAGAATCTCCATGATCTTATAAGGTCCAATGAACCTAGGCTTAAATTTAGGAGATGCCACTCTCATAGGAATATTTCTTGAGGACAACCAGACCAAGTCCCCCACTTTAAACAGAGGACCATCAGTCCTATGCCGGTTAGCAAACCGCTGGGCCCTCTCCTGAGAGAGGGACAACCTCTCCACTACCTGGTCCCAAATCTGTTGCATACGCTCCACAACAGAGTCAACACCTGGACAGACAGAAGCCTCCGTCTGTCCTGAAGAAAATCGAGGGTGAAACCCAGAATTACAGAAAAATGGAGACATCAAAGTGGCAAAGCTAGCCCTATTATTAAGAGCAAACTCAGCCAAAGGCAAAAAAGAGACCCAGTCATCCTGATCAGCAGACACAAAGCATCTTAGATAAGTCTCCAATGTCTGGTTTGTTCTCTCAGTTTGACCATTGGTCTGAGGATGAAACGCCGAGGAGAAAGACAATTGAACACCAAGTTTAGAACAAAAGGTCCTCCAAAATCTGGAAACAAACTGGACTCCTCTATCAGACACAATGTTCTCAGGAATGCCGTGTAAACGAACCACGTGCTGAAGGAACAAAGGCACCAATTCAGAGGAGGAAGGCAACTTAGGTAATGGCACAAGATGTATCATCTTGGAAAACCTATCACAAATCACCCAGATGACGGTCATTCTCTGAAACAGGGAGGTCGGAAATGAAATCCATAGAGATATGGGTCCATGGTCTCTTGGGCACAGGCAATGGCATCAACAAACCACTAGAGCGAGAGCAAGGCTTGGAGCGAGAGCAAGTCCCGCAGGACTGCACAAATTCCCTGACATCACGAGACAAGGTAGGCCACCAAAAGGACCGACTAACCAAGTCTCTGGTACCAAAAATTCCGGGATGCCCAGACAACGCGGAACAATGAATCTCAGACATCACACTCTTTTTCCACTGGTCCGGGACAAACAATTTTCCAACAGGGCAGCGCTCGGGCCTATCCTCCTGACACCCCTCCAGAGCAAGTCTCAAATTGGGTGAGATGGCGGAAAGAACTACACCCTCTTTCAAAATAACAGAAGGATCAGATAACTCAGGAGAGTCCGCAAGGAAACTCCTCGAGAGGGCATCCGCCTTAACATTCTTAGTGTCAGGAAGAAAGGAAACCACAAAATTAAAACGTGTGAAAAACAAGGCCCACCTTAAGAAGAAAATGTCTTATCTGTTAGCAGGAGATGCAGAAACGACACAGCAGGCTACAAAGGAAACAGAACTCAAGGATTGAGACCAGAACAATTGATCACCAGCAACCCTGATGGGAAGGCGACTCCCTTATATAAGACCAGTCAGTAACACCTGATTCCCACTCCTCACAATCTTCACTGGACAGTCCAGTACCGCTTGTAACCACCAGAGGGAGCCTCTGCTCAGAACTCATTTCAAGTCCATTCACAACAATATTCCATTGTTACAACATCTGGACTTTATACTTATGAGAACGGATATACTTTGATGTAATTTGTAGCAATAATGGCAAGTACCTTTAAATACAATTTATGCAAATAGAGGGGCTCTGATTGGAGATTTATTGCGGTCCATGGACCAGGAAATTATGTGGCTGGTAAAGTGTGCGTTCCATTGTTGACGCTGTGCGTTTCAATGGCCGGAAAAGATGGATGCGGCCCGATTACCGGAAGCATGGGGGAATACAGGAAGTGGCATCAGGGATGATGCATGCAGACCTGGCATTGGGATCCTCACCCCTACGTATGGAAATGAGGTCAGAAGTCGTAGGATTAGAGGGACCACCCGACACTTATTTAAAGGACAACATATTGCAATGTGTGGTGAAACTTTTTTTTTCCCTGACATTAACTCTATTATTTTCCCCACTGATGAACCCCGAATGGAGGGAGAAACGCGTTGGGAGGTTACACAATCCTTATGGGTAATGTTTATACAGGACCACACTTGAGTACTGCCCTTGTTAGGACAGGAGCAATGCAGGGGCACAACATGGAGGATTAAGATATAATAACTCCCCCATTTTTTTTTTGATATCCCTATTTTGAAATACAGGGGATATTTATTCTTATTTTTGAAACAAAGTATCTGTGACTCAGAGGAAGAACGGAAAAGCAACTTTGGTGAGACCGAACCATTTTCTATTTTGAGCACGGTTTAAACAGAGCACTAGCACTTTATATGGTTGTGTAACGGGTCAGGTAGGTGGAACCTCTGAGCTTTATTTATACAAGAAGGTTATACTTGTAAGAGAGCGGGTGGCGCCCAGGGAGATGGACAGGAAGTCACGGCAAGTGACGGGGCAGTCTCTGGTTATACGGGAAAGGATCACGGCAAGTGACCGGGGCAGTCTCTGGATTGACAGGCAGGTTGTCACGGCAAGTGACCGGGGCAGTCTCTGGATAGACAGGCAGGTTGTCACGGCAAGTGACCGGGGCAGTCTCTGGATAGACAGGCAGGTTGTCACGGCAAGTGACCGGGGCAGTCTCTGGATAGACAGGCAGGTTGTCACGGCAAGTGACCGGGGCAGTCTCTGGATAGACAGGCAGGTTGTCACGGCAAGTGACCGGGGCAGTCTCTGGATTGACAGGCAGGTTGTCACAGCAAGTAACCGGGGCAGTCTCTAGATGGACAGGTATATACGACCTGAGATGGTGAAGCCTCCCGGTAGGCTAGCAGGCAGATGGCAGATGATCGCTCCCAAGTGAGCAGGCAAGAGTCTCTGGAATAGCCGTGGATCACCACTTGTGACGTCCGAACCTCCGGGTAGACTTGCGGACAGGTAGCATACAGCAAACGGGCAGGAAACAGGCAGGTAACTGGTAACGGGACCTGAGGGCTGAAGCAGAGTGAAACAGTGCAACAACAACATTGCTCGGGCACCTCCATTAAGGAGGAAGCCCTTAATATAGGGTGGAGTCCTCCGGCATTGGCCGGGGACTTATTTGAAAAATGCGCACGGCTCATTTAAGAGCGGGGGAGGGCGCGGGCGCGCGCCCTAAGTCCAGCAGCAGGGAAGGAGCGCGCGGCCCCAGCAGGGCGGAAGGAGGACGCTGAGGAAGGGTAAGGGGGGCGACATCCCTGCCTGGCAGAGGGTCGATGATGCAGGGGAACAGCAGTCCCTGCATGGCAGAGGCAGGGACGACGACACTACAGTACACCACCTCTCTAGGCCCCCCCTCTTTAGGCCAGGAAAGAAATTTAGCTAGGATGAGAGGGGCATGGATGTTCTCTTTACCGAGGCTCCCACGTTCTCTCCTCAGGACCAAACCCTTCCAATTCCACAAAAATAAGTCTTTCTTCCTACCCTTTTGGTGGGCCAGATGTTCTCTACCTCAAATTCATCGTCAGCAGAACATGGAGCAGGAGGTTGTACCTGTAGACTGGAAAAAAGAGTTAAGTACCACCGGTTTGGAGGATGAGATACATGGAAAGAGTTAGGAATGCGCAAAATTGGACCGGGAGATGGGGGGTTTCTATTTTATAGGGGACACCGGGTTGATCTGACTGTTGTATCTCAAAGGGACCGATGAACCGAGGGCCATAAACTTGTAGGAAGGAATCTTTGAGCCGGACTTACTTGGACGGAAAGGACAGACCTTACCCCAGACGGAATTGGAGGAGAGATCCAGACGTTCTTTTGTCTGCATCATGTTTTCATACGCTCGGTGACTGAAATGAGTGCGGATCGGGGTACTCTCCTATGGAGGAAATTTCTCCTAAACCAGAGATTCCGCAGTAGGATTTGTCCACGAGATGTGACAGGAGCAGGGAATCCGAGGGTGCTACCGAAAAACTTACAAAAAACGGAGGACTTCGGAGGAAGATCGTCTCGTGATTTATTGTAAAGAGAATTCTGGCCAATGGCAGGTGTCAAAGATCCCGTTCTGGGTTGAGCCGATGTTACTGCAAAACACTAGGGAAAGCAGAGGCAGGTGCGTAGTCAGATGGCAGCCGGAGGTCGGGTACACAGGGAAAAGCAGTTGTTTGTAGCTAATGGGTCAGGCGGATAATGTTGTCTGGTGGCAGCCGGAGGTCGGTAACACAGGAAAGGCTGTTCGGTAAAGAGAGCAGGCAGATAACGTAGTCATGATGCAGGGCCGTGGTAGGTTACAGGAGACATCAAGAACGCGATAGGGGGGGTGGTAGTTTTCTTCCTTCTCATCGAAACCAGAATTTGGACTTGTTGGAGACAGGGGGTTCCTTATGACAATTATTCTTACAGTAGTCAGATGGAAAGGTGAGGTCCTTGATGCCCAGTTGATAGAAGGGTTATGGACTGAAAACCAGGGGCCCTAGAAAAAAACCGGGAAAATTTTTGGGAAAGTGAAATAAGGTGGAACTGACAGCTTCATGATGATCCGGGTCGATACAAATCTCCAGTTCGATTGCCCTCATGCGTGAAGGTCCAGAAGACAAAGGTGATCCATCCACAGTTTTCCTTTTTCAATGGTGTGGATTTGGTCCCACTGGAAAATATTATTATCACGTGTAAATTTTAAGTCCAAAAAAATTTCCTCCTGCTCCGATCCAACAGGGCAGAGCATTGTATTTTTTGGGTGCCCATTAAAACCCTGAATGGGGATTACAAAATGAGATGATGTGGTATGTATTTTGTCTTTTTCTGGCGTACTGATGAGATAGTCTGCAAGATGGAATCCGACTGCTGAGAAAGGGTCCGTATTGCTGGCAGACCTGTTGTTGGTAAAGGCTATAGTCCTTTTGTTAGGACGTTGATGGCATAGTGTCCAGGGTCCCCACAATAGAGGCAGAGATGTTCTGCATGTCGCCTCCCCTTTTCTCCTGTGCAGAGAGTGGTCTTCGGATGACGTCGATCTGCATCGGTTCAGACACAACTTGCGTCTTTTCTGGGTGGTCTGATGCTGAAAATGAGAAGCCAGGGCTTTCCCAAGTGCTCGCAGTCTCTCTTTCTCCTTTTCAGTAAGTCTCTGGTCAACCCGGATACATAGTTGAATAAAGTCCTCCAACTGTCAGGGGTCTAAAACCCTGGCAAGCTCGTCTTTTCACTGGTTCTGATAGCCCTCGTCGAAATTGGGACTTCTCGGGCCGCTGGATTCCAGGTGGTGTCGCCACCCACGAGGGAAACTCGATGTATATTCCGCAACAGAGCGACGTCCTTGGCGCAAATTATGTAATTTGGTTTCTGCTGTTTGGCCCCAGCGGTTTTGGGGCATCAAAAACTTGATTCATAGCTGCGGTGAAGGCTTTCCCGGTCATTAAGGGGTCTAGGGCCTTTTCTACATAAGGTGAAGCCCAAGCAAGAGCTTCATCCGTCAGGAGATTTATCATGAAAAAAACTTTCTTCCTCTCACTGGTAAAGGGAGCAGGTTGCATCTGGAAGTATATGCGGCATTGATTGAGGAATCCTCGGTACTGCTTGCGATCCCCACTGAACTTTGCAGGCAGCGGCAGCCGCGCGTTTGATTCGGACCTGAATTGCGCACGTCCAGAAGTTGTTTTTGTAGCTCAATTACTTCCTGTTGTATGCCGTGAAATCAGTTTGTAACTTGGCTTTTTTCCTTGAGAGTAGTACAAAAATTTGAAGCTCCGAACTTGCGTCTCGGGGTGTTCACAGCGGACCCATTTGGGCGGATTTTTCTGTAAGATCCGTCGGGGTTTGGAGCCGATTTTTACTGAAAAACACTAGGGAAAGCAGGGGCGGGTAGCTGTCAGATGGCGACGGAGGGGTACACGGAAGCGTGTTTGTAGCAATGGTCGGGCGGATAACGTAGTCAGGTGGCAGCCGGGGGGTCGGTACACGGGAAAAGGGCCCAGTCGGTAACGAGAAGCAGGCAGATAACGTAGTCAGAAGGCGGGCCCGAGGGGGTTCACAGGAGAGCAGTGTTTGTAGCAATGGTCAGGGGGGAGAGCGTATCAAAAGGGCGGGCCCGAGGCGGTTCACGGGGAGAGAGTGTTTGTGAAGGGATCAGGGGGGGAAACGTTTGCAAAAGGTTGGACCCAATAATTTCGCAATGAACACCCACAGGGCCAGGTTTTTAGGGTGTGTAATTGGAAAACAGAGGCCAATCAAGAGAGCATATGTACCCAATCGGGAAAAACAGTCAATGGTATTGATTCAGCAAAGGAACTTTCAGCCAGGAATACCAGAGGTAGGCTGGGCCGTGGACAAGGGTAGGGTTTGACTCCTGACGCAGGGCTCCCCCGTCAAAAGGTGGGGATTAACGAAGTCGGGAAAGGGCAATTCTGATTGTTTGTTCAACTTGTCCATTTGGGCTGCGGGTGGTAAACGGAGGAGAAAACCAAGGTGACGTCTAGAACTTACAAGTGGTTCCAGAAAGTAGGTGAACTGTACCCCACGATCCACCAAATTTCGAGGGAACCATGGAGACGGAAGATGGGCGGAAAAGTCTTTAGCCCAAATCGGGTGGACGGAAGACCTGGCAGAGGAATAAGTGAGCCTCTTGGAAAAAACGGGCAACCCCCCAAAAACCGTAAAACCGGGGAAAAAGGGCGATCTTTATGAAGTCCATGGTATAGCTGCCGGGGGCAGGGTCAGGAAAGGGGGAAAACGGCGGGGCAGGGTCTCGGGAACCTTTGTTGCGGGCCAGGAGACACAGGCAGTACAAAGCTATTAGTCCTTGGCGGGTAGGCCACCAATAAGCCGGGTTATGAGTTGGAGGGTCTTTTTCTGACCAGCGTGGCCAGCATTTTTAGATAATGACCCCGTGTAGGATTCTCTTCCGGTCGGTATGATACGAACTTTCTTACCAGGGGGGGAGACTTTTAGACCACGGACCCACCCGCATCATCGGGGGGGGTCGTGAATGTTTGGGTTTTTCCCTCGGATCTGTCACAGGAAAGACGGGCAAGGCATAGCCTTGAGTTTTGAACCCGGGGCGAAAATGAAAGAAAAAATAAAAAAACGGGCAAAAAAAAAGGACCCCCGGGCTTGGCGAGGGTTAAGTCCTAGCATGTGGGGGTAACCGATTCTTTTTGGTCCGGTAAATGATTCCGGATGAAACCCCCCTCGAGTAGGTAACGCCCTCCCCAATGCCAACTTATGGCCCCAAAAATCTCGGCTCCTATGGAGTAGTTGCGCCGGAGGAGGAGGGAAGAGTTTTGGGAAGAAGCCCAAGGGTACCAAAACCCCCCGGATGAAGATTTTTGAGTGATTCCGCTCCGGCCCGGGGGAGGGGCCCACCTCCGGAAAAAACGCTTGTTGCCCTCCAGGGAGCAGCCTGGAGGGAAGAGAAAGGGCCCGTTTTGGGGAAGGGAAAAAAGGCCTCCTCTGCTTGGGCGTCCCCTGTTTTGGGGTTAGGCATCCTTGCGGGGGGAGCGGGAGATTGGAGCAGTCCTTTAAAGAGAAGTGCGGGTATGAAGAGGCGGAAAGTTGGCGAATCCCCGGAACCGCTGAATGGCCCTTAACCCTCCGGGCGAGGCCCCCCCCCCCTTTTGTGGCAACAGTTTTTTCCCGGTCCATTCGTAGGCTGTCTGAGAATGAGTACCCAAAAAAAGGAAAACGAGGTCGTAAAGAGGCAACTTTTCTATTTTTGGGGAAGAGGTGATTTGCCTGAGCCCGAGCAGAAATGCGAACATCCCCCCGGGAGACTGGAGGTGGAGAGAGACCCAAAATTTTCGTCAGGTACACCACAACGCAAGAGTGGAGGTCCCCAAAAAGCATTGACCAACTCCGAAAGACTGTGGAGCATTCAGAGACCAAAGGCACACCAAATACTCGAGTGGCCGTCCCGGGGGTTGAATGCCGTCTTCCTTCATCTCCCCGACGGATACGACCGGTTTTATGCCCCCGAAGATCCAGTTTGGTGAAGATTCTCGCCCCCCCTAAGTCGATCAAAAAATTCGGAAATGAGCGGAAAAGAGGGTACTTATTTTTCCCCGGATCTTTTTTTAAACCCCTTGTGTAATACGGGGGGAGAGATCCTCTTTCTTTTTAACAAAGGAAGAAACCTGCTCCCGCTGGGGAGGGGATTTTCCGGGTTTCCCTTTGGCCCAAATTCTCCCCGAATATTCGACATCGACCTGGTCTCAGAGCGGACAAAGGGTAAAAAACGCCCACGGGGGGGCGTATTACAGGTAGAGGTCGATCGGGGAAACATAGGGCGTGGGGGGTAATGGCTCGCTTCCTTTTTTTTAAAGAATCAGCGAAAGACCAATATGGAATCGGGAAAGTCCTGGTGATTAGCAGGGTAGGAGAAGGACGGCAGGAGAACAGGCCCAGACCATTTGATGAAGGCCCTTCCCCCGCGAAGAATCTCCAGTCGCCGTCGGCCCCGGGGGCTGCTTTTGGAGCCAAGGCAGGGTAGTAAGAAAGCGTGAGAGGTCCCCGGAAACAAGAAAAGGATACTCTCAGAATGAAAAATTCCCCCTGGGGTTAAGCCTCGGTGATTTGGGATGGGGCGTGGTAGAAGACCCCCATCTACAGCAGCAACAGATTGGTTCAAGCAGGGTTTGGGGGAAAGCGATATTTTCCTACAGGCCCTTTAAACAGTTCCCGCTGCCCAGAATCAAGTTGGCTAGTTCGAAGTAAGGTTTCCCCGGGAGAAGAGACGACGGGCAGCAGAGATGAAGAGGGTTTATTTTGTCAGGGGGAAAATTCCGAGCAAAAACCTGACACGGGCTTTTCCCCGACCCTCTGGGCAGGTATGGATAGGTGCTCCTTACTGCCACGTAAAAGCAACCCCCCTCAGCACGGCTTTAGTCCTGACGGGCTTTGACCCTTGGTTGGGCCGGCAGGGCTCTGCCGGGGGACTTGAGGAGAAAAAGGAGTTACAGGTCTCTGAAATGAAGGAGCTGGGGAGGAAACCCTTTTCTCACGGGGACCCCTTTGGTCGTCTGGAACCGTAGATCAATTCATTTGGCCCGAGTTTTAGGTATCAAAAGGGTTGGAATGTCCCGACCGGGAAATTATCTTTAATGGGCCGGACAACCCCCCAGAAGACAGTATCAGAGCGTCATTATCCCAAGCCGCTTGAGGAAGGGTACGAAACCTTATGGCATTTTTACCCACGGGGAGACTCTCCTGAGAAGACGAGAAGGATGAAGCAGAGGAGGTCTTTCCTCCGGGTTCATCGAAAACCTTCCCGGGAAAGGTAAGAGGAAAAAACGAAGGGTTTGACACCCGAGGATCTTCTCTTTCCCAAGAGGATTAGCCAGGCGGGCCCCTCCGGGGGAAAAGTGACATGTGAAGGGAAATTTTTGGGCCCGGTCAGAGTTTAAAATGGGGTGCCAGAAGTTCAAAATGAGGGTACATTGGGTGAGAAACCCCGAGCCAGAGCGGGTCGCCCCCAAAACCAGAAGGAGCTGAAAGTCAGGTTGGAATAGAAAAACCCGGAGTTGGGGAAAAAAGGGAACTGCCGGGTTGCAAGTTGGTGCTCGCGGGGGGTTGTCGGGGAAGTATTCAGTGTCCAGGCGGGGGAATTAACAACCGCGATACCCAGGTTGGACTTGTTGAGACCCCTGAGGGGAAGTTTGACAAAGGGCGATACGAAGGGGTTTGGGTGCCACCGGGTTCCCTGGCCCGAGCAAAATGTAACGGGTCGGGGGTGGAACCTCTGGCTTTTTTTATACAAGAAGGTTATACTTTTAAGAGAGCGGGTGGGGCCCCGGGGGATGGAAGGAAGTCCGGCAAGTGAGGGGCGTCTTGGTTATACGGGAAAGGAACCGGAAGTGCCGGGGCAGTCTCTGGATTGACAGGGGTTGTCACGGCAAAGGCCGGGGAAGTCTCGGATAGACAGGGGAGGTGTACGGGAAGTGGGCCAGGGGAGTCCTGGAAGAAGGCGGTTGCACGGCAAGTGCCGGGGGAAATCTCTGGGGATTGACAGGAAAAGGTTGCACAGCAAGTAACCGGCATTTGATGGGGCAGGTATATACGCCCGGTGGTGAAGTTTCCGGTAGGAGAGGGAGTGGCAGAGATCGTTCCCCTTGGCAGGCAAGCTCTTGGGAAAAGCCCGGGGCACCATTGTGCGTCCCAACCCCAGGGTAGACTTTTCGGGACAGGGGAGCATACAGCAAAGGGCAGGAAACGGCAGGTTAAAATGGGAACGGGGCCCGAGGGGTGAAGCGGTGAAACAGGCCAAAACAACAATTTGGGACTCCCTTAAGGAGGAACCCCTTTTTAAAAAGGGGGAGTCCTCCGGCAGGCCGGGGGCTTATTTGAAAAAGCGGCGGTCCTTTAAGACGGGGGGGGCGCGGGGGCGCGCCCTAAAGTCCGCGCAGGGAAGGAGCGCGCGGGGGGCCGCGGGGGGAAGGGGGGACGCTGGGGAAAGGGTAAGGGGGGGGACGTCCCTGCTGGCAGGGACCTGCTGGGGGGGAACAGCCCCCGCCGGGGAAAAGGCAGGGAGCCGACGTACAGGTTGTTGTCTGAAATTTAAAATTTTGGGTTTATAATAGTGATGAGCGGTATACTCGGGCCGGGTTTTTTCCTGAGGACACTGGGTGACCCCGAGTATTGGAAAGTGCTCGGAGTTTTAGTTTCTGTCGTTGCGCTGATTTTTTTGGTCTATTTGCACCTGAAACATGGGGAAACCCTAACAAACGGGCAATCCCCACAATTTTCAGGTGCAAGTAGTGAAAATTGCGTGGGGTAACAGAAACAAATCCCCGAGCACTTCTAAATTTTGGGGACCACCGATCAAAAGATACTCGTCATACTATTTAAAAACCTTTTCTGTGATTTTAAAAAATTATGTTTTATAATTTTTTGTTGGGCCCCGCTGAAATTCTCTCTGTTTTCTTTTGGGAAGGCATTTAGCCGGAACAATTTTTTGATGAAAGGTTTCTATAAATTTTCTGTAATTCTTGCATAAAGACAACTGTGGAGTTATGGGTTTGTTTTGAGAGATGGGGGCATTTTTTTGGTTGGGACACCTGTTCTCGAAAAAGACCCCCCAAATCCAATTTCCCCCTTTTTTTTAACCAAAAGGACTTTTTTTTAAAAGCAAATTGCAAAAAGTCATTTATGCAGGAAATTGTCCCACAACCCGGTTATGCTAATGTATTTTTGGGACGGTTTCTTTCTGAAAACCCAAATTATTTAACTTACCTTTGGGTTCAATGCATGTTTTGTTGGGATTGAAATAAATCTTTAGGCAGGTGATTTCCCCCTGAAAAATTTAAAATTTTGAGACATTATTTCTGATCAAAAAGATTAAATAAAAAGTTTGGGGCCCCCAAATTTTTTAAAATTAGAAACTTTTGCAAATTCTGCAAGTTTCATTATTCCATAGGGTGAAAAACATGAAATAAATTTTTTTTCTCTATTTGTTTAACTTTGACCAAAATTTACAAAAGGCTCAACTTAGGAAATTTGTTAGCGATTAAAATTTTTTCCACTCCGAAGCTCAAAAAGGGCCCCCTTACCATTTTTGGATAATGTTTTATTTAAATCTTTTTGGGAAAGCTCCTTTTCCCCCCACCCTTCCCCGGTGCTGGCGTGGGCTGTAAAAAATTAACCCCGGTTAGGTAAAGCCGGCTCCTTCGTTTAGGGTTTTGCAGCGTTTTTGTAAATTAATTTGGAGTGTTTAATGCCCGATCAAAGTCTCGAGAAAGTACGTTTATGTTGTGGAATCGTT
>JARQOD010000002.1:45957940-45997213 GCA_033576555.1 Oophaga sylvatica | reverse complement strand
TCGAAAATTTCTCCAACTGAACGTAATTATGACGTGGGTAATCGGGAGTTATTGGCCATGAAGTGGGCTTTTGAAGAGTGGAGACATTGGCTGGAGGGAGCCAAACATCAGGTGGTGGTCCTCACGGACCATAAGAATCTGGTTTATCTGGAATCAGCCAAGCGACTTAATCCTAGACAGGCCAGGTGGGCCTTGTTTTTCACACGTTTTAATTTTGTGGTTTCCTTTCTTCCTGGCACTAAGAATGTTAAAGTGGATGCCCTCTCGAGGAGTTTCCTTGCGGACTCTCCTGAGTTATCTGATCCTGCTGTTATTTTGAAAGAGGGTGTAGTTCTTTTCCGCCATCTCGCCCAATTTGAGACTGGCTCTGGAAGGGTGTCAGGAGGATAAACCCGAGCGCTGCCCTATTGGGAAATTGTTTGTCCCAGACCGGTGGAAAAAGGTGTGATGTCTGAGATTCATTGTTCCGCGTTGGCCGGTCATCCCGGAATTTTTGGTACCAGAGACTTGGTTAGTCGGTCCTTTTGGTGGCCTACTTTGTCTCGTGACGTCAGGGAATTTGTGCAGTCCTGCGGCACTTGCTCTCGCTCCAAGCCTTGCTCTCGCTCTAGTGGTTTGTTAATGCCATTGCCTGTGCCCAAGAGACCATGGACCCATATCTCTATGGATTTCATTTCCGACCTCCCTGTTTCTCAGAGAATGACCATTATCTGGGTGATTTGTGATAGGTTTTCCAAAATGATACATCTTGTGCCATTACCTAAGTTGCCTTCCTCCTCCGAATTGGTGCCTTTGTTCCTTCAGCACGTGGTTCGGTTACACGGCATTCCTGAGAACATTGTGTCTGACAGAGGAGTCCAGTTTGTTTCCAGATTTTGGAGGACTTTTTGTTCTAAACTTGGTGTTCAATTGTCTTTCTCCTCGGCTTTTCATCCTCAGACCAATGGACAAACTGAGAGAACAAACCAGACATTGGAGACTTATCTGAGATGCTTTGTGTCTGCTGATCAGGATGACTGGGTCTCTTTTTTGCCTTTGGCTGAGTTTCTTTGATGTCTCCATTTTTCTGCAATTTTGGGTTTCACCCTCGATTTTCTTCGGGACAGACGGAGGCTTCTGTCTGTCCAGGTGTTGACTCTGTTGTGGAGCGTATGCAGCAGATTTGGGACCAGGTAGTGGAGAGGTTGTCCCTCTCTCAGGAGAGGGCCCAGCGGTTTGCCAACCGGCATAGGACTGATGGTCCTCGGTTTGAAGTGGGGTACTTGGTCTGGTTGTCCTCAAGAAATATCCCTATGAGAGTTGCATCTCCTAAGTTTAAGCCTAGGTTCATTGGACCGTATAAGATCATGGAGATTCTTAATCCTGTTTCCTTTCGTTTACTTCTTTCAGGGACATTTAAGATCCATAACGTGTTCCACAAGTCCTTATTGAAGAGGTTTGTTGAGCCAGTGGTTCCTATGGCTGCGCCTCCTGACCCTGTTTTGGTTGAGGGCAATCTGGAGTATGTGGTTGAGAAAATATTGGATTCTCGTTTTTCTAGACGGAAACTCCAGTATTTGGTTAAGTGGAGAGGTTATGGTCAGGAGGACAATTCTTGGGTGTTTGCTTCGGACATCCATGCTAGGAGACTGATCCGTGCGTATCACAGAGCTCATCCTGACCGACCTGGTTGCCCAAATGAGGGTTCGGTGACCCCTCCTCAAGGGGGGGGTACTGTTGTGAATGTGTTAGAAATGAATTCTGAGCAGAAGCTCCCTCTGGTGGTTACAAACAGTACTGAACTATTCAATGAAGATTGTGAAGATTGGCAATCAGGTGTTACAGACTGGTCTTATATAAGGGAGGTTCCCTCCCATCAGGGTTGCCGGTGATCAATTGTTCTTGTCTCAACTTTGGTTCCTGGTTCACTTGGAAGCTTGCTGTGTCTTGCCTGCATCTTCTGCTAACAGATAAGATATTTTCTGCTTTTATTTTTTGTGCTTGCTTTTTGCATTTTGTCCTGCACTTCTGTGGAGGTCAGCCAGGTCCCCTCCGGGGGCTTGTGCTCCTCTCAGTTTATCTGAGCCACTGTTATTTGTTCATTTGCCTTTTCCAGTTTTTTCAGTGGCTGCTGGTTAGTTTTGTTACACCAGAGAACTAATTTAGGTGGTAGAGGTCGTGTGATCTCAGGTGTTTTTGCAATTAGTGAGTTGGTATTTTTTTAGGTTTTTTTTGGATTGCAGTAAATGTCCTTCCTATCCTTTTCTTTCTAGGAAGATTGGGCCCCAACGTTTGCTCATACTATTTTCTGTCTGTGTCTGTATTTCCTCTTGTCTAACCGCCATTACATGTTTGGGGGCTTCCTATGTTCTTTGGGGATCTGCTCCGGGGCAGATAGTTTTCCTCTTTCTATCTTTAGGTGTAGTTAGCATCTCAGGCTGTGACGAGGCATCTAGGACCAACGTAGGAACGCTCCACGGCTGCCTTTAGTTGTGGAGGTTAGTCAGGGTACTGCAATCCAGTAGATTCCAACCTCTCTGGTGTATTGCCTTTTTTGCCTGCTCTCCTCAGCTACCAAATCATAACACAGGCTGTTTTGGGTCGACCAGTTTTTGGAGCATTAACGATTGAGCCAGTGGCATCGAATTTGTCACGAATGTGGTAAATGGTTTGTCTCTTTGGGGCTTGAGTACTAAATGTTTCAACCCAATTTGCTCTAACTGTTTCAGCATTTTGAGATTTCCAATACTATTTTAAAATCCATTTTCTTTGATCTGTATTTAAATTATTTGCCATTTTGGGGGAGATTTATCTGTGAAATGGACTCAGTTGCCCTTAGCAACCAATCAGATTCCACGTTTCATTTTCCAAAGAGTCTGTGAAGAATGAAAAGTGGAATCTGATTGGTTGCTAAGGGCAACTGAGTCCGTTTCACTTTACACCATGTTTGATAAATCTCCCCCTTCATAATCCTATTACACATACTTTTGGACCACCCTGTATATATATGTATATATAAGTATATATACTGTATATTTATATATAGAGAGAGAGGTAGGGGCAGAGTGAACACTACCAGGCTCATCAAACACTCTTCAGAAAGCAGATAGGAAGGATGGCAGAGTTATATCATTGGATCCTTTCATTCCCATAAAGGTGAGACCCAAGCAAGACATCGCAGGAGAATAAAAAAAAACATAATTACCTTCAAGTGGTCAGAAAAGATTTGTTGGAAGCAAAGTTCAAAGTACACAGTACATTGATTAACACAGTGCTGGCAGGCCTTAGGATCTTCAACAAAGCGAGCAGGAGTACACAAATGTGGAGAGGAAGAATGTCCCAGATGAGAGGGTGACTGGCAGATATTGAGGATTTGGAAGTGAACCAACTGATGTCTGGGGCAGTGCATCCATATGGGCTGAGATGTAACAGCCTGGAGAACATTCCGTTGGCTCACAGCAGGTTGCCTAATCGGTCCTAATACGCCTTAAGTAACCAGCATTAATTAAGTGATGATGCAGGAGGCTGGACTTGCTGAAAATGGCAAGAATCAGATATGTTGGATGGCAATGGATAAGCAGAACTGGAGCAAAATGTGCAGACAGCACAGAAAGAACAGAAATATGTATGCAATCTGGGGCCTTTTTATAGGAGTGTGGAAGCAAATGGGAACAGCAGGGTTGACGGTGTGATCAGCACAGAAATGCTGAGGAGAGCTTGTTATCGGGTAATTTGAAACAGTAAAGTCAAAGGTGTAGTCACCATCAGGAATAGCAGACACATAGATTCAGCAAACTTATATCTGTGGGTTCGAACCTTTAGCTTTGAATTTTACTGTTGTGAGGCAGTGACCGTTGTCACAGGTAGGGGTCGCTGTGTGTTCTCCCCAGGATGCGCACGGAGGCGTATTGAGGCCATGGGGGTGCATTGCAGTCACAGACATAGCTGTGATTGCAATTGTGAAAAGAAAGGAATGCTCCAACTGCCAAATAGATCCAAAATTTATTGATTACATCACAATGAAATCACCATGTTCTCGTTGATATGTAGCTTTGAAAAAGGACACATATGTAGTGTTCGAAACGCGTTGCTGCTACTGGCACCCATGTGAACTGTTTCATCACGACTCTTGGTTCTTTTAAATCAATAAATTTTGGATCTATTTGGAAGCTGGAGCATTCCTTTTTTTTTTCACGTGAGACTACGCGAGTTCCGTGCTTCCACATGCCACAAGCTGCCTCAGGTGAGCTGGTTATTTCTTCTTAGTTGCTATTGCAATTGTGAGGCAGTGACCGATGTCACAGGTAGAGGTCGCTGTGTGTTCCCCCAGGATGTGCACGGAGGCGTATGGAGGCCATGAGAGTGCATTGCAGTCACAGGCATAGCTATGATTGCAATGCAGACTTAAAATAAGTGTTAGTCTTGGGTATGCTAGTGTCCAAGGCAGATTTAGGGAAAAACTGCTCTGGGTTTTTTGTATTTTTGAAACAGACTGCAGGATGGTAGTCGTGCAGTCCATTTCATTCCAGGCCCAGGTTTTCCATGTGGCTGAAAGCCACCGAACCCAGTTAAAATCCTTGCAGTAAAGGGTATGGTTGGGTCAGGTCCAGTGTCAGTGTCAGTCTGGTGTTTTTTAGGAGTACAGAGCAGTCAGCTCTGTAGAGCTCCATGTGGGTGAGGCAACACAGGCAAGCGGAGCCAAGCAGCCAAGGCAGCTCAGGAGCCTGGCTCCCACAGCGTACATAGTGGTGTGGTCGCCATGGCAACTGGTCTCGGAGGTGGACTGTCTTGTGCCAGGTGGTGAACCGGAGGTAGATGGTCCTGTGCCTGAAGGAGGTCTAGCGTGTTAGTGACTGTAAACTCAAGGATATCGTGTACTGTGTAAAGCTGTGAGTAAAGAGACATTAACACGGTGGTGCAGTCGCCCACAGCAACGGGTCATGAAGTGTAATCCATATGATATGTGCCCAGCTGCGATCCAGAGGATACTGGGTACTATGTAGAGCTGTGAATTGGACATTAATGCTATGTACTTGTGTGAATTGAATATTTAATGTTGTAAAGTAACCGCATTAAAGAGACTTTGTGTTGGGACTTTGCTGGGTCACTGCCTCCTCACTGCATAAGTGTGCTACCACGGAACTACATTGTATGTCAGGGTCATGTTTGACTCAAATAACGCTTAGAATTTTAGTTTATTAGACTGATTTTTAAATTTTGTAGCACCTTACTGAAGTTCTATTATTATACAATACTGAAAGAAGTTAACTGGAGTATTAGTTGGTATAAAAGCAACATGTAAGAGCATGTGTCACACTGGTCATTAAACAGATAAAACCTAATATAGAAACAAAATGAACACATACCCTCAGCTCAGAGAAAGATAAACCACGCCCTTGCATGCACTGAGTGCAAGAACCTAAAGAAAAACCGAAAGAAATTAATTACCCTGTAAGGTTCTTTGTCTCTTTTGACATGTTCCCTGAAACTCAGTTTTCCGTCGGCCATTTTGCTTTCTGTCTTTCTGCAGCTCTTGCCCTCAGTTAATATGGAGTTTCCAGTTTTCATGTTCCCGCCCTGATTCTCTCCCTCTTGCTTCTTAAGCAGCCTCAGCTGAACAATCAGTGCTCCTGAATCAAGCCTCAGTCAGCCTGTGACCTGACTCCTGGAAACCTAGGATTTTGGACTCCAGCTATTTCCTACTGAGGAACTTTGGAACACTTTTGGACTTTGGAAACCTGCTGTCTGGTGAATCCATGTTTGCAGAGGAATTACGGTACAGAGAAGAGATCCTGAACCTGCTTGGAGAGTTATTGTAGAGCTTGAAGTTACTCTGGCCTGCTGTGTTCTCCTGCCTCTGTTCCTGCAAACTGTGTGACCTTTTCTGCATGCTTGTATGAAGTAATACAAGTCATTTCATATCAACCTATGTCTCATGTGTTTTCACCCAAGCACAAGACGCTATAGGAACTGTACACTATTCATGACAAGATTCAGGAGCCAATGTTTAGTGTCTGCTGGGTCTGGGAAAGCCGTGTCTGCTGTGACTGTGGATATCAGATGTCCGTTTAATACCTTCTGTGATGACAGTGGTTGTGACTTCTCACAACCATTCCAGGTGAGCGCATTCCCTTAAATGTTACTTTGGAGTGTTACCACAGGTAAACACTATTGTTTTTTTTTTTTTTTCCTTTCCTCTTCTCCTTCCAGCACTTCTGCCTTAAAAGATCTGGAAGATGGAGGCCCGCATAAAGGAGCTTTGCGGAGTGACTGATACAATCCTTGCAGATATACAGACTATAAAGACCCGTTTTGCAAGCCTACAGGACCTCACTAATCATAATTTGCAAGTGTTTGGACAAACTACTCAGGAATTACGAGCCAGGATTGAGGCTCTAGAGGAACGAGTCCAGGCTCCTGCCATAACCCCGAGTTCTGGGATCCCCAAGTTACCTCCTTTTCGTTTTGGCGGTGAACGTGAGAAATTCAGGGGATTTATTAACCAATGCAATCTATTTTTCTCTGCACATGCTTCACAATTTCCCACTGAACGATCCAAAGTGCTTACTATAATCATGTTGCTTACCAATAAGGCTTTGATGTGGGCAAACCCTCTGATTGAGACTGAGGATGATTGTTTGAATCACCTTGATGCTTTTATTTCAGCCATGGGGCAGGTGTTTGATGACCCCAATCGAGGTGCAACAGCTGAAGCAGCCATGTTAACTTTGCGCCAAGGTAAGCGTTCAGTAGCCGAATATGCCTTGGATTTCAGGAGATGGGCTCTTGATACCACTTGGGACACTTCCGCCAAAAAATCTATTTTTCGGAAAGGGTTGTCTCCACTGATTAAGGATGAACTTGCTCGTGCCGACCCTCCCACTGCGTTAGGTGACTTTATTAACTATTGTATCCGTATTGATGCTCGTCTGACTGAACGCAGACAAGAGAGATGGTTCGAAAATAATCGCACTAACCTTTTCCTACCTCCCTCCTCAGCTAAGGAACCTTTGAGTAGGATCACAAGGGAACCAGAACCTGAACCCATGCAGGTGGACTCTTTACAAAGACGGGTTAGTGATGCACGCAAAGAACATCGTATAAAGGAAAATCTATGTTTTTACTGTGGTAAGTCAGGGCACTTCATTATAAACTGCCCCAGCCGTTTTCGTAAGACTACTGCAGCAGTCATTCACTGTGAGTGTTGCGAGAGGAGCTCTGTCATGTCCGAGCCTCAGACTCCAGAGAGATTTGCTGCAAGAGATCTTGATTTTTCGGACTTAAACTCTGTTAGTTCTGGGGACAATGACGGTATAAACGCTGCAATTTTTCAAGTTTCCTCAGCGGTGTCCCAGCTGAGTTGTAAAAGAAATAATTCTCATTGCTTCCTTTCCATCAAACTCTGGGTGGACTCAGTCTGGGTGTCTAGCTCTGCTATGATCGACTCAGGAGCAAGTGGAAATTTTATGGATATCTCCTTTGCTCTGAAACAGGGGATACGTTCAGTGAAGAAGGCTACTCCAGTACAGATGGAGACTGTGGATGGCTCCCTGCTGACCTCTGGACCAGTGGATCAGGAAACAGAGCCTTTGAGGGTCCTTATGGGTAAAGATCATCAGGAGAAAATGTCTTTTATGCTTATCTCTTCTCCCCACTTTCCCATTATTCTAGGGCTACCATGGCTGCAGGCGCAGAATCCTATGATTAACTGGGAGACCAAGGAATTACACTTTCCGGAGAAACAGATGAGTCAAGGAGTTTCAGCTTGCTCTGTTCCTAAAGGAACCATGTCAGTCCCTGAACTACCAGCTGTATACCAGGACTATGTGGATTTATGTGACAAGAAGAACGCTGATCAGCTTCCTCCTCACCGTCCATATGATTGTCCAATCGAATTATTGCCTGGAGCCGAGATACCTTTTGGTAAGATCTACCCCTAGCGGGGCCCGAGCTAAAAGCTTTGAAGGACTACATAGATGAAAATCTAGCCAAAGGCTTCATACGCCCCTCTTCATCTCCCGCAGGTGCACCCATCTTCTTTGTGAAGAAGAAAGATGGATCTCTGAGACCCTGCATAGACTATAGGGAACTCAATAAGGTTACTATTAGAAACCGTTATCCATTGCCTTTAATCCCTGAGTTGTTGGAGAGAGTGCGGCACGCCAAAATTTTCTCTAAACTGGATCTCCGTGGGGCCTATAACTTGGTCCGTATTAGACCTGGGGATGAATGGAAGACTGCATTCAGGTCACACTATGGACACTTCGAATATCTAGTTATGCCTTTTGGTCTGAGTACCGCCCCAGCCACTTTCCAACACTTGGTGAATGACATCTTCAGGGATCTCCTAGATACATTTGTGGTGATTTATCTGGATGATATTCTAATTTTTTCTAACTCCACAGAGGAACATCATGGACATGTGAGAATGGTCTTAGAACGCCTAAGACAAAACCATCTCTACATCAAACTTGAAAAGTGTGAATTCCATAGGACCGAAATTCAATTTCTGGGGTATGTACTATCTACGCAAGGGATTAGTATGGATGGAAGCAAGACCCAAGCCATCAAGGATTGGCCAATTCCTAGAAATGTGAAGGAGGTGCAGCGCTTCATCGGGTTTGCCAACTTCTATAGACGTTTCATTAGGAATTTCTCTGAGGTAGTGTCACCTATCACCCAACTTACCCGGAAACAGTCTAGGTTCTCCTGGACCCCGCAAGCTCAGGAAGCATTTTCCTGTTTAAAGGACAAATTTACCACCGCACCTATCTTAGTACATCCCAACCCCGAGCTTGCCTTCATAATTGAGGTGGATGCTTCAGACTGTGCCGTTGGAGCTATACTCTTCTCAGAGAACAGGTGAGAAGAATGTCTTGCATCCCTGTGCCTTCTTTTCCCAGCAGTTGTCTTCGGCTGAGAGGAACTACGATGTGGGCAATAGAGAATTGTTGGCCATTATTGCCGCCTTCAAGGAATGGAGACACCTTCTTCAGGGAACTGCACAGCAAATAGTCGTCCTGACAGACCATCGTAACCTTGAATTTATCAGGTCGGCTAAGTGCCTGACTCCTCGCCAGGCTCGCTGGAATCTTTTCCTAAACCAATTTAATTTTGTCATTTCTTATAGACCAGGATCGCGCAATGGAAAGGCTGATGCACTCTCTAGGATTCATTCAGCAGAGACACGTCCACTTACTCCTCCTAAGACTATTCTTCCTGACTCTAGATTCCTGGGAGTGATTCATAATCAAGACCTACTTAAGGACATCAAGGAAGCATACCATGCGGATTCCTTTTTGGCACAACCCCCAAGGGACGTAAGTCTTGTCTTTAAGAACGGTGTGTGGATTCAGGGACAACGTCTGTATATACCTGAAACAGTCAGATTGAGAGTATTGCAACTCATCCACGATTCCAAGATAGCCGGGCATAGGGGAATTCTAAAGACACAAGAATTTCTTTCTCGTTTCTTTTGGTGGCCCATTACAGGAAAGATGTTTTAAATTATGTCACTTCATGTGAAGTCTGTGCAAGATGCAAAACACCTCGCTCCTCACCAACTGGTCTGTTACAACCACTTCCCACCCCGTCCCGCCCGTGGGGATCCATTTCTATGGACTTCATTGTGGAGTTACCAACCTCTCAAGGGAAGAACACCATTCTAGTGGTGGTTGATCGTCTAACAAAGGCAGCTCATTTTATCCCTTGTGTCGGCTTACCCACTGCAAAACAGACATCAGACTTGATGATTAAGAATGTGTTTCGCTTACATGGAGTACCGGATGAGGTCATTTCGGATCGAGGGTGCAATTCACTTCAAGGTTTTGGCAAAATTTCTGTGCCGCATTGGACATTAAAGTAAACCTTTCTTCTGCTTTTCATCCCCAGACTAATGGACAGACAGAACGAACCAATCAGACCCTGGAGCAGTATCTCCGCTGCTTTATCTGCCACCTACAAGATGATTGGGTGGATCTACTTCCACTGGCTGAGTTCTCTTATAATAACTCTCAGAGCGCCTCCACTAAGCAGTCTCCTTTTTACTCCAATCTAGGTTATCATCCTAACATTCTTCCTCGATTTCCCATAGATACGCCCTTGCCGGCAGTGGCTGAAAGAATCACTTCTTTACAAAAGAATATGGATCTTCTAAAGGAAAATCTAGAATTGGCTCAGGAAAGGTACAAGAAAGCAGCAGATAAATTTCGTAAACCTGCACCAGCTTTCAAGGTAGGAGATTTGGTCTGGCTGTCAACCAGAAATCTTAAAATAAAGATTCCATCGTCTAAATTGGGACATAAGTACATTGGACCTTATAAGATCAGTAAGATTATAAGTGCTGTTGCTTGTTGTCTTCAACTGCCCAGAACTATGAGAATCCACCCTGTCTTTCATGTATCCCTACTAAAGGCTGCAACACCCAATACGTTTCCTGGACGCTCTTCTCCTTGCCCTGACCCAGTGCTGGTCGATGGTCAGGAAGAATTTATGGTGGAAAGGATTCTAGATTCCAGGTTGTACAGAAATCAGTTGCAATATTTGATTAAATGGCAGGGCTACCCAGTGGAGGACAACTCATGGGAACCAGTCAATAATGTAAATGCTCCTCGCCTGCTCCGCCAGTTTCATCAGAGGTACCCTGACAAGCCTGGTCTGAGGTCAACCGGAGGTTGTCCTTAAGGGGGGAGTAATGTAAGGTTCTTTGTCTCTTTTGACATGTTCCCTGAAACTCAGTTTTCTGTCGGCCATTTTGCTTTCTGTCTTTCTGCAGCTCTTGCCCTCAGTTAATATGGAGTTTCCAGTTTTCATGTTCCCGCCCTGATTCTCTCCCTCTTGCTTCTTAAGCAGCCTCAGCTGAACAATCAGTGCTCCTGAATCAAGCCTCAGTCAGCCTGTGACCTGACTCCTGGAAACCTAGGATTTTGGACTCCAGCTATTTCCTACTGAGGAACTTTGGAACACTTTTGGACTTTGGAAACCTGCTGTCTGGTGAATCCATGTTTGCAGAGGAATTACGGTACAGAGAAGAGATCCTGAACCTGCTTGGAGAGTTATTGTAGAGCTTGAAGTTACTCTGGCCTGCTGTGTTCTCCTACCTCTGTTCCTGCAAACTGTGTGACCTTTTCTGCATGTTTGTATGAAGTAATACAAGTCATTTCATATCAACCTATGTCTCATGTGTTTTCCTCGCACCCAAGCACAAGACGCTATAGGAACTGTACACTATACATGACATACCCTGTCTTCCATATACGTCCCTATATAGGTTCTGTACCTATCGCCGAGCAGGAACCTAATCCCTGCCTGACCCTAAAGATAGGCCCTCCATAGGGACGTTTAGGACAGACAGAGTGATTTTAGATCTGCCTTGGAGTTTCCACTCCCCTCTTTCCTAGTGTTTGGGCTCCCCTTCTCTCTGTTGAGCACTTATTTATCCTTCACCCAGCATGACATTACCCTATATAGGGACATTTAAGACAGACGGGGTGATTTTAGATCTGCCTAGGGGTCTCCACTCACCTCTTCCCTAGTGTTTGGGCTCCCCTTCCCTCTTCCCATTGTTGTGCACTTACTTATCCTTCACCCAGTGTGACATTAACACCCGCCCCATGCTGCAGCAATTGAATGTATTTATACCTTCAGTACAGGTGTGTGATTAGAAGCAGAAGGTGAAAGTAACTATTGGGTCCTAGAGGGAGAAGGATATCGCTTGTTAGCACCACACCGGAGTCCTGCTCCGACAGGCAGGGTCTCCGGCGTATCACTTCACTCACCCGTGCTGCGGTCAGTTCTTCCCTTCCCCATACTCTGCATGCTTCCAGCCGGGCCTCTAGCCATGTGCTTAGGGCACGCACTCATGCACTCCTGCCCTCTTAAAGGGTCAACGCGTGCACTTGCTATTTCCTCCCCAGACAACAGCTGTGGGACATTATGTATGTATTGCTTCCTCCCCACTGGGTAGGTGCCTAAGCAACCTTCCTGTTTTGCAGTCTAATTTGTGTAAGGTTGCATACCAGTCCCTGCTGCACTCTAGTGCAAATCCTGCCTGCTGCGCTCTGGTGCAAATCTTGCCTGCTGCGCTCTGGTGCAAATCCTGCCTGCAGCGCTCTGGTGCAAATCCTGCCTGCTGTGCTCTGGTGCAAATCCTGCCTGCTGCGCTCTGGTGAAAATCCTGCCTGCTGCGCTCTGGTGCAATTCCTGCCTGCTGCGCTCTGGTGTAAATCCTGCCTGCTGCGCTCTGGTGCAAATCCTGCCTGCTGCGCTTTGGTGCGAATTCTGCCTGCTGCGCTCTGGTGCGAATCCTGCCTGCTGCGCTCTGGTGTGAATCCTGCCTGCTGCGCTCTGGTGTGATTCCTGCCTGCTGCGCTCTGGTGCTCATCCTGCCTGCTGAGCTCTGGTGCGAATCCTGCCTGCTGCGCTCTGGTGCGCATCCTGCCTGCTGAGCTCTGGTGTGAATCCTGCCTGCTGCGCTCTGGTGTGAATCCTGCCTGCTGCGCTCTGGTGCGAATCCTGCCTGCTGCGCTCTGGTGCGCATCCTGCCTGCTGAGCTCTGGTGTGAATCCTGCCTGCTGCGCTCTGGTGTGATTCCTGCCTGCTGCGCTCTGGTGCTCATCCTGCCTGCTGAGCTCTGGTGCGAATCCTGCCTGCTGCGCTCTGGTGCGCATCCTGCCTGCTGAGCTCTGGTGTGAATCCTGCCTGCTGCGCTCTGGTGTGAATCCTGCCTGCTGCGCTCTGGTGTGAATCCTGCCTGCTGCGCTCTGGTGTGATTCCTGCCTGCTGCGCTCTGGTGCTCATCCTGCCTGCTGAGCTCTGGTGCGAATCCTGCCTGCTGTGCTCTGGTGTGAACTCTGCCTGCTGCTCCCTCCAATCTGTCCTCTGAGTCCAGCTGCTGCGCGTCCATTGGTCTGTTCTTGAGTGGCACCTAGTGTTTATCAGGAGCCAAGTCTAACCTCGGCATCAGAGGCTCTAGTGAACAGTCAGCTGTTCGCTTAGTCACCCCCCTCCAGGCTCTCCACTGTCCGTGGCACAGTGGTTCCACAAACCAAATCTGTGACAGTTTGCTCAGGCCATGGATCCTGCTGGACCCCAGATCCTGCCCATTCGGACCATGTCCCAGGAGCTTTGCCGACAGAAAAATGTTCAGGAAGAGCTGTCCATACAGTTGCAGTCCGAAACCACTGAGTTGGAGGCCTTAAACATCCCTCCAGAGTTCCAGCATGTTTAAGCAGCCATGTCTTCTCCTGAGACTTCCCAGACAGTCTGCTTAGTTCAATATCCAGTAACCAGACTCGCAGCTCCACCACGTTTTGACTGCAATCTGAAGCTCTGCCACGGGTTCATCAATCAGTGCCGGCTACACTTTGAACTCCTTCCTCATCATTTCCCGTCAGACCGAACAAAGGTGGCATTTCTTATGTCACATCTTTTAGGTGAGGCCGTGGCGTGGTTGAATCCATTATGGGAGATAGAGGACTCTATCATCTCCAATTTGTCCATATTCTTGGAAGCCTTTGCAAAGTATTCGACGAACCCGGGCGAACCACCTCTGCAGCTTCCGCTCTTCTTCGCTTACGCCAGTCCAACTAGTTAGTGGGACAATATGCGGTACGTTTCCGTACTCTGGCATCCGAGTTCGGTTGAAATAATGAAGCGTTGGTGGCAACATTCTGGGAGGGCCTCTCTGGAAACATAAAAGATGAGCTATCTGGTCGAGACTTACCAACTACCTTTGATGACCTGATCTCCTTCGCCATCCGTATAGACCTTCATTTCCGTGAGTGTGCCTGTGAGGTGGCACGTGAAAGAGGACCGCGGCGCCTGGCTCCGTCTTTTCAAAGGTTGCTTGTTCCTTTGCCCTCCCTTATCGAGGACTCATCTGAACCCATGCAGACCAACGACCTTGCTCTTGCTAGACAGCGACTAAAGTATTGTATTGTGGATACATGGGTTACTCAATTCAAGTCTGTCCAGTAAAGTCGGAGAAACTCTGGCATATAGGGTCGGTAGGAGAGGCCTCCCTAGACGGAAAAGACATCTCCCTACCCCTTACCCTTACTGTGGCCATGACAACCGGTGAATCCCAGTTTGTTGAGTCAGGGTATTTGGATTCCGGGGCAGCCGGAAATATTATCCTCCAGGCTGTAGTGGATCGGTTCCAAATTCCAGTTCAGAACTCTTCGGGAGACTGTTCATCTGGCTACTGAGCCGCTTGGGGTCCGTATTGGGATGCTTAATACTGAGAGGTTTGCCTTCTATGTTCTTTCCCACATGTCTCACGCCTTTCTCTTAGGCCTACCATGGCTACGGCAGCACGAACCTGTGTTGGACTGGAGAATTGGAGAGGTGCTACGCTGGGGACATTCCTGTCATGAGTAGTGTCTGGCTCCAGTACGTCCGGCTAAGGCCCTGTCTTGTCCAGCATCGCTGCCCAGTTTGACGTCTGCCTATTGGTCCTTTGCCGATGTTTTCGACAAGAAGGAAGCAGAGGCTTTGCCGCCCCACAGGCCGTATGACTTCCCTATCGACTTGTTTCCCGGATCTGCACCCCCTAGAGGCCGAATTTACCCTCTGTCCCCAGCTGAGACTGAAGCTATGTCGGACTACATTCAGGAGAATCTGTCCAGGGGGTTCAATCAGAAATCCTCCTCTCCTGCTGGGGCCGGGTTTTTCTTTGTTAAGATGAAGGATCGATCACTCCGACCCTGTATTGACTATCGAGGTCTCACCCAGATCACGGTGAAAAATAAATACCCTATCCCACTGATTCCTGAGTTTTTTGACCAATTAAGAGGTGCCAGGATCTTCACCAAATTAGACTTAAGATGCGCCTACAATCTAATCTGCATTCGCTGAGGAGACGAATGGAAGACGGCTTTCAACACCAGGGATGGACATTATGAATACCGAGTGATGCCCTTCGGTCTCAGTAATGCACGGGCAGTTTTTCAAGAATTCGTCAACGACATCTTCCGGGATCTGCTTTATTTCTGCGTTGTCGTGTATCTGGATGATATTTTGGTATTTTTCCCAGATCTGGCCTCGCACAGATGAGCAGTTCAGCAGGTTCTTCAGCGTCTTAGGAAGAATCGCCTCTACGCCAAGTTTGAGAAATGCGTTTTCGAACAGTCCTCCCTCCCCTTCTTGGGTTACATTATCTCGGATACCAGACTCAGGATGGATCCTGAGAAAGTCTCTTCCATCCTTAAATGGCAGCTGCACGTGGGAGTCAAAGCAATACGATTCCTTGGCTTTGCTAATTATTAGGAGGACACACAGCAAGTCAGAAGGATCTAGGAGCAACATGGCAGATGCGACAACCTACATGGTGAGCTGCAACATGTGCTACATGTTCACAGATCGACCAGTAGAATCCAACTCCACCTGCCAGAAGTGTAGACTACTGGCCCTTTTAGAAGAAAAGGTTTGGGGTCTGGAAGAAAGAATTGCAACTTTGAAACTCAAAGAAAATGAAGACTTCCTAGACAGAACAGAATCATCTCTACTGGTCACAGAAGGTGAAGAAAGTGTCAGAGAACCTCCAAAAGCAGACGAGTGGAAGAATGTGACCAAAAAAAGCAAGAAGACCATGGAGACATCACCAACAACACAACTGAGAAACCGATACCAAGGCCTTGTGGAGGACGAAGATGGATGGCACACCTAAGGATGAGGCACTACCAGCAAGCAAAGAAGAAAAGGGCACACAGCAACACCCAGAATTGACAACAAAAAGTACAGCCAAGAAGCGAAAAAGAGTGCTAGAGGTGGGAGATTCACTACTGAGAGGCACAGAAGCAGCCATCTGCAGACCGGACATAACCGCAAGAGAAGTATGCTGCCTCCCAGGTGCAAAGTTCAAGGATGTGACCGATAGGCTACCAAAGCTCATCAGTTCCAAGGACGTCCACCATTTGCTTCTGATACATGTTGGCACCAATGACACAGCAAGGAAGTACCTACCAACAATCTGCAAGGACTTTGAAGAGTTGGGGAAGAAAGTAAAGGAGCTGGATGCACAGGTTGTTTTTTCTTCTATCCTTCCAGTACACGGGCATGGCACCAGAAGATGGAACAGGATCTTTGATGCGAACTGGCTAAGACGATGGTGCAGACAACAAGGATTTGGATTCCTGAACCACGGTGTGAATTACCTGTACAACGTAGTCCTCGCCAGAGACGGACTACACCTCAACAAACATGGGAAACACACATTCACCAGAAGACTTGCTACACTCATCAAGAGGGAGTTAAACTACAAGAAGAGGAGACGTGAAGAAAAACTTTAGACACGAACATAAAGCCAGAAAAAATGCTGATGAAGGATATGAGGTGAGGCAAAGAAGACCCAAGACAACATACTCAGAAGGGAGGTAAGAACATTTCTAAAACAATCCACAGGGAGGAGATTGGAACAAAACTAAATCCTCTAAACTGCATGCTCGTAAACGCCAGAAGCCTGACAAACAATATGGAAGAATAACAAAAAGTAACTTGGCAATTAAAGACAAGAGAGGATGATTTCCGTGGGTGTAGATTTATTTGCATTCAAAATCTACACCCATGGAAATCATCCTCTCTTGCCTTTATTTGAGTGCCAAGTTATTTTTTGTTATTGTTTACTGGGCTGGAAACCCAACTTGAGCACCATATACCCCTTTTGATGAGTGCCGTGCTTCTTATCACAAACAATATGGAAGAACTAGAAGCAGAAATATCTACAGGTAACTATGACATCGTGGAAATAACCGAGACATGGTTACCGTATATACCCATGTATAAGCCGACCCGTGTATAAGCCGACCCCCCTAATTTTGCCACAAAAAACTGGGAAAACTTATTGACTCGCGTATAAGCCGGGTGTAATATTCCGCCGTCCTGCTCTGTGCTGCCCCCGTCCTGCTCCTTGCTCCCCCATCCAGCTCTGCGCTCCCCCATTCTCCTCTGTGCTCCCCCCTCCTGCTCCGTCCTCCGCTGTGCTCCCCCTTCCTGCTCCGTCCTCCTGTGCCCCTCCGTCCTGCTCCATGCTCCTCTGTGCTCTCCATCCTCCCCGTCCTGTTCCATGCTCCTCTGTGCCCTCCTTCTTCCCCCCATCCTGCTCCGTGCTCCTGTGCCCCCCTCCTGCTACGTGCTCCTCTGTGCTCTCCATCCTCCCCCCGTCCTGCTCCGTGCTCCTCTGTGCCCTCCATCCTCCCCCCTGTCCTGCTCCGTGCTCCTCTGTGCCCTCCATCCTCCCACCCGTCCTGCTCCATGCTCCTCTCTGCTCTCCGTACTCCCCCGTCCTGCTCCGTGCTCATTGTCCTCCTCCATGCTTCCCTGTCCTCCGTTCTCCCCCCCGTCCTGCTCCGTGCTCCTTGTCCTCCTCCATGCTCCCCCCATCCTCCTCCATCATACTCACCCTCCCCGTGCCATCGCTGAACGTCCTGGCAATCCTCCGTTGTACCCGGCTTCCTGCAGCTCTCCTGTGCTGAGCGGTGACGTAATACCGCTCATTAAGGCCATGAATATGGACGCCACGCCTATGGGAGTGACGTCGCGTCCATATTACATGACCTTAATGAGCGGTATTACGTCACTGCTCAGCACAGGAGAGATGCAGGAAGCCGGGTACAACGCAGGGTTTGCAGGGACGTTCAGCGATGGCACGGGGAGGGTGAGTATGATGTCCCAGCCACCGGCTCCTGCCGCGGCACCCCCTCCCCCTCTGGTTTCTGCCCAATGACTCGTGTATAAGCCGAGGGGGCATTTTCAGCACAAAAAAAGGTGCTGAAAATCTCGGCTTATACACGAGTATATATGGTAGATGAAAGCTATGACTGGGCAATTAACTTACAGGGTTACAGTCTGTTTAGAAAGGATCGTAAAAATCGGAGAGGAGGAGGGGTTTGTCTTTATGTAAAGTCTTGTCTAAAGTCCACTTTAAGGGAGGATAATAGTGAAGGGAGTGAGAATGCCGAGTCCATATGGGTCGTAATACATGGAGGGAAAAATAGTAACAAAATTCTCATTGGGGTCTGTTACAAACCCCAAAATATAACAGAAATCATGGAAAGTTTACTGCTAAGGCAGATAGATGAAGCTGCATCCCATAATGATTCCTTGTTATGGGGGACTTTAACTATCCGGATATTAACTGGAAAACAGAGACCTGCGAAACCCATAAAGGCAACAGGTTTCTGCTAATAACCAAGAAAAATTATCTTTCACAATTGGTGCAGAGTCCAACCAGAGGAGCAGTAATTTTAGACCTAATACTATCTAATAGACCTGACAGAATAACAAATCTGCAGGTCGTCGGGCATCTAGGAAATAGCGACCACAATATTATACAGTTTCACTTTTCTTTCACTAGGGGGACTTGACAGGGAATCACAAAAAACACTGAACCTTAGGAAGACAAAGTTTGACCAGCTTAGAGATGCCCTTAGCCCCCTTACCGACATCGGGCATAATAGTACGCCGATGTCGACATCCCTCCCTTTTATGTGGGCCCTGCTGTGAGCCCGCATCTTTCCCGGGACATGCCAAATGTTTTGAACAGCTGCTCATCGCCTCTATGTAGCAGAGGCAATCGGGTAGTGGCAGCTTGTAGTCTCCGATGGAGACTATTGAAGCTTGCCAAAAGTGAAAAAAAGTGTTAAAAGTTTTTAAAAATATAAAAAGATAAGAAAAAATAAAAGTTTAAAACACCCCTCTTTCGCTCCATTCAAAATAAAACAATAAAAATAAAATCAAACATACACATATTAGGTATCGCCGCATTCAGAGTCGCCCGATCTATCAATAAAAAAAGGATTAACCTGATTGCTAAATGGCGTAGCGAGAAAAAAATTCAAAACGCCAGAATTAGGTTTTTTTGGTTGCCGCGACATTGCATTAAAATGCAATAACGGGCGATCAAAAGATCGTATCTGCATCAAAATGGTATCATTAAAAATGTCAACTCGGTGCGCAAAAAATTCGCCCTCACCCGATCCGAGATCATGAAAAAAGGACACACTACGAGTCTCGGAAAATGGCGCAATTTTTTTTTTGTTCGCAAAGTTTGGAATTTTTTTTTCCCCACTTAGATAAAAAAGAACCTAGACAAGTTTGGTGTCTATGAACTCGTAATGACCTGGAGAATCATAGTGGCAGGTCAGTTTTACCATTTATTGAACCTAGCAAAAAAGCCAAACAAAAAACAAGTGTGGGATTTAACTTTTTTTTGCAATTTCTCCGCACTTGGAATTTTTTTCCCGTTTTCTAGTAAATGACATGGTAAAACCAATGGTGTCGTTCAAAGTACAACTCGTCCCGCAAAAAATAATCCCTCACATGGCCATATTGACAGAAAAATAAAAACGCTATGGCTCTGGGAAGGAAAAAAAACTCCAGGGGTTAAGGGGTTAATCTGGTTGACTGGGACAATTACCTCAGAAATAAGAATACAGATAATAAATGGGAAATGTTTAACCCCTTAACCCCCAAGGGTGGTTTAAACTCTAATGACCGGGCCAATTTTTACAATTCTGACCACTGTCTCTTTATGAGGATATAACTCTGGAACGCTTCAACGGATCTTAGCGATTCTGAGAATGTTTTCTCGAGACATATTGTACTTCATGATAGTGGTAAAATTTCTTTGATATAACTTGCGGTTATTAGTGAAAAAAATGGAAATATGGCGAAAATTTGGAAAATTTTGCAATTTTCAAACTTGGAATTTTTATTCCCTTAAAACAGAGAAATATTTCACACAAAATAGTTGCTAAATAACATTTCCCACATATCTACTTTACATCAGCACAATTTTGGAACCAAAATTTTTTTTTGTTACGAAGTTATAAGGGTTAAAAGTTGACCAGCGATTTCTCACTTTTACAACAAATTATACAAAACCATTTTTTTTAGGGACCACCTCACATTTGAAGTCACTTTGAGGGGTCTATATGGTAGAAAATACCCAAAAATTACACCATTCTAAAAACTGCACCCTCAAGGTACTCAAAACAACATTCAAGAAGTTTATTAACCCTTCAGGTGCTTCACAGGAGCTGAAGCAACTTGGAAGGAAAAAATGAACATTTAACTTTTTAGTCACAAAAATGATCTTTTACAAACATTTTTTTTATTTTAACAAGGGTAAATGGAGAAAATGGACAGAACAAGTTGTTGTGCAATTTCTCCTGAGTACGCCGATACCCCATATGTGGGGGAAAACCACTGTCTGGGCGCATGGCAGGGCTTGGAAGGGAAGGAACGCTGTTTGACTTTTTCAAACCAAAATTGGCTGGATTTGAGATTGGACGCCATGTCACGTTTGGAGAGCCCTTGATGTGCCTAAACAGTGGAAACCCCCCACAAGTGACACCATTTTGGAAACTAGACCCTAAGGAACTTATCTAGTTCTGTGGTGAGCACTTTGAACCCTCAAGTGTATCACTAAAGTTTATAATGCCTTGGTGTGAAAAAAAAAATTTCCACAAAAATGATTTTTTAGTCCCCAATTTTTGATTTTTCCCAAGGAAATTGGACCCCAAAAGTTGTTGTCCAATTTATCCATATGTGGGGGGGAAATACTGTTTGGGCGCACGGCAGGGCTTGGAAAGGAAGTAATGACGTTTTGGAATGCAGACTTTGATGGGTGTCATGTTCAGTTTGCAGAGTCCCTGATGTGCCTAAACGGTGGAAACCCCCACAAGTGACCCCATTTGGGAAACTAGACCCCCTAAGGAACTTATCTAGATCTGTGGTGAGCACTTTGAACCCCCAAGTACTTCATACAAGTTTATAATGCCCGGGCATGAAAATAAAAAATCCTATTTTTTTCCCACAAAAATGATCTTTTAGTCACCAATTTTTTATTTTCCCAAAGGGTAACGGGAGAAATTGGACCCCAAGTTGTTCTCCAATTTGTCCTGAGTACGCTGATACCCTATATGTGGGAGAAAACTACTGTATGGGCACACGTCGGGGCTCGGAATAGAAGTAGTGACGTTTAGTAATGCAGACTTTGATGGAATGGTCTGCGGGTGTCATGTCGCGCTTGGAGAGCCCCTGTTGTGGCTAAACAGTAGAAACCTCCCACAAGTGACCCCATTTTCAAACCTAGACCCCAAAGGAACTTATCTAGATGTGTGGTGAGCACTTTGAACCCCCAAGTGCTTCACAGAAGTTTATATCGCCCGGGCTTGAAAATAAAAAAAATCATATTTTTTCCACAAACATGAGCTTTTAGTCCCCAGTTTTTTATTTTCCCAAGGGTAACAGGAGAAATTGGACCCCAAAAGTTGTTGTGCAATTTTTCCTGAGTACGCTGATACCCCATATGTGCGGGTAAACTACTGTTTGACTTTTTCAACGCCGAATTGGCTGGAATTGAGATCAGACGCCTTATCACGTTTGGAGAGCCCCTGATGTGCCTAAACAGTGGAAACCCGCCAATTCTAACTCCAACCCTAACCCAAACACACCCTAACCCTAATCCCAACCCTAATCGTAACCCTAACTGTTATGTTTTGGTAGCTGAGGAGGCAGGAGCAAATAACCGCATAGGCAGCCAAACACCAGACAGGTTGGAAACTAATAGGTTGTAGACCCCTAAACTAACCGCACAACTAGAAGCAGCCGTGGGACGTTCCTACGGTGCCCTAGACGCCTCGTCACAGCCGGAGAGATTAGCTATCCCTGAAGATGGAAAGAGGAAAGCTAACTGCCCGAAGGAGAGCCCCAAAAAGAATAGGAATGTCACGCTGTCTAATGATATGACTACAATGTCAGTAAACTATTTATACAGGAACCACACTCTATACAACATATAGTTTAGCAACATCAGAATGTAAGTATAAAATAGATTTACCTGACACAATATCAGCAGAACTTAGGGTTAATCTTGAGGACTAGATGTGCAGAAACGATATCAGTTGAACTCAGGGTTAATCTTGAGGACTTGATGAGCTGTAACAGGAAAGAGGAGGACCGGCGTCTAACCTGACCTACACTGGGGTCCTAACTAATCCCTTACCTTGGAGGTACTGATAATGGTTCAGAGGTCCAAGTCTCCAGCCTAACCCTGTCTCCTATCAGACCCTGAACCCTGTAATCAGTCCTAAGAAGGATCCTGATTACCACCAAAGGGATAGGGGCTGATCTCAGCTAAATACACAGATTAGACATATAAGACGGACAGGATAGCACTCTCTTGCATACACACTCAAACACCGAAGGAACATAAATGGTCTGGGAAATAAACTCTAAGCAAGTTAAGCTTAAAACAACTAAGGAGCTCTGAACTAGAGTCTATACAGATTCATTCCTATCTGTGGTCTGCATGAAGGGTTTCACTGGCAACTCCCAAAGCAGACAACCAGAAACTTAAAGGAAACCAATCAACAAATAATCAATTGCAGCCGGGAGAAACTGCACCCAGTCCAGCACCGAGCACAGACAGAATTAACTCCCTAGCTGCCAAACACAAAGAAACAGCAACTCAGCTGTGAGAAGTCAAAATGTGCAACCGCGACGATCTTCGTGGCAATGCACACATGACAGTACCCCCCCTTCTACGAGGGGCCTCCGGACCCTCAGGGCCAGGCCTGCCCGGGTGAGTTCTGTGGAAGGTCCGAACCAAACGATCTGCGTTAACATCAGACGCAGGGACCCACGTCCTCTCCTCCGGACCATACCCCTTCCAATGCACCAAGTACTGAAGGGACCGGCGATTCAGGCGAGAGTCAATGATTTTTGATACTTGAAATTCCAAGTTACCATTGACCAACACTGGAGGAGGAGGTAGAGGTGACGGTATGACTGGTGCCACATACCTTTTAAGTAATGACTTGTGGAACACATTATGAATTTTAAAAGTAGAAGGGAGTTCCAGACGAAATGCCACAGGATTAATTATGGAACTGATCCTGTACGGCCCGATGAATCTGGGACCCAGTTTCCAGGAGGGCACTTTAAGTTTTATATTCCTGGTAGACAACCATACCAGATCGTTCACATTCAGATCTGGACCTGAAACTCTCCTCCTATCAGCCATACGTTTGTAACGGTTCCCCATCGTACTCAAATTATTCCATACACCTCGCCACACAGAAGCAAGTGACGACGAGAAACGCTCCTCCTCAGGAACCCAGAAGGACCCCCCCCATTGAAAGTACAAAACTGGGGATGAAAACCATATGCCCCAAAAAATGGGGACTTACCAGTGGACTCGCTCCGCCTGTTGTTAAGAGCGAACTCTGCCAGAGGCAAGAAAGATGACCAGTCCTCCTGGTTCTCCGAGACAAAACACCGGAGATATGTCTCTAAACTCTGATTCAGACGCTCTGTCTGACCATTGGTCTGTGGATGAAAAGCCGAGGAAAACGACAATTGCATCCCCCGACGTAAACAAAATGCCCTCCAAAATTTGGACACAAAATGAGACCCCCTATTTGACACCACATCAGAAGGCAACCCATGAAGTCTCACAATCTCCCTAATGAACACCTGCGCCAGAGTTTTAGCATTAGGGAGTGCAGGAAGAGCAACGAAATGTGCCATCTTACTGAACCTGTCAACAACCACCAGTATGACAGTATTCCCTGATGACGGAGGAAGATCCGTAATGAAGTCCATAGATAAATGAGTCCATGGACGCTCCGGAAGTTTCAAGGGTAAAAGGGTCCCAGATGGACGGGTATGAGGAGTTTTAGAGCAAGCACAAACACCACAGGACGCGACAAAAGTTATAACATCTTTATTAGCGTTAGGCCACCAAAATCGGCGAGAAAGGAGATCTAAAGTAGCCTTACTCCCTGGATGTCCTGCTAAAGCAGAATTATGATGTGCCTCAATAACCTTTTGTCTCAACTGATTCGGGACAAACAGTCTCCCTGGAGGTCCTGCAGGGGCGTCCCCCCGAGCCTCTAACACCTCCTCCTCAAGCTCAGAACATACAGCCGACACTACCACCCCCTCCTGAAGGATAGGAATCGGGTCATCCGTTTTCCCAGCCCCTGGGAAACTGCGAGACAAAGCATCAGCCTTTACATTCTTAGACCCCGGACGATAAGTGACGACAAAATTAAACCTGGTAAAAAACAACGACCATCGAGCTTGTCTGGAATTCAGACGCTTAGCGGATTTTAAATACAGCAGGTTCTTGTGATCAGTAATAACGGTGACCGGGTGGACTGCCCCTCCAAAAAGTGACGCCATTCTTCAAAAGCCAATTTAATGGCCAAAAGTTCCCTATTGCCGATATCATAATTCCTTTCGGCGGACGACAATTTCTTAGAAAAGAAAGCGCACGGATGCCATTTACCAGGGGACGGACCCTGGGACAATATAGCACCCACCCCTACGTCAGACGCGTCCACCTCCACAATGAACGGCTGAGATACATCTGGTTGGATGAGAACGGGTGCCGAAGCAAAACATCTCTTTAAAGAGGAAAAGGCTTGGCAAGCTTTGTCCGACCACCTAGAAAAATCCGTCCCTTTTCTCGTCATGTCAGTGAGAGGTTTGACGACAGACGAGAAATTACAAATAAATTTCCGGTAGTAATTAGCAAACCCCAAAAAACGCTGCAGAGCCTTAAGATCCCCTGGCTGATCCCATTCAAGCACTGCTCTCACCTTTTCAGGGTTCATACGGAAAACCGGAGGCTGACACCAAAAAACCCAAAAACTGAAGTTCCTGTACGGCAAAAACACACTTCTCCAGTTTGGCGTATAGTTTATTGTCTCGCAAGATCTGCAACACCTGTCTCACATGCTCCTGGTGAGACACAAGATCTGGCGAGTAAATTAAAATGTCATCCAAATATACGACCACAAACACCCCCACAAGGTGACGAAAAATGTCATTAACAAAATGTTGGAATACTGCTGGTGCAGTAGTCAGACCAAAAGGCATAACCAGGTTTTCATAATGTCCCTCCGGCGTGTTAAACGCCGTTTTCCACTCATCCCCCTCTTTTATTCTAATCAGATTATACGCCCCCCTGAGATCCAATTTAGAGAACCATTTGGCGCCAACAATTTGATTGAAGAGATCAGGAATAAGAGGGAGTGGATACGGATCTCGAACAGTAATCCGATTAAGTTTGCGGAAATCCAAGCAAGGGCGTAGGCCTCCATCTTTTTTCTTCACAAAGAAGAACCCCGCGGCTACAGGGGAAGATGAAGGTCTAATATGCCCTTTGGCCAGACTTTCGGAAATATAATCTTTCATAGCCTGTCTTTCAGGACCAGAAAGATTATACAACCTAGCTTTAGGTAACTTAGCATCAGGAAGAAGATTAATAGAGCAGTCATACACACGATGAGGAGGCAACTCCCGACACCCCTCCTCAGAAAAAACATCCCAAAATCCTCCAAAAAAGGAGGCAATGTACTAGGTACGACCGCACTGATGACTGTGTTCATGCAGTTGCTTTTGCAAAACTCACCCCATTGGCTTATCTCTCTGGACTGCCAATTAATTACAGGGTTATGTTTAACCAGCCAAGGAAGTCCCAACACAATGGGAGTAGGTAGACCCTCCAACACATAACAAGATAATTGTTCCCTATGTATTGCCCCTACCCGAAGGTCAATGTTATGAACCTCATGAACAAAGCTACCTTGGCCGAGAGGCCTGGCGTCAATGGAAAAAATAGGGATCGGTTTGACCAATACACTCATGCATACCTTGAGCCTGAGCAAACTGAGCGTCAACCAGATTGGCGCCGGAACCACTATCCAGAAGAACAGACAATCTCTTCACTCTAGTACCAAACACCACCTCCACTGGTACAAGGAACTGAGAAGAACCGGCGGATGAAATACATACTCCCAGGTTGACATCCACCACACAACCTGGGATTAGCAGTTTTCCGGCGACTTTTTACTTAACAAGACACGGGATGGACATTCTCCAACAAAATGTCCCTCTTTCCCGCAGAAAAAACACCTTCTAGTCCTGCGGCGTGCCGCCAATCCCCTACTACGAAAAGATGTCCCTCCCAACTGCATAGGCTCATCCGAACAGACAAGGGGAACCTCAACATAAGGGACTTTAGTAGTAGGTGGAGTAACAACAGGGAGTGGAGTTACCTCACCCCTCTCCCGAAGCCGTCTATCAGTACGGATAGCTAGGGCCATAGCAGCCTCCAGAGAAGGAGGAGACTCATACTGAGCCAAAACGTCTTTTAATTTGTCAGAAAGCCCATGACAAAACTGGCTCCTAAGAGCTGGGTCATTCCACTGAGTATCCGTGGCCCATCTACGAAACTCAGAAGCAAATTCCTCCGCAGGACGATCTCCCTGCTGTATCTTACGTAATTTAGTCTCAGCAAGAGAGACCCGATCTGGGTCATCATATACCAATCCCAGAGCAGTAAAAAATTGATCTACAGACTGTAGAGCCGGGGATCCCGGAGGAAGGGAAAATGCCCAGGATTGAGGGTCCCCTTGAAGAAATGAGATAACAATTCCCACTCTCTGCTCATCACTCCCTGATGATCGCGGCCGAAGCCGAAAATATAATTTACATGCCTCCGGAAGGTAAAAAATTTGTCTCGCCCACCAGTGAACCTATCTGGAAGAGCTACTTTAGGTTCAACTCTGGTTTGCTCCAGGGGAGACAAAACTTTGGACTTAATGTCCGTCAGCTCCATGGATAATCCCTGCAACTGCAGAGCCAGCTGGGCTACTGGATCCATGGTAACTAGAGATAATTTTTTATGGCCAGTGAAAATGTCACGCTGTCTAATGATATGACTACAATGTCAGTAAACTATTTATACAGGAACCACACTCTATACAACATATAGTTTAGCAACATCAGAATGTAAGTATAAAATAGATTTACCTGACACAATATCAGCAGAACTTAGGGTTAATCTTGAGGACTAGATGTGCAGAAACGATATCAGTTGAACTCAGGGTTAATCTTGAGGACTTGATGAGCTGTAACAGGAAAGAGGAGGACCGGGGTCTAACCTGACCCTACACTGGGGTCCTAACTAATCCCTTACCTTGGAGGTACTGATAATGGTTCAGAGGTCCAAGTCTCCAGCCTAACCCTGTCTCCTATCAGACCCTGAACCCTGTAATCAGTCCTAAGAAGGATCCTGATTACCACCAAAGGGATAGGGGCTGATCTTAGCTAAATACACAGATTAGACATATAAGACAGACAGGATAGCACTCTCTTGCATACACACTCAAACACCGAAGGAACATAAATGGTCTGGGAAATAAACTCTAAGCAAGTTAAGCTTAAAACAACTAAGGAGCTCTCAACTAGAGTCTATACAGATTCATTCCTATCTGTGGTCTGCATGAAGGGTTTCACTGGCAACTCCCAAAGCAGACAACCAGAAACTTAAAGGAAACCAATCAACAAATAATCAATTGCAGCCGGGAGAAACTGCACCCAGTCCCAGCACCGAGCACAGACAGAATTAACTCCCTAGCTGCCAAACACAAAGAAACAGCAACTCAGCTGTGAGAAGTCAAAATGTGCAACCGCGACGATCTTCATGGCAATGCACACATGACAAGGAAGCCCCCAAACATATAATGGCGGTTAGACAAGATGAAAACACGAACACAGACAGAAAATAGACTGAGCAAATGCTGGGGCCCAAAACTGTCTAGATAGGACAGCACAGAAGAGAATACTGTCTGCAACCCAGAAAAACCCTAGGAAAAACTTCAACACCTCTGAATCCAAAAATACTGAGACCACACGGTCTCGACCACCTATATCAGATCTCTGGTGTGGATACGTAGCTACCCAGCAGAAAAATATCACAAGAACTGAGCAAATGAACAAATACAAAAAACGAACGGAGACCAGCCCAAGTCAATTCAGCAATAAAGCAAGGAAAATCAAACACAGTAAAAAAAAACCTGAAAATGATTTATCTGAATGCAAGCAGGAGACAGCAGAAAACAAGCTGAATTCCAACCTAGACCAGGAAGAACAATTGATCACGGGCGAGGATCATGGGAGGTCATCTCACTTATATCAGGCCAGTCCGTATCACCTGACAACCATTCGTCACTAGCAGGTGTTGTGCTTTTGCTGTTCAACATAGGTTCAATACCCTCAGCAACCACCAGAGGGAGCTTCAGCTCTGAAGTCGTCTCCAACATGTTCACAACACCTAACCACAAACCTAACCCTAACACACCCCTAACCCTAATCCTAACTTTAGCCCCAACTCTAACCCTAACTTTAGCCCCAATCCTAACCCTAACCCTAACGGGAAAATGGAAATAAATATATTTTTTAATTTTCTTATTTTTCCCTAACTAAGGGGGTGATAAAGGGGGTTTGATTTAGTATTTATAGCGGGTTTTTATGTTTGGCAGCTGTCACGCTAAAAGACGCTTTTTATTGCAAAAAATAGTTTTTGCATCACCACATTTTGAGAGCTAGAATTTTTCCATATTTTGGCCCACAGAGTCATGTGAGGTGTTATTTTTTGCGGGACAAGTTGACATTTTTATTGATACCATTTTTGGGCACATGACATTTTTTGATCGCTTTTTATTACAATTTTTGTGAGGCAGAATGATCAAAAACCAGCAATTCATGAATTTCTTTTGGAGGGGTCATTTATACCGTACTGCGTGTGGTAAAATTGATAAAGCAATTTTATTCTTTGGGTTAGTACGATTACAGCGATACCTCATTTATATCATTTTCTTATGTTTTGGCGCTTTTATGCAATAAAAACGATTATATATAAAAAATAATTATTTTTGCATCGCTTTATTCTGCGAGCTATAACTTTTTTATGTTTTCGCTGATGATGCTGTATCGCAGCTCTTTTTTTGCGGGACAAGATGACGTTTTGTGCGGTACCATGTTTATTTATATCTGTCTTTTTGATCGCGTGTTATCCCACTTTTTGTTTGGCGGTATGATGATAAATCATTGTTTTTTTGCCTTGTTTTTTTTTTTTAAGGGGTTAACTAGTGGGACAGTTTTATAGGGCGGGTCGTTACGGACGTGGCGATACTAAATATGTGTACTTTTATTGTTTTGTTTTTTTATTTGCATGAAGAAATGAATTTATTGGGGAATATTTTTTTTTTATTTAGGACTTTTTTTTTTACACGTTATTTTAATTTTTTTACTTTTTTACTTTGTTCCAGGGTGGGACATCACTGTATAGAGTTAGATTGCTGATCTGACACTGTGCACAGCACTGTGTCAGATCGGCGATCTCACGGGAACTGCATCAGGCTTTCTCAGCGCCTGCTCTCAGCAGGCACTGAGGAAGCCGCCTCCCTGCAGGACCCTGCAGGACCCCTCGGCCATCTTGGATCTGGGGTCCTGCAGGGAGGAGGGTCCCTCGGAACAGCGCGATCACATGAGATCACAATGAGAATAATTGTTTAACTCCATATCAGCATGGGTTTATGAGGAATCGCTCCTGTCAAACCAATCTAATCCGTTTTTATGAAGCAGTAAGCTATAGACTGGACCAAGGTGAGTCACTGGACGTGGTATATCTTGATTTTTCCAAAGTGTTTGACACCGTGCCACACAAGAGTTTGGTACACAAAATGAGAATGCTGGGTCTGGGGGAAAATGTGTGTAAATGGGTAAGTAACTGGCTTAGTGATAGAAAGCAGAGGGTGAATATAAATGGTATATTCTCTAACTGGGTCGCTGTGACCAGTGGGGTACCGCAGGGGTCGGTGTTGGGACCTATTCTCTTCAACATATTTATTAACGAGCTGGTAGAAGGTTTACACAGTAAAATATCAATATTTGCAGATGATACAAAACTATGTAAAGCAGTCAATACAAGAGAATATAGTATTCTGCTACAGATGGATCTGGATAAGTTGGAAACTTGGGCCGAAAGGTGGCAGATGGGGTTTAACAGTGATAAATGTAAGGTTATACACATGGGAAGAAGGAATCAATATCACCATTACACACTGAACGGGAAACCACTGGGTAAATCTGATATTGAGAAGGACTTGGGGATCCTAGTTAATGATAAACTTAGACATGTGGCCAAAATTGTTGGTACCCCTCGTGTAATGACAGAAAACCCACAATGGTCACAGAAATAACTTGAATCTGACAAAAGTAATAATAAATCAAAAATCTATGAAAATGAACAAATGAAAGTCAGGCATTTCCATTTTTCCAAAATGTCATATGTACATAATATAGCATTTACAGGGAACCAACTTTCTATAGCAGTAATGCAATTCCAATTTTCTAGAGTCACCATTTTAAACAATCCAGAGTGCACATCACATGAGTTTGCTACAAACAGAAAAACTGACCAGCACATCCCAACTAGTGTGACTAGGTGCCAGCTAACATAATTCTAAGAAAATACAAAGCTGCACTCTGGATTGTTTAGAATGGTAAATCTAGAAAACTGGAACTGCATTACTGCCATAGAAAGTTGGTTAAGTGCTATATTATGCACATATGGAATTTTGGGAAATTGGAAAGCAATATTGCCATAGGAAAATTTACAGTAAAAAGAAGATACTTAGCACATAAATTGGCCAATGTATATGAGCCCAACTGCAACGTCAATGTGTACCTTATTTTCCAAAATTCCATATGTACATAATATAGTGCAAGGATTGAATAAAGGATCTGGGAATGTTTAGCTTTCACAAAAGAAGGCTAAGAGGAGACTTAATAGCTGTCTACAAATATCTAAAGGGATGTCACAGTGTTGAGGGATCATCTTTATCCTCATTTGCACATGGGAACACGAAAAGCAACTGAAAAGGAGAAGATACAGATTAGATGTTAGAAGAAAACTTTTTGACAGTGAGGGTGATCAATGGAACAGGCTGCCATGAAAGGTGGCGAGTTCTCCGTCAATGGAAGTCTTCAAACAGAGACTGGACAGACATCTGTCTGAGATGGTTTTGTGAATCCTGCATTGAGCAAGGGGTTGGACACTATGACCCTTGAGGTCCCTTCCAACTCTAACATTCTATGATTCTATATGTTCAGAAAAAAAACAAATACAAGACACATCACTGTGGGGTCTTGTTTGTGATAATGCTAGTTAAAACAGCTGATCATTGTGACCAGCCATTGATTTCCAGTTTATTACAGGCAGATATTACTATTATTTGTTCATGCTAATAGAAGGGGGTCCCTGTGCAATGTATCCCCTCCATGTTGTCCTAATTGGCCTTACAGACAGGAGTTCTTCTGTTTTCTATTCTTTTCACTTGTAATTTATTTGTTTCTATCCTACCAAACAGGCACAAAGAATCTTTTTCTTCTGGAACTGATGGTGACAATCAGTGTTTAACTGTTGAAAAGACCAAGTTATCCTTTCCTACATTGTCCGGTATGTGCAGGTCAATAAGACATCTTGCTATAGCCTATAATAGAAAAGTGTAATGTGAACATGTACATGAGAGCTCAGAAGATCACTGCTTTTCTGTGCTCTTAAATTGATCAACAGTCCAACATTTCAACGTATAAAATTCTCATTCTTTTATGGTGTGCATTAAAAGTGATAAGTGGCCATACAGTCTTGTGCCTGATACTGATTCTGAATACTGTGCCCATGGCTTGATCAGGCACAAAACTGACTCTTTTTATGTCCTTAACCTCTTCCCGACATGCATATATACATACGGCGCTCCGGGAGCTGCGTTCCTGCAAATCACAGTATGCATGTGGCGTGATGAACGTGTGGGCTCACGCTGAGTGCCACCATGATTAAAAGCAGGCATCAGCTCTATGTGAGAGCTGACGCCCTGCAGCAACACCCACAACTGGTGCTAGCACCGATTGCGGGTGTTTAATCCCTCTGATCTTCTGTCAATAGTGACAGCGACATCATGGGGCATCGCAGATTGAGCTCCCTCTGTGCTCCCATTGGCACAACACGATTGCAATCGCATTGTGCTGATGGTCTCTATGGTGACACCGGGTCGAAAGATGGCCGCTGGGTCTCTCAGGGACGGTGACCTGTCAGCTCATACTCAAAGCAGAAACTTACACGGCTCCTCCCTGCATCTGAGGCTGAAGCATTGCAGAGTATTAGATCAGCAATCTGTTAGTATACAGTTGATGTCACATCCTGGGACAATTTAAAAAAGTTAAAAAAAAGAGGTTGATAAAAATCGTAAAAATATATTTATAAAAAAATCACAAAATAAAGAACAAAAAAAATATTATTTCAATAAATGCATTTATTTATGTAAAAACAAAAATAAACAAAAAAGTACACATTTTTGATATTGTCACTTCCAGAACGACCACCCTATAAAATTGTCCTGCTAGTTTACCCCTTCATTCAACACAATTAAAAAAAAAAATTAAAACTATGCTTTATCATCATACCGCTGAACAAAAAGTGGATTAACCCCTTAACCCCCAAGGGTGGTTTGCACGTTAATGACCGGGCCAATTTTTACAATTCTGACCACTGTCTCTTTATGAGGTTATAACTCTGGAACGCTTCAACGGATCTTCGCGATTCTGAGAATGTTTTCTCGTGACATATTGTACTTTACGTTAGTGGTAAAATTTCTTCGATATAACTTGCGGTTATTTTTGAAAAAAAACGCAAATATGGCGAAAATTTTGAAAATTTTGCAATTTTCATACTTTGAATTTTTATTTCCTTAAAACAGAGAAATATATCACACAAAATAGTTAAGAAATAACATTTCCCACATGTCTACTTTACATCAGCACAATTTTGTAACCAAAATTTTTTTTGTTAGGAAATTATAAGGGTTAAAAGTTGACCAGCGATTTCTCATTTTTACAACAAAATTTACAAAGCCATGTTTTTTAGGGACCAAATCACATTTGAAGTCACTTTGAGGGGTCTATATGGCAGAAAATACCCAAAAGTGACACCATTCTAAAAACTGCACCCTCAAGGTACTCAAAACCACATTCTAGAAGTTTATTAACCCTTCAGGTGCTTCACAGGAGCTGAAGCAACGTGGAAGGAAAAAATGAATATTTAACTTTTTAGTCACAAAAATGATCTTTTACAAACTTTTTTTTATTTTCACAAGGGTAAAAGGAGAAAATGGACAGATAAAGTTGTTGTGCAATTTCTCCTGAGTACGCCGATACCATATATGTGGGGGAAAACCACTGTCTGGGCACACGGCAGAGCTCGTAAGGGAGGGAGCGCCGTTTGACTTTTTCAAACCAAAATTGGCTGGAATTGAGATTGGACGCCATGTCGCGTTTGGAGAGCCTCTGATGCGCCTGAACAGTGGAAACCCCCCACAAGTGACACCATTTTGGAAACTAGACCCCCTATGGAACTTATCTAGATCTGTTGTGAACACTTTGAACCCCCAAGTGTTTCACAAAAGTTTATAAAAAAAAGTTCCACAAAAATGATTTTTTAGTCCCAAATTTTTGATTTTTCCCAAGGAAATTGGACCCCAAAAAGTTGTTGTTCCAATTTGTCCTGAGTATGCTGATACCCCATATGTGGGGGGGGGAAACTATTTGGGCGCACGGCAGGGCTTGGAAAGGAAGTAATAACGTTTTGGAATGCAGACATTGATGGGGGTCATGTTCCGTTTGCAGTGCCCCAGATGAGCCTAAACAGTGGAAACCCCCCACAAGTGATCCCATTTTGGAAACTAGACCCCCTAAGGAACTTATCTAGATCTGTGGTGAGCACTTTGAACCCCCAAGTACTTCACACAAGTTTATAATGCCCGGGCATGAAAATAAAAAATCCTATTTTTTTTCCCACAAAAATTATCTTTTAATCACCAATTTTTTATTTTCCCAAGGGTAGCAGGAGAAATTGGACCACAAAAGTTGTTGTCCAATTTGTCCTGAGTACGCTGATACCCCATATGTGGGGGGGGGAACCACTGTTTGGGCGCACGGCAGAGCTCGAAATGGAAGGAGCACCATTTGACTTTTTCCAACCAAAATTGGCTGGAATTGAGATTGGACACCATGTTGCATTTGGAGAGCCCCTGATGTGCCTAAACAGTGGAAACCCCCCCACAAGTGACCCCATTTTGGAAACTAGACCCCCTAAGGAACTTATTTAGATCTGTGGTGAGCAATTTGAACCCCCAAGTGCTTCACACAAGTTTATAACGTAGAGCCGTAAAATTAAAAAATCATATTTTTTCCACAAAAATGATCTTTTCACCCCAATTTTTATTTTCCCAAGGGTAACAAGACTCCAAAAGTTATTGTGCAATTTGTCCTGAGTACGCTGATACCTCATATGTGGGGGTAAACCACTGTTTGGGTGCATGGCAGGGCTTGGAAGGGAAGGAGTGCCGTTTGACTTTTATAATGCAGAATTGGCTGGACGCCATGTCGTGTTTGGATAGCTCCTGATCTGCCTAGACTAGACCCCTCAAGGAATTTTTCTAGATGTGTGGTGAGAACTTTGAACCCCCAGGTGTTTCACTAAAGTTTTAAAACGCCCGAGCATGAAAATAAAAAAATAATATTTTTTCCACAAACATGATTTTTTAGTCCCCAACTTTTTATTTTCACAAGGGTAACAGGAGAAATTGGACCCCAAAAGTTGTTGTCCAATTTGTCCTGAGAACGCTGACATCCAATATGTGGGAGAAAACTACTGTATGGGCACACGTCGGGGTCTTGAAAGGAAAGAAGTGACGTTTTGGATTGCAGACTTTGATGGAATGGTCTGCGGGCGTCATGTCGCATTTGGAGAGCCCCTGATGTGCCTAAACAGTGGAAACCCTCCACAAGTGACCCCATTTTGGAAAATAGACCACACAAGTAATTTATCTAGATGTGTGGTGAGCACTTTGAACCCCGAAGTGCTTCACAGAAGTTTATAACGTACAGTCGTAAAAATAAAACATTTTTTTTTTTTTTTACAAAAATGATTTTTTCGCCCCAATATTTTATTTTCACAAGGGTAACAGGAGAAATTGGACCCCAAAAGTTGTTCAATTTGTCCTGAGTATGCTGATACCCTATATGTGGGAGAAAACTACTGTATGGGCACACGTCGGGGCTCGGAAGGGAAGTAGTGACATTTTGGATTGCAGACTATGATGGAATGGTCTGCGGGCGTCATGTCGCATTTGGAGAGCCTCTGATGTGCCTAAACAGTGGAAACCCTCCACAAGTGACCCCATTTTGGAAAATAGACCCCACAAGGAACTTATCTAGATGTGTGGTGAGCACTTTGAACCCCGAAGTGCTTCACAGAAGTTTATAACGTACAGCAGTAAAAATAAAAAATCTTTTTTTTTTTTTTTTTTGCAAAAATGATTTTTTTCGCCCCCCAATATTTTATTTTCACAAGGGTAACAGGAGAAATTGGACCCCAAAAGTTGTTTTTCAATTTATCCTGAAGTAGGCTGATACCCAATATGTCAGAGAAAACTACTGTATGGGCACACGTCGGGGCTCGGAAGGGAAGTAGTGACGTTTTGGGTTGTAGACTTTGATGGAATGGTCTGCGGGCGTCATGTTGCATTTGGAGAGCCCCTGATGTGCCTAAACAGTGGAAACCCCAAATGTGACCCCATTTTGGAAAATAAACCCCACAAGGAACTTATCTAGATGTGTGGTGAGCGCTATGAAGCCCCAAGTGCTTCACAGAAGTTTATAATGTACAGCCGTAAAAACAAAAAAAATCATTTTTTTTTAGAAAAATTATATTTTCGCCCCAATTTTTTATTTTTCCAAGGGTAACAGAAGAAATTGGACCCCAAGAGTTATTGTGCAATTTGTCCTGAGTACGCTGATACCCCAAATGTGGGGGTTAACTACTGTTTGGGCGCATGGCAGAGCTCAGAAGTGAAGGAGCACCGTTTGACTTTTTCAACGCAGAATTGGCTGGAATTGAGATCAGACGCCATGTCACATTTGGAGAGCCCCTGATATGCCTAAACAGCGGAAACCTCCCTATTCTAACTCCAACCCTAACCCCAACACACCCTTAACCCTAGTCCCAACCCTAACCATAACCCTAACCACAAACCTAACCCTAACACACCCCTAACCTAAATCCCTAACCCTAATCCTAACTTTAGCCTCAACCCTAACTCTAATGGGAAAATGGAAATAAATATTTTTTTTTAATTTTATTATTTTTCCCTTACTAAGGGGGTTATAAAGGGGGGTTTGATTTACTATTTATAGCGGTTTTTATGATTGGCAGCTGTCACGCTAAATAACACTTTTTATTGCAAAAAATAGTTTTTTGCATCACCACATTTTGAGAGTTATAATTTTTGCATATTTTGGCCCACATAGTCATGTGAGGTCTTATTTTTTGCGGTATGAGTTGACGTTTTTATTGGTACCATTTATGAGCACGTGACATTTTTTGATCGCTTTTTATTTCGATTTTTGGGAGGTTAGAATGAACAAAAATCAATTCATGAATTTCTTTTGGGGGGGCGTGTGGTAAAATTGATAAAGCAGTTTTATTCTTCGGGTCAGAACGATTATGGCAATACCTCATTTATATAATTTTTTTATGTTTTGGCGCTTTTATACAATAAAAACAGTTTTATATAAAAAATAATTATTTTTGCATCGCTTTATTCTGCGAGCTATAACTTTTTTATTTTTTCGCTGATGATGCTGTATGGCGGCTTGTTTTTTGCGGGACAAGATGACGTTTTCAGCGGTATCATGTTTATTTATATCGGTCTTTTTGATCGCGTGTTATTCCACTTTTTGTTCGGCGGTATGATGATAAAGCATTGATTTTTTTTTTTTAAGGGGTTCAGTAAAGGGTTTAACTAGTGGGACAGTTTTTATAGGGGGGTTGTTGCGGATGCTGCAATACCAAATATGTGTACTTTTATTGTTTTGTTTTTTTTATTTACAGGAAGAAATGAATTTATTGGGGAATATTTTTTTTTTCCTTTATTTTGGATTTTTTTTTACACTTCGGATTTTTATTTTTTTAACTTTTTTACTTTGTTCTAGGGTGGGACATCACTGTATTTTATCAGATCGCTGGTCTCACAGAGTGCACAGCACTCTGTGAGACCAGCGATCTCACAGGCAGTGCTGCAGGCTTCCTCAGCACCTGCTCTCAGCAGGCACTGAGGAAGCCGCCTCCCTGCAGGACCCAGCGGCCATCTTGGATCCGGGGCCTTGCAGGGAGGAAGGCCTCAGAACAGCGTAATCACATTGCGCTGTTCTGAGGGCCTCAGGGGAGCGCGCAGGGAGCCCCCTCCCTGCGCGATGCTCCCTGTGCCCCCGGTACACCGCAATCATGTTTGATTGCGGTGTGCAAGGGGCTAATGTGCTGGGAGCGGTCCGTGACCGCTCCTGGCACATAGTGCCGGGTGTCAGCTGTGATAATCAGCTGACACGCGGCGGCGATCAGCTGCGCTCCCCCCGGGAGTGCAGCTGATCGCCTTGGACGTACTATCCCGTCCCTGTGAATTAAGTCCCAGGTCACATGGACGGGATAGTACGTCCGATGACAGAAAGGGGTTAAACACGATCAAAAAGGCGAATGTAAATAAAATTGGTATCACTGAAAAAGTCATCTTGTCCCGGAAAAAAAAGCCATCATACAGCTCCATTAGTGGAAAAATAATAAGTTATAGCTCTCAGAATAAAGCGATGCAAAAATAATTATTTTTTCTATACAAGTTTTTATTGCGTAAAAGTGCCAAAACATAAAAAAAATATAAATGTGGTATCGCTGTAATTGTACTGACCCGAAGAATAAAGCTGCCTTATCAATTTTGCCACACGCGGAACAGTATATAAAAAAAAATTACTGAATTGCTGGTTTGTATATAACACCAAGAAATGGAGCAAAACACCATCGAATTATATCTAAATAGTATTTTATTATTAGTATTAAATAGAATAAATATTGTAATACAAGAATCATAGAAGTTAATATCAAAACTCAAAGCAATCACAGTGGCATGAGAACTACTGCTGGATGTACATGTCTGCACAGCAATATACAACAGGGTGAAAAGGGGAGACTCATTTACAAAATGTTATCAATCAACATATCACATGATGAATGCAAATCACAGTGTCATAAGTATAAATTATTTTCCCCAAATGATGTCATAAGATACACTCCCATAAGATCATGTATGGTAGTAGATGCATGTGCATCCCAATCAAGGTCCGGACCCCTGATTTGGCAATGAGAGGATAAAAAGTATCAAAATAGCGCGCGTTTCTGCACGGTATTATCAATATGGGTGAGTTGTCATAGTAACCATTACTGGAAAGTCCAGTAAACCCTACAGGAATTTATGTAGGACGATCCCTATTGACCACTAGTCAACAGACCTTCCATAGCCCTTCTGTAAGATGACTTCTGGGGCTAAATAACAAGGGGTGCAGTCATCTGGAAACGGACAGCATAATGTAGATGTCTTACTGTATATTGGTCTCGGTTTCATGAGGCCGAGTTTTGAAAGCCCAAAATCGATGATTTTAATATGACCAGTTGGTGATATCATGAGGCTGTGAAGGAAAAGATGGTGTAAGCCCCAAGAAATAACCCATAGACAGTATAGGAAACTATAAACTTACTTCCCTTTATTATACTAGAGGGGTCACTTAGGCTTCAGGTGTCACGGAGTGCCTGTCACGGTGTGACACAACCCTACGGGTGGTCGGTCAGCGGACGGCACAACTCACTAACAACGGGATGGAAAAGGTGAGAGGAAGGCCCTGAAACTAGGGAATGATGGATGGTCACCACCTGAGCTCAAACCTGATGCTGTCCCTGCACGCCCCTAAAGCCCTATGCAGGTCCTTCCCCCCGCCACCGTCAGGATACCTCGTCCCTAATAGTCACCTATTACTGCCCTGGCTAGTGCACTTGCCGGCAAGGAGCATTAGACTCACCTCTGCAGATAATACACACAGGGGGAAGTGACAAACACCAAAGGGACAAGGTAAAAAAAACACCACACTTAGCTTATGTACACCGCTGCTAAGCTCCACACCGCAGATAACAACAGCAACTGGACTTCAAACACGAGACGTGGCTGACATCAGAGAGCTGCTCCTGCACGGCTTGTCTCCAGAAAGAAACTGTAACACCAACAGTCAGCTGATGCATCAGGTGACCTTTTAAAAGATGATGGGAGTGGTCACCACCCACATCAGCTGACCCAGCAGCACTGCAATAACACCAGATTCCAGCAGGGGGAAAAACTGACTGTGAGACAGTGAGGGTATATGTGTTGAATGGGGTGTACATTTCACCTAGGTATAAGGGAAATGTGTGGCTTTGTTAACCTAGTGGTAGAGAAAGGTCATTACACCATCCATTCAAGTACACGCTTGCAGCTCAAACCTGTGGCCACTCAGGTGATAATT
>JARQOD010000002.1:45923556-45957840 GCA_033576555.1 Oophaga sylvatica | reverse complement strand
GATCTCACACTAAAAATATACAGATAGTGATGCCCCGCATCATAAACGTTTTCCTCCAGCCTTGCCCAAATGGGTTCTGGGCATCAGAATTGGCATCAAAGTGGGCAAACAGCCCAGTTTCACAGATTTGAATAAGTGATGTTTTTAAGGGGTTAAATGACTTTGGGCCACTGTTCTCACACTGCAAACATATAGAACATCAGTTACTTATTCAAATCTGTGAAAATCGGCTGTTTGCCCACTTTGATGCTAATTCTGATCCCCAGAACCCATTTGGGCCATGCTGGAGGTACCTGGATTTGATGCAGGGCATCACTATCTGTGTATTCTTAGTGTGAGATCAGTGGCCCAAAGTAATTTAACCCTTTCATTAACACCCTTCGGTGCCCACTTAGATGCCCATTTTTGTGCCAGTTTTATAGTTTTTGTAGCTGTTTTTAAGTGTATTCACATCAGCGCACCTCACTGCATTGTATGTTATTATTGTGATGCTTATTTTTTGTTGTTAAACCTATAAAAAACGGAAAAGAAAAAATTGCCAAATAAGAAACTGACGAATAAGAAACAAACTTCTGCCTCGTTGTATCACAATGGAATCGAGGTCTCGCCTCCATTAGTGACAGTCTAGTAGTGACTAGGGATGAGTGGACCTGTGGATGTTTGGGTTCGAGCGAACTTTAGTCTAAAGTTCGGGTACAAAAACGCTACATGAATTTGAACCCCATAGAAGTCAATGGAGAACCGAAAATCGAGGTTGTAAAATGGTCGTAGTAATGACTAGAGGCTGTGTCTTTTACTTTCTCTTTTTTTTTTTTGCTCATTTTTCCTCTCTCTTTTTTGCTCTCACGCGCTCTCTATTTTATTCCTCTCACACCCTCTCTCGTTTTTGCTCTTGCGCGCTCTGTCATTTTTGCTCGCGCGCTTATTTTCCAGGACGTCCCTCTTGACAGCACCATGGAGGACGTACTCCTCCTCCTTGCAGGGACAGGAAAGTACACGAGAGGATAAAAGGCCCCACCCCGCCCCCTATCCCTCAGTGTTTTCTTGTCCCTGCATGGAGGGACACACGAGAGCGACGCTGCGCAGCTTACTGGAGGGCTCAGGGGTATTGTGCGGTTGGTCGAATATCCTTCCCCCTGTCAAGCAGCCAGGGCCGAAACTCCTCGGTGGGAAGTCCCTCTGCCCCGAAGACCAGTGAGCGGACTGGCTCTTGGGTAGAGCTGCTCCTCCCAGTGGGAGGCTCTCGGCTGACGCCAGACCACGGCTTCCGGAAGTCGCGGCAGGGAGATGGCGTCACACTTCTAGTGTCGTCACGGCGGCCCGGGCTGGCGTGTGTTCCAGATTGTGGAATGCGGAAGTGACCAGCGACAGGCAGCCGCGCTCCCTGGAAGAGGCGGGGAGAAGGCGCGGCTTCGTCGGATGCGCTGAATGTCGACATGCGCTGCAAAGCAAAAGTGACGGGGCGTATTCTGTCCCCGGGGCCTGTGGCTGTAAATATGGCTCTGTGAGATGCCGGATCTCTTTCACCTTACTTACAATTGGCGACGATCGCAGATAGCTTAACTCAGCTGCCGGCACACATGTTATGAAGAATCCAGAAGAGACTTTGATTTCTTTAAGAATTCTTGTTGAATGCATACAAACAGCAGCAGGTAAAAAAGACTTTCTTCAGACAGACTGAAAACACATGTGAATCTGATAAAATCAAGATGGAGAATGAAACACAGGAGAAAGAAGAAGGAAATGACATCACACCAGAAGAGGGAGACAGAGAGACAGAAGGGACAAACTTGATGTAAAGGGAGGATTTCAGCTATGCAAACACAGGGACACATAGCAACAGTAAACAATATGAGAGACTGCAATACAGCATGTAAAATACACAGGACAGTCTGTAAAATGTCTCATTCATGGGACATAACACTCCCCGTCTGAAATCTATAGATTTCATAATTTTATGATGTCCACTGGAGATGTCACTGTAGACCTGAAAGACAAAAGGAAAAAACAAGCATGCAGGTAATAACAACAACAGTTGAAGTCCAATTGGCATGGTCCAATGTTCAGTTGGAGGCATGAAGTCCTCAACAGCGGAATAGTCCAAGTCCAAACGAAAACCCATCTTCGGATTGGGGAAGCCGCAACGTGCAAACACTTCCACCAACCCAATAATCCGCTGGAGAAAGTTAAAATATTACAATGTTCCAACACAGCTGGAGGAGTATATGGCGGTAGGCTCCCCGCCGTGAGCTGAGTTCAGAGACGAAGCTAAGATCATGTGACTCCTGCTCGAAGGAGCCAGCAGATGATTTGCCTGAAATTTATGTCAGCAGATAGGATGGCTGACCAGCTGAAAGGATGTCCAGGGTAAAGAGAGCTCAGCTTCTGTACCTTTTTGCCAGTTTCTGAAGCGCTGGGAGAGGCTCCTGCAGCTGTAGTCTTCGTAGACACGTCGTAGGAAAGGTAGACTTGTCTCTTGATGACGGTTGAAAGAGTCTTTACAGAACTACGGGGCAGGACTTGTTGTAAGGCCTTTAGAGACTTCTTCGCCGTCTCCCATCCTTGCTGTCTCTGAGATGGTAGCATAGTGTTCCAGTTGATATCCGGAGTAGCAAGCTGTCTCAGTGGTACCCTGCCTAGAACTGCGATGGGTGTCTTAAACCCGAGAGGACCGTCGATGCTGTTTTCAACAGGCGAGGCTCCTCGTTCGATAGCAAGTTCCTTACAGGGTGATGCTTGGGAAGTGAACGTGTCTTGTTCAACATCCGCCAGTGAGCTGAGGCTGAATTGCGTGGGGAAAACGCTGGCACCATCGGTCAGAGGTAGGCTGTTGAGAGAGGGGCTCTCACTCTGAGCACTGAAGTCTAGCACGGCTTCGGTTTGACCAGGCTTGTGATGGAGATGGGTATCAAAGGTTGGGAACATAGCAGTTACTTGCTGTGGATCCCTTGGCAACTTAGTCTTTGCTGGAAGAGAAGGTGAGGGAGCTACCCAGCTGTTATAGTTGTCTTCAGTGGGTTTGATGCTCATGACCCTGATGATCACTTTGTCTCCCTCTGTAGGTAGTGAGTTGTTGTCCTTGGTTGAAGGATCGAATGCTGTTATCTCGAGGTTGTAGTCTCGAGGATAAAGCGGACTTGAAATATCGGATGGTTGCCGTTGACACGTAGTGTCGTTTGACTTCTCCTTCATCCATTGGTGACGTGAGTATGACAGGAGGACAAGTCATTGTCATCTGATGTGATAACGGTTTTGTAAGAGGAGATGTCGTTCTGATTCCTTGTCTGGTCACTACAGACATTGCCAATGATGACCCAGCCCAGCTCGAGGCGCTGGGCATATGGTTCATTGAGTAGTCCGTGGATTTGTTGACGCATCTTGTGCAGTCGTATAATGTCTCTGCCGAGGAGAATTAGGATGTCTGCCTTATCATCCAGGGGTGGCATCTCTTTGGCTATCATTCTGAGATGAGGATGCTGAAGAGCGACTTCTGGTGTTGGGATTTCTTCCCTATTGAATGGTATTTGGTTACACTCTACAAGCGTGGGTAGTGGTATCTCCGTGGCGCCTTTCTCAAGAGAAGTTATTATGAGGCCACTGGCCCTTCTTCCAGAGGTTTGTAAAACGCCGCTGCAGGTGCCCAAGGTGTAGGGATAGACGTCTCCTTTTAAATCAAACAAGTCGAAGAGTTCTGACCTGGCTAATGATTTGTTGCTCTGGTCATCCAGGCTAACGTACACCTTGACTGCCTTCTCTGGGTGGCCCTTGGGATACACCCATGACAGGCATATCTTCGCACAGGACTTGTCTCGAAGACCTTCTCCACAGACATTGGTGCATGAGGAAGATACTGCAACATGACTTGTCACTTGGTCTGTACTCTCCCCGCCATGGCTTGTGGTGGGAGAAGGTGAAGACGCAGAGTCAGGCTGTGATGGATGGAGCGCCTGTACGTGGTCTTCGCTGTCGCACTCTAGACACTTGATGGGGATGACACAGTCCTTAGCAAGATGTTCGGTAGAGGCGCAGCACCTGAAGCATACTCCAAACTTCTTCAAGAGCTCCTTTCGTTCTTGAAGGGGCTTCTTCCTGAAGCCGATGCACTTCTTCAGGGGATGTGGTAGTTTGTAAATTGGACACTGGCGATTAGGATTCTCAACCTTCTCACCTTTGTCGCTCTTATCTTGTGATACTGAAGGTGCCGGAAGAACATCAGTCTTCTTGATGGACATTGGAGCTTGGTGGTTCCTGTAGTTAAGACGTGGACTGTCGTGTTTTGTAGATGAAACAGGGTCGCTGTGTTCTCCATAGGAAAAACTTGGATCGGTCTTACACTCTGCGATATTTTCAATGAACTCGCAGAAGTAGGAAAATGGAGGGAAGGAGACTTGGTTTTCCCTTTTGTATTTTGATCCAAGCATAGCCCACTTATTTTGGATATTGGGTGGCAGCTTGGAAACTATTGGGGTTACCCCATGAGCAGTGTCCAGGTAGCTGAGGCCAGGAAGGTACGGGTCTGCTTTGGCCAGCTGAAGCTCTAACAGGAGGTCGCTGAGCTCTTGGAACCTTGTACTGTCCTTATTAGATACCTTTGGAAAATCCTCTAGTCGTTTGAACAGGGCCCTTTCTATGACCTCAGGACTGCCATAGCTTCTTTCTAGCCTCTTCCATGCGGCAGTGAGACCAGCAATGGGATTACTGATGTGGACAGATTTAAGTCTCTTGACCCGATCCGTGGATTGTGGCCCAAGCCACCTGATTAGCAGGTCTAGCTCTTCAGCGGCGGTGATGCCGAGATCACTGATCGTGGTTTCAAAGGTACACTTCCAACCCCTGTAGTTCTCAGGTTTATCGTCAAACTCTGTAAGACCGGTCTTAGTTAGATCGCGCCGAATCATGTACCTTGCGAGGCCAGTCATATCAGCATTCTCAGATTTTGGAAGGACCGATGCTGGCTGGATAGCTTTGTTCATACAGTCTGTGATTTGACCTGGGAATGCAGGTACGTATGGGGCAGCGTAGGCATTCAGTCCATTAACTGGCTTAATGAGCTTAGTTTCTGCTACACATGGGACTGGAATTGTGTGATTGACCGGAGTGTGGTGACTGGCCTGCATATTGGCCTGTACGTAGGATTCTGAGTATAAGAGTTGGTGATTTGCAGGTTTCTGGTACATTTCGGTGCACAGAGGTGGATCAGGATACAAGATTGGCAGCGTATTGTAATTGTACTGACCTTGGGTGTAGGATGGGAATAAACGCTCTGTGTCCTGTTGTCTCAGGGGAGCATCAGTGTGGTCAGGAAGGATTGCAGGAGCAGGGATAGCGCTGTGTTGGCTTTGTACATAGTCTCTAGTACGCTTAAGAGGTTCTTCAGTATCAAAACCCTGTTGTTTCAGGGGAGCATCTGTGTGGTCAGGAAGGATTGCAGGAGCAGGGATAGCACTGTGTTGGCTTTGTACATAGTCTCTAGTACGCTTAAGAGGGTCTTCAGTATCAAAAACACTTAAACTGATGCTGTCTCTTTGGCTCCCACTGATGGCTTGTTCCAGGACCTTTAACTTTGCCATGGCTATGGCGTGTTGGCGTTCCTTCTCTAGGGCAGCTTGTATTTTAGTGGCCTCAGTTTTCATCTCAGTTTCCTTCTCTAGGGCCTCTAGGGCAGCTTGTATTTTAGTGGCCTCTAGGGCAGCTTGTATTTTAGTTGCCTCAGTTTTCATTTCAGTTTCCTTTTGAGCAAAGGCAGCTTGTATTTTAGTGGCCTCAGCTTCCGCACGTGCTTTTATGAGCTGTTCGCTGAGGGTTGAGGATTTTGAAGAGCGTGACTTAGATGTTCGCTTTGACTGTCTGGCAGAGCCAGAAATGCAAGATGACATCTCGGCTATTAGTGCGATTCTTGCCTCTGTTTTGGCTTTTATATCGTGCACCATGCTTTCTCTCTCAGAGTTACGTTTTTGGAAAGCTTGCAGCTCTTTGCAGGTAACTGATGGGTTAAGTCTTTTTAACACTGCGATATATTGGTCTGTTATTTCTGCATAACATTGATAATCTGAACACAGTTGTGCGAGAGCTCCCTCCAGTGGTCGTTGGAGAGAAGCAGGCTGAGATAGGCTATTTATGTGGCATAAGAGTTTTTGCCATAGCTCTGCTGTTGCACGGAGAAGATCATGTTTACTGGATTCTAGATTCTCCCTTATTTTCCATGTTGGCTTTGTGACACGTCTAGCCTTCTCACTAAATGGTGGATCAGGGTCTATGCACTCTTCCTCTGACAATGGGTCTGGCAGAGACCGTGTAGTCATTCCTTCAGTCATCCTGATTCACAGGGAGAAGGGGAGCTGTATAGACTCATATATTGAGAGCGGATGCTCTGCAGGAAGTTCTGTAGCTTTATAGAAGCTGTGGGTTTTACAGATGAATCTGAAGAGTCTTTTTTACTATTCTGTCCCCGGGGCCTGTGGCTGTAAATATGGCTCTGTGAGATGCCGGATCTCTTTCACCTTACTTACAATTGGCGACGATCGCAGATAGCTTAACTCAGCTGCCGGCACACATGTTATGAAGAATCCAGAAGAGACTTTGATTTCTTTAAGAATTCTTGTTGAATGCATACAAACAGCAGCAGGTAAAAAAGACTTTCTTCAGACAGACTGAAAACACATGTGAATCTGATAAAATCAAGATGGAGAATGAAACACAGGAGAAAGAAGAAGGAAATGACATCACACCAGAAGAGGGAGACAGAGAGACAGAAGGGACAAACTTGATGTAAAGGGAGGATTTCAGCTATGCAAACACAGGGACACATAGCAACAGTAAACAATATGAGAGACTGCAATACAGCATGTAAAATACACAGGACAGTCTGTAAAATGTCTCATTCATGGGACATAACAGGGCGGGTGGCTCTCAGGCTTCCCGGGCCTCGTGGGAAAGTGGATGACACATGTCCGGCATAGTCAGGGACGCTATATTAAAGGAGGATTGCGGGTAGGAGAGAAGCAGTGTCTACACTAGACAGCAGAAAGAGTGCTGGAACTGGGTGCACAGCACGATCGGCGCTATGGAGGCGACAATTACGGAGGATGGAGGGGTAAGTGCGCTATGCGCAGTGCACCCTCACCACTACCAGCCAGCAGTATTCACTTAATCCTCTGCACACGTGATATGCAGGAGCATTTAGCCTGACTACTCCCTGTCTTGTACTACTCAGGACAAGGGAACCCCAGCCGCAACCCCATCCACGGCTAAAAACTCCGGCATAGCAACCGCAAAATCCAACAGATGCCCTGTATGCCATGTGAAGCTGGCTGACGCACATGGCAAAGCACTCTGCGGACCCTGTACATCCAGAGTTATAAGAGAAGAACAGCCATCCCTTCTCGCTGGAATGAGATCCCTAGTATGGCAGTAGGTTCAAACCTCTATATCCAACCTTTCAAGGCAGCAACCCCCCAGTCCAGGTTCGTCTCGTAAGAGGCCTAGGTGGGAAACGGAACATATGGAAATGGAAAAGAGCTCTGACCAGTGGTCCGATTTCTGGGATTCCGACTTAGAGGAAGAGGGCGAACTCCCATTAGCCAGGATCGGGGCAGAAAGTATCTATTCCAGGCCGAGGACACTGAGGAGCTGGTACAGGCGGTACGGAATACGATGCAGATAGAGGAGGTGCCTAAGCCACAGTCCAGGCAAGATCTAATGTTTGGAGACCTTACATCACAGAAGCAAACGGTTTTTCCAATCAGTGATCATATTCGGGCCATGGTACTAGAGGAATGGAAGGAGGCTGAACGACGGCTAGTATTGTCCTGGGACTTCAAGAGTCGTCTGCCTTTTGATCCAGAGGATATCAGAGTGTGGGAAGAGATACCTATGATTGATGTCCCTATGGTCAAAGTTGCAAAAAAGACTTCCATCCCCTTTGAGGACTCATCAACCTTGTGAGATCCGATGAGCAGAAAGGTGGACATTCTCCTAAAACGGGCGAGGGAATCATCCGCGGCCCTAATCAGAAGCAACATAGCAACCACCTCGGTGGCTAGGTCTGTGTTCCTATGGATGGGTCAATTGGAGGAACACTGTTATGTTTTGGTAACTGAGGAGTAATGGCAAAAAATAGCAAAAGCGGTAATACACCAGAGAGGCTGGAACCTATTGGATTGCAGTAACCTGAACTAACCACACAACTAGAGGTAGCCGTGGAGCGTTCCTACGTTGATCCTAGACGCCTCGTAACAGCCTGAGAGATAACTACACCTAAAGGCAGAAAGATGAAAGCTATCTGCCCCGGAGCAGATCCCCAAAGAAAATAGGAAGCCCCCAAACATGTAATGGCGGTTAGACAAGAAGAAAGCACGGACAGACAGAAAATAGAATGAGCAAACGCTGGGGCCCAATCTGTCTAGACAGAAAAGTACAGGAAAGAATTCTGACTGCAATCCAACAAAAACCCTAACAAAAATACCAACACTTCTGATTGCCAAAAAACCTGAGATCACACGAACTCTTCCACCTAAATCAGATCTCTGGTGTAACAAAACGCTATTCAGCAAATAAAAGTAACAAAAGAGCAAAGCAAAAGTGCAGACACAAACGGAGCACAATTGCAGCGCCAGACCCCCAAAAGGGGACAGGCTGCAGTCCACTGCAGGCAGCAAACCAGCAGAGAAAATCAAACAGAGAAAAAAAAACAGCAAAAACTTATCTGAAGGAGAGCAGGAAACTAGCAGTGCTTCATGCAAGACAAGAAGAACAATTGATAACCGGCAAGGCTGCTGGGAAATCAGGCCACTTATATCCTACCATTCAGCGCCAGCTGAAGGCCATTCATTAATCAGTTTATTACCCTCAGCAACCACCGAAGGGAGCCCCAGCTCAGAAGACGCCTCCAGCATATTCACAACAGAACACCTATCCAATTAAGCCCCCAGAGCAGATATATTGGCCTCCCTTCCCCTCATGAAATCCGCCACGGCATTCTTGGCAGATACATCGACCGAATCTGTTAGGTTTGCCGCCGGGAACAGTTCTCTGTCCAACGCAACCCGTGTAGCGGTCTGGCAAAAAAATCTTGGTCGGGGGATAATGCCTCTAAGTCGAAGCTGTGCTCCATCCCCTTCTCAGGCTTAGAGTATTTGGGCCAGCGTTGGACAGCATCCTGGAGCTGGCGTCAGAAAGTCCAAGAGACAATGACGTCATTTGCATCGGGGGAGGCTCAGTCATTTCGCGGGAAATTGGGGCCAGATTACCCAAAACCAGTGGGTCCTCAAAACTATAGCAGAGGGCCACAGTATAGAACTCTACTCTTCCCACCCCAAAGATACGTATCTCCGACTATAGTGCCCGCAGACTCCGCCATGTTGTCGAATCTGGAGGATCTGGTCAGCTCAGCAGTCATAATTCCTGTTCCCCCGGCAGAAGTAGGCAGAGGATTCTACTCTTCTCTGTTTCCCATCACAAAACAATTGGGAGAGGCCCGCACTATCTTAAATTTAAAACTTCTAAACTCCTGGGTCAGGTACAAGCGGTTCAGGATGGAGTCAATACGGTCAACAATCCATCTTATAAACAGGGACTCAGTGATGTGCACTGTCGATTTGAAGAGTGTCTATTACCAGGTTCCGGTCCATCCAGATTCCCAGAGAATGTTAAGATTTGCAGTAATGCTGCCAAACCAAACCTGCCACTTCCAGTTCCAGTGCCTCCCATTCGGACTGGGCTCGGCTCCCCGAATATTCACAAAACTGGTATCAGAGGTAGTGGCCTACCTAAGGGTTCAAGGAATCGTGATCATACCATATCTGGACGATTTTCTCCTAGTAGCAACATCAGCGGAAGTTTTGACCGAACACAGAACGGACAATCTCGGTGATGAAATTTCTTGGCTGGGTTATAAACTGGCAAAAGTCAGACCTGGTACCAGAATACAGGAAGGTTTTCCTAGGGGTACTTCTAGACTCCAGACGCAGAATGTCCTTTTTACCAGAAGAGAAGCAGGAGTCTCTGCCAGGCAGTATCGGAGAACTACTGAACCACCGAGCCATCATAAGGTCAGTGATGAAGGTACTGGGTCGGATGACGGCTTGCATCCACTGTCAGGTGGGAACAGTCCCATTCAAGACCACTACAAAGAGACATCCTGGAAAAATAGGACCGTCACCAAGCCTTCATTTGACAGGACGATGAGGCTATCCCCGGAAGTCAAGAAGGCACTCCTCTGGTGGACTCAGCTGAAGAATCTGCAAGTGGGAGTACAATGGACCGCTTCGCCTTGCATGATAATCACCACAGACGCCAGTATGTGGGGTTGGGAAGCGCATCTAGAAGGAAGAATTTTTCAAGGCAGATGGCCGGCGGACATCAGCGAAAGATCCTGAAACTTCAGAGAGCTGTACGCAGTTTGGGAGGCCCTAAGGCAGAACCGGATAAGGCTAAAAAACCAGCATGTCAGAATACTATCAGACAAGGTAACAGCGGTCTCGTTCCTGAAGCATCAATGAGGTCCCAGACATCGGGCATTACAAGACCTGGCAGGCAGAATATTCTCCTGAGCAGAAGACACTGTCTTCTCCATATCAGCAGTCCATCTGGTGGGTTCCCAGAATGTGGTAACAGACTACCTGAGCAGACAAAGGATCTGCCCAACCGAGTGGGAGCTGAATCAGGAGATATTCCAGGACCTATGTCGTCGCTGGGGGACGCCCTGGATAGACCTATTCGCAACAAGGAAGAACTCGAAGGTACCCAGTTTCTACTCTCTGAACCCTGCTGAGACACAAATAACGCAATTTTGGAAACTAGACCCACAAGGAACTTATCTAGATGCATAGTGAGCACTTTGAACCCCCAGGTGCTTCACAATTTGATCTGTAAAAAAAAAAAAGTACTTTTTTTTCACAAAAATTTTCTTTTAGCCTCAATGTTTTCATTTTCACATTGGCAACAGGATAAAATGGATGCTAAAATTTGTTGGGCAATTTCTCCAGAGTACACCAATACCTCATATGTGGTCATAAACCACTGTTTGGGCGCACGGCAGGGCCTGGAAGGGAAGGAGCGCCATTTGACTTTTTGAATGGAAAATTAGCTCCAATCGTTAGCGGACACCATGTCGCGTTTGGAGAGTCCCTGTGTGCCTAAACATTGGAGCACCCCCACAAGTGACCCCATTTTGGAAACTAAACTTCCCAAGGAACTTATCTAGATGTGTGGTAAGCACTTTGAACCCCCAAGTGCTTCACAGAAGTTTATAACGCCAAGCCGTGAAAATAAAAAATCATTCTTTTTCCTCAAAAAATGATTTTTTTAGCCCAATATTTTTTATTTTCACAAGGGTAACAGGAGAAATTTAACCCCAAAAGTTGTTGTCCAGTTTGTCCTGAGTGCACTGGTACCCCATATGTGGGGGAACCACTGTTTGGGCACACGTCGGGGCTTGGAAGAGAAGTAGTGACGTTTTGAAATGCAGACTTTGATGGAATGGTCTGCGGGCGTCATGTTACGTTTGCAGAGCCCCTAATGTGCCTAAACAGAAACACCCACAAGTGACCCCATTTTGGAAACTAGACCCCCCAAGGAACTTATCTAGATGTGTGGTGAGCACTTTGTACCCCAAGTGCTTCACAGAAGTTTATAACGTAGAGCCGTGAAAATAAAAAAATCCTTTTTTTTCCACAAAATTTATTTTTTAGCCCCCAAATTTTTATTTTCCCAAGGGTAACAGGAGAAATTAGACCCCCAAAGTTGTTGTACCATTTTTCCTGAGTACGCTGATACCGCATATGTAGGGGTAAACCACTGTTTGGGCACACGTTGGGGCTTGGAAGGGAGGTAACTCCATTTGACTTTTTGAACGCAAAATTGGCTGGAATCAATGATGGCACCATGTCGTGTTTGGAGACCCCCTGATGTGCCTAAACTGTGGAAACCCCTCAATTCTAACTCCAACCTTAACCCCAACATACCCCTAACCACAACCCTAACCCCAACACACACCTAACCCTAATCCCAACCCTAACCATAACCCTAACCCCAACACACCCCTAACCCTAATCCTAACCCCAACACACCCCTAACCCTAATCCCAACCCTAACCACAAGCCTAACCCTAATTCCAACCCTAACCCTGATACCAACCCTAACCCTACTACCAACCATAACCCTAATTTCAACCCTAATGCTAACCCTAATTCTAATCCTAACCGAAAAATAAAAATATATTCTTTATTTTATTATTGTTCCCTACCTATGGGGGTGATAAAAGGGGGTTATTTACTATTTTTTTTATTTTGATTACTGCGATAGGGTCTATCACAGTGATCAAAATGTACCTGCAAAGAATGAATGAATCTGCCGGCCGGCAGATTCGGCGGGCGCACTGCGCATGCGCCTGCCATTTTGGAAGATGGCGGCGCCCATGAATCGGGAGGGCCTCCGGGACTCCGGAGGTAGCGGGGGATCGAAAGGCCGGGGGTGATCGGAAGGCGGGCTTGAGCAGAAGGAAGAGGAGGGGGAGCAGATGCTGACGGCGGCGTCAGATCGCCGGCGTCAGTCGGTGGCGGGGCAGATCGCCCCCGTCAGTCGGTGTGGGGGTGTCATATTAGTGTCTCCAGCCATGGCCGATGCTATTTCAGCACCTTGAGGCCACTCATAGCTGGCGTATAGATCCTAACTTGTTCATCCTTTGTGGGGGAAAAAATAAAGGGAAAAAAGCCTCTAGGGCTTCCATCTCGAGATTACCACAGTTATCTCTAAGACCTACCAAGTGGAAGCGGTTCCCACTCCAGAGGGTCTAAAGGCCCACTCTGCCAGGGCAGTTTCAGCTTTTTGGGCGGAGAGAGCAGGTGCTTCGGTAGAACAGATTACTGTGAATTGCAAACGAAAGAAGCTGATTTATTTTTTTATAAGCTGTAGTACAAAGTTGCTTATTTTTATGTGTGCTACCAATTTCTGTGTAAAATATTAGTTACTCTTTAACCCCTTTCTGCCAAAGCCAGTTTTCACCTCCATGACCAGGACAAGTTTTTTATTTCTGACCAGTGTCTCTTTATTGGTGATAAATCACTTGGCCCCCATAAAATAACAAAGCTTATATTCGCCTCCTATGACGGCGCCGTTCCTGCAGTGTCGGCACTCCTCCCTAGGCCTTCGGACAAATAGAACATGAGGAAGTCCGGGCTGCGTCTGCTCTCGGACTTGCTCTTCCTGCTGAATTTGACAGGAGGCAATGACGCCGGTGCTGATTGAACGTCGGTATCATGTGTCACAACAACCACACGCGAGACACGGCAACGTGAGTGCCGACACCACGGGAATGCCACCGGCATGGGAGGTGAGTATAAACTTTAGGCCGGGGTCACACTGCAATGTGAGAAACTCGCGCGAGTCTCTCCTCAAAACCTGGCACTACCGCCAGCGGTTCGGACCGGAGCATTCAGCTGCATAGAAATACATGCAGCCGCACACTTTGGTCCCGAGTGCCAGTGGCAGTGCCGGGTATTGAGGCAAGAGATTCGCGCTGCAGTTGCAAGTGTGACCCTGGTCTTATTTTATCGGCGACAAACATTTTGATCAAGAAAGGGTTGTCCTAGTAGTGGACAATCCCTTTAATCTTATCCCAGTGATTCTGATATTGTTTTTTTTTTTTTGTGACGTATTGGTCTTCATGATAGTAGTAAATTTAGGTTGAAATAATTTTGCATTTATTTGTGAAAGTATTTAACATTTTACAAATTTTTGAAAAATTTCCAATTTTTGAACTGTGAATTTTTATGCTGTCAAAAACAAGTAGTCATGCATCACAAAATAATTAATAAATATTTACCACATGTCTACTTTGTGAGCATCCTTTAAAAAAAAATTGTTAGGAAGTTAGAAGAGTTAAAAGTTTAGCAACTATTTTTCAATTTTTTTTAATCAAATATACAGACCCTATTTTTTTTTTTTTTGGTCGGCATAGACTTTGTATTTAAAGAGCCCCCAAGGTGCCAAACAGCAGAAACCACAAGTGACCACATTTTGGAAACTGTGCTCCTCATGAAATTTAGCTAAGGGTGTGGTGATCATCTTATGAACCTACAGGTGCCTCCCAAAATTTTAAAATAATGGACCATCAAAATAAAAAAAATAATTTAATCCACAAAAATGTCAGTGTGACCTCAAAATATTCATTATCACAAGGGTAAAAGGAGAAAATGGACCAGCCAATTTGTTGTATAATTTCTCCTGAGTGCACCAATACTCAATATGTGTTAAGAAAATACTGTTTGGGTAAACTGAAGGGGAGGAGCGTCATTTGACTTTAAGAGCGTAATTTTTGTTAGAATAGATTGCGTATACCATATCACATTAGGAGAACCCTTGAGATGCCAAAACAGCAGAATTCCCCCCCCCCATACAAATTACCCCATGTTAGAAACCAAACCTCTTGAGGAATTCTTCAAGGGGTATAGAGAACATATTAAACTCACAGATGATTAACAGAAGTGTGCAACATTAGTCTGTGGAAATGAAAAGTTACATTTTTCACACAACACAATTGTTTTAGCCCCAATTTTTTAATTTTCAAAATAGACAATAGGAGAAAATGGACCGTACAATATTTTACCCAATTTTACACAATTTCTCCTGAGTATGCCAATACCCTGTATATGGTCAGAAACTACTGTTTGGGCACAGTGCAAAGCTCAGAAGTGAAGGAGCGCCATATTAGAATGCAGATTTTGCTTTTATGGTTTATGATTGCCATGTCCTATATAATTGGTCCTGGCTAGCATTCATTGTCAGAGATAGCTTTTGCTGCATGGCTATAGGTTGATAGTGGTTATTATTGGAGAAAGGTGTTTGGTGGATTTATCTGTGACTGTTGCTAGGTTTTGTGTGTGTGATAATTCCTTTTCTTCTCCTACTTTGGCTTAACCCCATCCTCTACTCCCTGGTGTCTTCCCCTGTTACATGTGTGAGTATATTTATGTATATATACTTATATATATGTTTGGTATTTTTTGTTAACCCTGTTCAAACTACCTTGTTAGTCTGGTTTGGGTTACTGTAGTTTACTACTATTCCCCTCTTCCCTGGGTAGGGGAAGTGTATAGACTGAGTGCGGATTCAGGAGCTAAGGCAAGGTACGTGACCCCGGGATCTTCATCATCTGGGGAGCAGGGCGAGCTAGGGCACCCCCTAGTGTTAGGGACAAGGAAAGAGGACACCCAACAACAGAGTCGTGACAGCTTTGCTGATCCATTTGTGTGAGGAGTGAGGTCTCGATGAGTCAGACAAGACCAAAGAGATGTTTATCTGTGCATTGGTGGAGGATAATGCCAGGTACCATCACAATGTGGCACCAGATCCCAGGACCAGTGAAGCACCAGGATGCCCAGTTGTGGATCCGATTCTAGAACTGTCTGACTCAGAAGGGGCTAGCAGGAGCCACAGCTCCCAGAGTGGAATGGACTCTTGCTTGCCACTCATTCTGCAGCAATGTTTTATTGGGAACTGATCTGGGACGGTTGGTCTCCCAATACAGTCCTGACAACCCTCCCAGATCTGGCACTTAGTGTCATGCAAAAGTCAATAACTTGATTATCAAGGTTATGTAGGATGATAATGTGTTTTGTTGTACAGATGAACTCAGCCATGACACTCTTTAGGGTGATGTTGCTGAGGATACCCTAAAAGGAGCAGACATTAGTACAAAAAAGAACAATGGGAATAGGCATGGGGATCATGAAGCAGGTGGTCTCGTGCAGCAGACCAGTATCAAAACGGACTGTGATATGGCCAGTGGTAGTTGCCCCATGACTAGCACTGATCCTGAGGCACAGGATTATAAAGAAGGTAGTCTCGCTCCCTTGGCGGGCCTGCAAATCAGCACGCGAGGCTTCGCACGCTCCTTTTATTCTAGCGGAACGTACGGCTTTTACCAGACGGACCTCTCAGAGAATCCTGCCTGGGCCCACCCCCCTTTTCCCACACTTTGGCTCTGTCTATGCAGCATCAGCAGCTCCAGCTATGGCCCTCAGCATCTGCCCTGACAGATCGGTGCTGATAAGGCTCACTTTTTGAGGACCAGGTAGGCGCTCTCTGGGCTGTATTTTTTTCCTAGGCTTAGCCCTCCACAGCAGTAGTCAAGGCCCTTATATATGCCCAGACATAGGAGGCATCATTCCTGTCCTTAACCCACTATTATTCACTATGCCTGCGCCCTTTTGCCAAGCATGCAGCCCTTCCACTATGCTAGCATCAAAGGAACCCCCTGCCCCCACCAAACCCCCCTGCGCCTGGGACAAAAGCATACCCCCTCCCCCAGAGTGGGCTGCTGCTATCTCTCAATCAGTGACTGACCTAAAAAAGGTGTCACAATCCCTGGTGCAGGTTCTAGAATGTTTACTTATGCTGCCTGCCGCCTCCAGTGCTCCGAACATCCCTCAGGACGAATCGCAGGCACCTTACCATCACTCTCAGAAGGGAAGATCTAGGACTAGGTCCAAGAAGTAGCTCCTTGTCCAGCTCACCATTCCCGTCTGTCTTACAGGATGCCTTTGTATCCCATACCTCCTCCTTCTGAGGTACCCTGGGGTCTGAACCAGAGTCCGAGTCAGATTCTGAGCCCGATATGGATCAGACTTCCAAGCATCAGGATTTGGTCGACGGCTTCTTTTCAGCAGTTAACCAGACCCTCAATATTAAGGAGGCCGAGTGCCTCCCCCTATACCCAGGACCAGTCTATCTCATTCAAAAAGGTTAAAAGGACATTTTTCAATCACAAGGAGTTTGAGGGAATCTTTACTAAACACTGGGAACATCTAGAAAAGCGTTTCTATGGTAGAAAACAGTTGGATATCCTATACCCCTTTAGTCCAGACCTCATTAACAAGTGGACCGAGTCCCCGACTGTGGATCCGCTGGTCTCGCGCCTGTCCACCAAAACAGTTATGACCCTGTCCGATTGTTCCTCTCTCAAGGACTCCATGAACAGACAGATCGAAGACCTTGCCAAATCAGCCTTTGAGTCTGCTGGTGCATCCCCCTGTCCTGCCTTCGCTTCCAAGTGGGTAGCCAAGTCCAAAGCTTCTCTGCTATGGTGTCTTATCAGCCATCTCACTGGACGAGCTGGCTGATCTTGTGGACCAGATTGCCCATGCTGGAAAATACTCACCGCGTCTCTGCACACTGCCAGCTGCTCAGCCTGTGTCACTAGCAATATCATTGCCATACAGAGAATTCTCTGGCTTAAGGCCTGGAACGCGGACCCGGCTTCCAAGAAGTCCCTTACCAATCCTCAATTTCAGTGTTCAAGACTCTTTGGGTCTAACCTGATCAGCTCATCTCGGTTGATACTGGAGGCAAGAGCACCTCTGGCCCTCAACCTAAGCCAAAACACCCTTTCACTAGGAGACGTTCCCTTCAGTTTTGCCCTTTTCACCACTTAGTATCCCCTGGGACCTCCTTCCAACAAGACCGCTCTCCCGTCCATCGGGAAAGAAGGAAGCTATCGTTCAAGCACGCTCCTAACTGGGGCGCTAGGGGTCGTTCTTCAAAATCCTCAGTTCTCTCTCCAATAGATTCTCTTCTGCATGACGGGGTACCCCCACCTGGGAATCCTCCCAGGGTGGGTGGCCATTTTCTCCTGTTCCAGGACACGTGGCTCTCCGTCGTCGATGATGCCTGGGTCAGAAAGATCCTTATCTCCGGCTACAAAATAGGATTTTCTTCCCCCCAGGAAGACATCTTTCATGTCTCTCCCTCCAAGGCTACCGGCTCAGGTTCCAGGCTTCTTTCAAGCCATCTCCTCTCTCCTCCAGACAGGGGTGATTCTGCCAGTTCCTCCAAGAGCGATTTTTATTTCAACATCTTTGTTGTTCCAAAGAAGGACAGCTCTCTCCATCCAATTATGGATCTCAAACAACTAAACCGATGAGTCCGCCTCCGTTACTTCAGATGGAGTCTCTTCATTCGGTAATCGCATATATGGAACCCTACGAGTTTCTCTGCTCAGTGGACTTTCAGGATGTTTACCTTCACATTCCAATTTGTGTCCCATAACAGAAATGTCTTCTATTCGCAGTTCAGAGGGAAGACTATCAGTTCACAGCTCTTCCCATCAACCTAGCCTCTGCCCCAAGGGTGTATATAAAGGTGATGGGGATAGTCATTATCACCTATCTGGATTATCTCTTCATCAAGGGTCTGTCCTTCCGAGATTGTTGGCAGAGCCTTTAGATCACTCTGGTTACCCTGGCCCATCTCGGCTGAAAAGTCAACAAGTTGAAATCCTTCCTGATTCCGGCCCAACGCCTAGTATTGGGTATGATGTTCGACACCGCTCGCGCCAGAGTTCTCCTTCCAGAGATAAAAGTTTCAGCTCTCCATCCAGGGATTCATTCTCTAAGGTGCTCATCCCCACTTCGGCTCTGCATGAGTGTTCTGGGGAGGATGATTGCCACCATGGAAGCCGTGCCCTTTGCCCAGTTCCATACCCATCTCATTCAGCTCAATCTCCTATCAGCTTGGGACAAGAAGTTATCTTCCCCTCGCCGAGTGAGGCAGACGTTGGCATGGTGGATTCTCTCCTGCTCTGTTCAATTCGGGAGATCATGCCTTCCCCTCCACTGACAAGCGATCATGACCGATGCCAGTCTCTTCATATGGGGAGCTCTTTCTCCATCACATTGTCCAGGGTTGCTGGAACTCTCGGGAAGCCTCCCTTCCCATCAATTTACTAGAGATCAGAGCCATCTACCTCTCTCTTCTCCACTGGCAGGATCTCCTAGCACACCATCCGGTTCGCATTCAATCAGACAATGCCACAGCCGTGGCATACATAACTCACCAGAGCGGAACACGCAGCAGGTCCATTATGACAGAAGACTTATGGATTCTAGTTTGGGCCAAGCAACTCGTGTCAGCGATCTTGGCAGTGCACATTCCGGGGGTGGACAATTGAGCTGCCGTCTTTGTAAGTCATCAGGGACTCTATTCGGGCGAGTAGTCCTACAACCCCACAGTGTTCGATCAGATCTGTCAGAGATGGTGCACTCCTGACATCGATCTAATGGCATCTCAGCTGAATCACAAGGGGCCTCGGCTCGTAGCCAGGTCTCGCGACCCCTTGGCGGTTGGTTACAATGCCATGGTCTTTCAGTCTTTTCAGTTTCAGCTTCCTTACCTCTTTTCACCTCTAACATTGATTCTGAGAGTCATTAAGAAGATCGAGGAAGAGGGAATCCCAGTAATACTGGTGGCTCCAGAATGGCCTGGTATGCAGTTAGTCATTCTACTCGCAGATGTTCCTTAGAAACTTCCAGACCGTACATTCACAGGTTCCTCTCTTCCACCAGAATTCTCAGTCCCTGAATTTAATGACATGGCTGTTGAGGCCATTGAGAGAAGCAGGTTTTTCATCTCAGATCATACAAAATATGATCAACACAAGAAAACTCGTATTCTCACGCATTTATCATTGGACTTGGAAGGCCTTTTTTTGTTGGTGTGAGGACAACCACTCAGCTCCTATGTTTTTTTCCCTTCCATCTATCCTGGCTTTTCTCCAGTCAGATCTTGACTCTGGCCTTCTAATAGTACACTGAAGGGTCAGATCTCTGCACTTTCAATTATTTTTCAATGGAATTTGGCTTCTCGTCCCCAAGTCAAGACCTTCCTCCAGGAAGTTGTGTGCCTAGCAATACCGTATCGCTCTCCCAAAGAGCCAAGGGACGGTAATTTGGTCTTAAACGTTCTTCAGTATTCCCTCTTCGAACCCATTCAGGACATTTCGAGGTCCCTTCTCTCCTGGAAATTTGTCTTTTTGGTTGCCATCACGTCCATCAAAAGAGTTTCTGAGCTGGCAGCTCTCTCTAGCCGCTCTGCTTTGCTTGTTCTTCATCAGGATAAGGTGGTCCTCAGACCATTTCATTCCTTTCTAAAGTTGTCTCATCTTTCCATATCAATGAGGACATTGTTCTGCCTTCCTTCTGTCCATCTCCGGTTCATCCATTTGAACGTTCTCTTCACAAGCTGGACCTGGTCAGAGCTCTACTTTTCTACCTCTCAAGAACCGTTTCTTTCAGACATTCTGATACCTTGTTTATTATCCATAAAGGTAGTTTTTAAAGGTTTCTCTGCTTCCAAATCTATCATAGCCCTCTGAATTTGCTTGGCATTAATGTATCATCTTACAGACAGACCACCCTCTCCGGGAGTTTGGGCTTTCTGGGCCGTTCGCCAACTGGCCTCAGTAACTCAGAATTACAAAGCTGCTACCTGGCCTTCTCTTCATACTTTTACGAGGTTCTACAGAGTACATACCTATGGTTCAACTGATGCCGGCCTGGAAAGAAAGGTCCTGCCTGATTTTCTGCAAGTTATTCTGTACCCTCCTTTGGTAGTGCTTTTGGATGTCCCATTATTACCTGTGTCCCCCAATGAAGCAACAAAGAAAGAAGGATTTTTGATATTCACCGTAAAATCTTTCTAGGAGCCTTCATTGGGGGACACAGCACTCTTCCTGATTTTAGCTTATGTTGCGTCTATGTGCCTCTGTTGGTCCTGTACATGGTTGTATTGTTGCTTCTCCTAACTGCTTTTTCACTAACTTTGTGCCAGTCGATGGCTGTATACTGCTGGGGAGGAGCCTATTTTTTTTTTGCCATGTGTCAGCTTCATACAGACAGTAGCATACACCCATGGTTACCTGTGTCCCCCAATGAAGGCTCCAAGAAAGAGATTTTACAGTGCGTAACAAAAATCATTGTTTTCCACTTTGATTTAGTGTATCATTTCAAATCCAGACCTCCACGGGATATTAATTTTGATTTACATTGATCATGTTCATGTTTTCTTGTTCTCAATGCATTCTGTTATGTAATTAAAAAAGATTTGCAACTGGTATATTTCATTCAGTGAGATCTAAGATGTGGTATTTTAGTGTTCCCTTTATTTTTTTCATCAGCCTATATTCCATGCGTTGCAATCGGTGGTGTATATACCATATGCTTACTGTGAGTTTCCCAATAACTGGCCTAGTAGTGGAAGCTACCTTGTCCATCACTTGTCAGTCAACTGCCTAATTGTCCTAACGATTGGAAGGTGTGGAGTTGCATCCCCTGACAAAGTGGTGGAATCTGCGTGATCTCTCTGGTGTTCTTGACATATACAGTATACATTCTACATTACACAATATATATGTATAACATCATGGCCAGATGTTTCAGCTTATTTCTCATTCACACTCATCATGTGTGATTTACATTGTAACAAAAACTCACCTGTCATGTTTACTTTCTGCTGTAGGGGCACACTCTGTCAGTCTTGTAAAGTACGCCTGTCCTCTACCTCTCACCTTGGCCCATACATACATTGCAGAAACTGTTCTTTCTGTGGAATAGTTGCATAGCTATGCTGTGGTGCACAGAGACCTACTGTCACGATCCATTTTTGCATTTGTGGCAGCTCTGGTTTCACTCAGGTTAAAGCTTTTTTCCTTTCAAGTCAACAGGGGTTAATGTCTGTAACATTTCCAGGGGATATAGCTCTAGGATCGCTGTCTGGGTAGACAGAATGGCACGAAAACAGTTCATTCAGACAGCAGTTCTGGTGTAAAACTGGCCGCAACCCGTTTTATTAAAGTCCACAGCAAACAGATAAAAATAAAGCATAAACAGAAAACCTAGGCTTGTCTAGCCACTAATTACACATAGATCGATTTCCCTGACTATCCGGGTCCAGACTCTACCAGTCTGTGCCCAAAACAACACATATGATATATGTTACCAGTATGGAGTTTCACAGATACTCCTCCTTGTGTCTGAAGGCCCCTTCAGCGTCCAGACTTGAGAGAGATCCACTCCTATTCAGCCGCTATTCGCACGGATTCGCACTGAGACTACTCCTGTGTCCGGGGTACTTCCTGCACCCAGAACTAAGCCAGCTCTAACACTCCTTGAGACTGCTTCTTGTACCAGGACACCTTCCTGTGTGTCCAGACTAAGCCAGCTCTAACACTTGGAGACTGTTTCTTGTGCCGGGACACCTTCCTGTGTCCAGACTAAACTAGCTCCCTGATTGTGTCTGCAGACACCTACTTCTGGTCTCCTAATTATCACCTGAGTGGCCACAGGTTTGAGCTGCAAGCGTGTACTTGAATGGATGGTGTAATGACCTTTCTCTACCACTAGGTTAACAAAGCCACACATTTCCCTTATACCTAGGTGAAATGTACACCCCATTCAACACATATACCCTCACTGTCTCACATATCCCCTCCCTCTTCTCCAGACCGGAGGGCTGGTCATCCAGACCGGAGGGCTGGTCAACAATCCAAAAGAGACAGTGAACTCCGGACCCTGCATCAGCACTATACTTCTATATAGGTCAGGTACCAGGAGCTGTCTCACGACCTCTCCCTGGACTTCAGTGTCCCTATACAATAGGTTATTATTCATGGCAGCATGAGGAAACCTCTCCTCAGAGCCAGGCTCTTGGGGAACCTCATTTATAACAATTATATTTTCCTGTGCCGTTTTAAGAGTGGGGTCTCGCAACTGCTCACTCCCAAAATTGTCACAGGACACAGGTAGGTCAGGGACACTTGGTTCCCGAGAACCACCATCCTCGTCTCCCAACATCACCTGCAAAGGAATTTCATCTTTATCACGGTCATCACCATTATCAGTATCATCACTATTATGATTAGCATCATCATCATTATCATCATCATCATTATCATGATCATCACATAAGTTTAGGCTTGTGGGGTTGAACACATAATATATCCAATCACCTCAACCCACAGTTCACACAAAGACCATGTACTTGTCCCTTGCTCTGTTCAGCCCCGGAATATTAGTCAATGACATTCGCTCATTCCTTAGGGACCTACCGTCTGTCATTGTCACAGACTTCGTCCAGTCACCTTTCTGGGACGTAACCTTGTCAGGTCTCTCCTTCGCTCCCAGTGGTCAATCGTAACCTTGTCAGGTCTTGCCTGGGTATCTAAGGTCCGGTTAGACTCTGTACTGTCCTGTACTCTATCGGGTCGTCTGTATGGGCCTCTCAAACCTGAGTTACTGGAGGTCTCACTACCTCTAAACCCACGCCCACTACCCTCAGGACATCTTGTAAGGTCCCTAACTTCAGCCGTAGCTGTTCTGTTATTTAGGGAGCCCTTTCTCTGTCGGGTCTCACTATTCTTAGACGGCTGCCATCTTCTGCTGCTCAGATGATGCTGTCTATCTACTCGCTGTCTAGCGAGATTCAATTGTTCTACCTCTTGCAGGTAGGTCACACGGTACGCCACCAGCATGCGCACATATTCAAGACTTTCTTCCGTTCCTATAGCGTAGAATGACACCATGCCGTCTTCATCTGGTATCCAGTCCCGACGATCACGTGGACTGCTTACTTTCACCACACCAGCTTCTTCACCATTATCTGCATGGCTCGGCCATTTCTCCCAATCAGCTTTCTCACTAGAACATGAGGCACCCGGATGACCTCTTCCTGTAGACTGTGAGCTTTTCTCATAAGCTTTAGTTGTCTAACGGTTTGTTCTGTCTTCAACCGGAGAAACCGCTTTGTGCGAATACATCGCCAGTGCATGTCACTTAGGATTGCCACCCTCTTCACTGTAACTTCAGTCGTGGACAAGACCACCAGCTGTTTAGCTCCTGAGGTCGAGTACACCTTACAGGCTCCCACGGCCTTCCTAAACGCTTCATGCACAGACTCATGGGTGCATTCTTCTCTCAAGTCCTCGGGTACATCTACGAGGCACTTGTACCGACACGTTTCGGTCTCACCAGTGGTTTCCAGACGATCAATCAGCTCAGGGTTCAGGGACAACTGACTTTCAGCTTCTTCCCCCTTTACACTTCTTCTGAGCTGACTCACAGCTACAATTTCGTGAATTTCCGTCCGGACCACTTCCATTTCACAATTATCTTCCGTTACCACCCTCTTAGCTCTCCTCAGGTCTATTTTCTCCTGGCAAAAGGGAGCGAGTGCAACGTGTTTGCCCTTTTCTTTCTCCAAGGAGGCCTTGTTCACCGAGCGACACTGTATCAGGCGACTTTTAAGCCCGAGAACTTCTTCCTCTAGTTCCGCCATTCGCCTCTCAACTGCCCGTCTCTGAAGCTTCTCTTGCGTCCAATGGGCTTGTAACCACTCCTTGAGCTCCTTGATCTCGGCTCCGACATCCACCGAATCATCCGAACTCACAGCACTCGAGGAAGTATCTGCTTTACACCTCTCATCTCCAGTGGCCAACTCCTGGCCCTGGTCTGTAGCTTCTCTGATGGACTCCTCCATCTTTTCCCGCTCAGCTTCCATTTGGCTGAGCTTTTCCTTAAGGCACATCTCCGCCTTCTGGAGAGTATCACAGGACATCTGTAGCTCCTTCACCTGAGCTTCCAGACCTAGGGTCTTTCTGCGCAGATCACCATTTTCATCACGGGTGTCCTGCAGAGTGGTCTCAACCACCTGGCGCATTTGCTCTGCATCCATCTTATCCTCTTCTAGTTTTTCTTTGACCCTGAGGAGATCCACATAATCCCTCTTCATCTGTTGCAGTTCCCTACTGCGTTCACCACACTCCTTCTTGGAGTCACACAGCTCCTGGTTGAGCTGTTCACGCAGTCGTTCTAGGATTTGTTTACTTCCAGAAACTCCATCCTGCAGCGCCTCCTTCTCACGCTTCAACTGCAAAACCTCTTCCTTGATTTTGCGGCGGTCCTCTTTAATGGCATAGAACATATTCTGCCACAGGATAACTTCCTCGTTGCTCCCTTCTAGGACTCGCTGGTCTGAGGACACGTCCTCCAGGTTTTCACATAATTGCAGCATGTCACTCTGATACTGCAGCCGAATAGGTTCCAGCTCTTGGCCATGACTGGCCCCCTCCTTTTCTACCTCTAAAGGAGAATCCACACTTGAAGCATAGGCAGACAGTACTATATTCTCTTCATTTTCATTTTCAGCGAGTACTACCGGAACAACCTTTTTGTGGCCCTTGCGCCGTCTACGACGAGAGGAGGACTCTCTTCCCTCGTCTAGCCTCTCCTGACTGAACTCACTTTTTACTTTCCTAGTGTCCCAGTCAGCTACGGGGTATGTGTCACTCCCCATGGTGTTGTGGACTAACAGGTCACCTCCCACTTTGACGTCACCCCCTTCTACTGGAGCTACCCCGTTATCAACGGTCACATTGTCATTTTTAGGAGGTACCAACCCACCACCAGTAACAATTTTCAGTTTTCCACACTCTACACTCTTGTGAAAATCCGCCCCTTTTTTAGACTCCGCCCCCTTTTTAACAACCACACCGGCAGGGTAATTTTTACACAAAAAATCAGCAGTAGTCTTAGGACTCAGTTCACAACATCTCTTACCACCTCCCCGGGCATTCTGTGACAACACTGGCACCCCCGGAGAGTACATAGAATGGTCCACTGCCGCCATTCCATACGGTGCCCACAGCTCCCGCACCATGTCCAGTTGCATGTCCAGTAGACATTTCTCAAATATGCGGTCCGACTTGTCAGACCCATTCGCTGCTCCGTTCACAGCCATCGCGGAGCACTGTTCACACCAGAACTTCACCGCTTTCCCTTGAAAAAATCTTCGTGGCCCCGCCGAGCCACAGCAAAACTGGATTTGAGTGCGACGACAATCTTCACAACCCCGCCGAGTTGCAGCTGAAAACCGGATTTGAGTGCGACGACAATCTTCGTAACCCCCACTGAGTCACAGCAAGATGCTTGTATCCACACTCGTCGTCCATGCTGTCAGACTTCTCTGTCTCAACAACGGCAGTCTTCACTCAAGACATACACACTCCACAGCCTTTTCCACAGAAAATTCAGCCTTGCTGTGCAGACACTTTTTTTTTTTTTCTTTGCAAAGTCTATTAGGGCTACTGTCTCTTTAAGACTGCTCCAATCAGACGTTTCTCTTTGCTGCTGCACACTCCACAGTCTTTTCCACAACAAGTTCAGCTTTGCTGTGCAGACACACTTTTTTTTTTTTTTTCTGCTGCTATTTAACAGACTTCACCTTTATTGCTGTCTCTCACCACTGTGCCGCACGCACATTCCAGAACCAATTGTATCAGCCACTGTGCTGCCCAGCATTCTCCGCCAATTGTAACATTTCCAGGGGATATAGCTCTAGGATCGCTGTCTGGGTAGACAGAATGGCACGAAAACAGTTCATTCAGACAGCAGTTCTGGTGTAAAACTGGCCGCAACCCGTTTTATTAAAGTCCACAGCAAACAGATAAAAATAAAGCATAAACAGAAAACCTAGGCTTGTCTAGCCACTAATTACACATAGATCGATTTCCCTGACTATCCGGGTCCAGACTCTACCAGTCTGTGCCCAAAACAACACATATGATATATGTTACCAGTATGGAGTTTCACAGATACTCCTCCTTGTGTCTGAAGGCCCCTTCAGCGTCCAGACTTGAGAGAGATCCACTCCTATTCAGCCGCTATTCGCACGGATTTGCACTGAGACTACTCCCGTGTCCGGGGTACTTCCTGCACCCAGAACTAAGCCAGCTCTAACACTCCTTGAGACTGCTTCTTGTACCGGGACACCTTCCTGTGTGTCCAGACTAAGCCAGCTCTAACACTTGGAGACTGTTTCTTGTGCCGGGACACCTTCCTGTGTCCAGACTAAACTAGCTCCCTGATTGTTTCTGCAGACACCTACTTCTGGTCTCCTAATTATCACCTGAGTGGCCACAGGTTTGAGCTGCAAGCGTGTACTTGAATGGATGGTGTAATGACCTTTCTCTACCACTAGGTTAACAAAGCCACACATTTCCCTTATACCTAGGTGAAATGTACACCCCATTCAACAATATACCCTCACTGTCTCACAGTCAGTTTTTCCCCCTGCTGGAAATCTGGTGTTATTGCAGTGCTGCTGGGTCAGCTGATGTGGGTGGTGACCACTCCCATCATCTTTTAAAAGGTCACCTGATGCATCAGCTGACTGTTGGTGTTACAGTTTCTTTCTGGAGACAAGCCGTGCAGGAGCAGCTCTCTGATGTCAGCCACGTCTCGTGTTTGAAGTCCAGTTGCTGTTGTTATCTGCGGTGTGGAGCTTAGCAGCGGTGTACATAAGCTAAGTGTGGTGTTTTTTTTACCTTGTCCCTTTGGTGTTTGTCACTTCCCCCTGTGTGTATTATCTGCAGAGGTGAGTCTAATGCTCCTTGCCGGCAAGTGCACTAGCCAGGGCAGTAATAGGTGACTATTAGGGACGAGGTATCCTGACGGTGGCGGGGGGAAGGACCTGCATAGGGCTTTAGGGGCGTGCAGGGACAGCATCAGGTTTGAGCTCAGGTGGTGACCATCCATCATTCCCTAGTTTCAGGGCCTTCCTCTCACCTTTTCCATCCCGTTGTTAGTGAGTTGTGCCGTCCGCTGACCGACCACCCGTAGGGTTGTGTCACACCGTGACAGGCACTCCGTGACACCTGAAGCCTAAGTGACCCCTCTAGTATAATAAAGGGAAGTAAGTTTATAGTTTCCTATACTGTCTATGGGTTATTTCTTGGGGCTTACACCATCTTTTCCTTCACAGCCTCATGATATCACCAACTGGTCATATTAAAATCATCGATTTTGGGCTTTCAAAACTCGGCCTCATGAAACCGAGACCAATATACAGTAAGACATCTACATTATGCTGTCCGTTTCCAGATGACTGCACCCCTTGTTATTTAGCCCCAGAAGTCATCTTACAGAAGGGCTATGGAAGGTCTGTTGACTAGTGGTCAATAGGGATCGTCCTACATAAATTTCCTGTAGGGTTTACTGGACTTTCCAGTAATGGTTACTATGACAACTCACCCATATTGATAATACCGTGCAGAAACGCGCGCTATTTTGATACTTTTTATCCTCTCATTGCCAAATCAGGGGTCCGGACCTTGATTGGGATGCACATGCATCTACTACCATACATGATCTTATGGGAGTGTATCTTATGACATCATTTGGGGAAAATAATTTATACTTATGACACTGTGATTTGCATTCATCATGTGATATGTTGATTGATAACATTTTGTAAATGAGTCTCCCCTTTTCACCCTGTTGTATATTGCTGTGCAGACATGTACATCCAGCAGTAGTTCTCATGCCACTGTGATTGCTTTGAGTTTTGATATTAACTTCTATGATTCTTGTATTACAATATTTATTCTATTTAATACTAATAATAAAATACTATTTAGATATAATTCGATGGTGTTTTGCTCCATTTCTTGGTGTTATATACAAACCAGCAATTCAGTAATTTTTTTTTATATACTGTTCCGCGTGTGGCAAAATTGATAAGGCAGCTTTATTCTTCGGGTCAGTACAATTACAGCGATACCACATTTATATTTTTTTATGTTTTGGCACTTTTACGCAATAAAAACTTGTATAGAAAAAATAATTATTTTTGCATCGCTTTATTCTGAGAGCTATAACTTATTATTTTTCCACTAATGGAGCTGTATGATGGCTTTTTTTTCCGGGACAAGATGACTTTTTCAGTGATACCAATTTTATTTACATTCGCCTTTTTGATCGTGTTTAACCCCTTTCTGTCATCGGACGTACTATCCCGTCCATGTGACCTGGGACTTAATTCACAGGGACGGGATAGTACGTCCAAGGCGATCAGCTGCACTCCCGGGGGAGCGCAGCTGATCGCCGCCGCGTGTCAGCTGATTATCACAGCTGACACCCGGCACTATGTGCCAGGAGCGGTCACGGACCCTCCCAGCACATTAGCCCCTTGCACACCGCAATCAAACATGATTGCGGTGTACCGGGGGCACAGGGGAGCATCGCGCAGGGAGGGGGCTCCCTGCGCGCTCCCCTGAGGCCCTCAGAACAGCGCAATGTGATTACGCTGTTCTGAGGCCTTCCTCCCTGCAAGGCCCCGGATCCAAGATGGCCGCTGGGTCCTGCAGGGAGGCGGCTTCCTCAGTGCCTGCTGAGAGCAGGTGCTGAGGAAGCCTGCAGCACTGCCTGTGAGATCGCTGGTCTCACAGAGTGCTGTGCACTCTGTGAGACCAGCGATCTGATAAAATACAGTGATGTCCCACCCTAGAACAAAGTAAAAAAGTTAAAAAAATAAAAATCCGAAGTGTAAAAAAAAATCCAAAATAAAGGAAAAAAAAAATATTCCCCAATAAATTCATTTCTTCCTGTAAATAAAAAAAACAAAACAATAAAAGTACACATATTTGGTATTGCAGCATCCGCAACAACCCCCCTATAAAACTGTCCCAGTAGTTAAACCCTTTACTGAACCCTTAAAAAAAAAAAATCAATGCTTTATCATCATACCGCCGAACAAAAAGTGGAATAACACGCGATCAAAAAGACCGATATAAATAAACATGATACCGCTGAAAACGTCATCTTGTCCCGCAAAAAACAAGCCGCCATACAGCATCATCAGCGAAAAAATAAAAAAGTTATAGCTCGCAGAATAAAGCGATGCAAAAATAATTATTTTTTATATAAAACTGTTTTTATTGTATAAAAGCGCCAAAACAATAAAAAAATTATATAAATGAGGTATTGCCATAATCGTTCTGACCCGAAGAATAAAACTGCTTTATCAATTTTACCACACGCCCCCCCAAAAGAAATTCATGAATTGATTTTTGTTCATTCTAACCTCCCAAAAATCGAAATAAAAAGCGATCAAAAAATGTCACGTGCTCATAAATGGTACCAATAAAAACGTCAACTCATACCGCAAAAAATAAGACCTCACATGACTATGTGGGCCAAAATATGCAAAAATTATAACTCTCAAAATGTGGTGATGCAAAAAACTATTTTTTGCAATAAAAAGTGTTATTTAGCGTGACAGCTGCCAATCATAAAAACCGCTATAAATAGTAAATCAAACCCCCCTTTATAACCCCCTTAGTAAGGGAAAAATAATAAAATTAAAAAAAAATATTTATTTCCATTTTCCCATTAGAGTTAGGGTTGAGGCTAAAGTTAGGATTAGGGTTAGGGATTTAGGTTAGGGGTGTGTTAGGGTTAGGTTTGTGGTTAGGGTTATGGTTAGGGTTGGGACTAGGGTTAAGGGTGTGTTGGGGTTAGGGTTGGAGTTAGAATAGGGAGGTTTCCGCTGTTTAGGCATATCAGGGGCTCTCCAAATGTGACATGGCGTCTGATCTCAATTCCAGCCAATTCTGCGTTGAAAAAGTCAAACGGTGCTCCTTCACTTCTGAGCTCTGCCATGCGCCCAAACAGTAGTTAACCCCCACATTTGGGGTATCAGCGTACTCAGGACAAATTGCACAATAACTCTTGGGGTCCAATTTCTTCTGTTACCCTTGGAAAAATAAAAAATTGGGGCGAAAATATAATTTTTCTAAAAAAAAATGATTTTTTTTGTTTTTACGGCTGTACATTATAAACTTCTGTGAAGCACTTGGGGCTTCATAGCGCTCACCACACATCTAGATAAGTTCCTTGTGGGGTTTATTTTCCAAAATGGGGTCACATTTGGGGGTTTCCACTGTTTAGGCACATCAGGGGCTCTCCAAATGCAACATGACGCCCGCAGACCATTCCATCAAAGTCTACAACCCAAAACGTCACTACTTCCCTTCCGAGCCCCGACTGTGCCCATACAGTAGTTTTCTCTGACATATTGGGTATCAGCCTACTCAGGATAAATTGAAAAACAACTTTTGGGGTCCAATTTCTCCTGTTACCCTTGTGAAAATAAAATATTGGGGGGCGAAAAAAATCATTTTTGCAAAAAAAAAAAAAAAAAAAAGATTTTTTATTTTTACTGCTGTACGTTATAAACTTCTGTGAAGCACTTCGGGGTTCAAAGTGCTCACCACACATCTAGATAAGTTCCTTGTGGGTCATTTTCCAAAATGGGGTCACTTGTGGAGGGTTTCCACTGTTTAGGCACATCAGAGGCTCTCCAAATGCGACATGACGCCCGCAGACCATTCCATCATAGTCTGCAATCCAAAATGTCACTACTTCCCTTCCGAGCCCCGACGTGTGCCCATACAGTATTTTCTCCCACATATAGGGTATCAGCATACTCAGGACAAATTGAACAACTTTTGGGGTCCAATTTCTCCTGTTACCTTGTGAAAATAAAATTTTGGGGGCGAAAAAATCATTTTTTGTAAAAAAAAAAAAAAATGTTTTATTTTTACGACTGTACGTTATAAACTTCTGTGAAGCACTTCGGGGTTCAAAGTGCTCACCACACATCTAGATAAATTACTTGTGTGGTCTATTTTCCAAAATGGGGTCACTTGTGGAGGTGTTTCCACTGTTTAGGCACATCAGGGCTCTCCAAATGCGACATGACGCCCGCAGACCATTCCATCAAAGTCTGCAATCCAAAACGTTCATTCTTTCCTTTCAAGACCCCGACGTGTGCCCATACAGTAGTTTTCTCCCACATATTGGATGTCAGCGTTCTCAGGACAAATTGGACAACAACTTTTGGGGGTCCAATTTCTCCTGTTACCCTTGTGAAAATAAAAAGTTGGGGACTAAAAAATCATGTTTGTGGAAAAAATATTATTTTTTTTATTTTCATGCTCGGGCGTTTTAAAACTTTAGTGAAACACCTGGGGGTTTCAAAGTTCTCACCACACATCTAGAAAAATTCCTTGAGGGTCTAGTCTAGGCAGATCAGGAGCTATCCAAACACGACATGGCGTCCAGCCAATTCTGCATTATAAAAGTCAAACGGCACTCCTTCCCTTCCAAGCCCTGCCATGCACCCAAACAGTGTTTACCCCCACATATGAGGTATCAGCGTACTCAGACAAATTGCACAATAACTTTTGGGGTCTTGTTACCCTTGGGAAAATAAAAATTGGGGTGAAAAGATCATTTTTGTGGAAAAAATATGATTTTTTAATTTTACGGCTCTACGTTATAAACTTGTGTGAAGCACATGGGGGTTCAAATGCTCACCACAGATCTAAATAAGTTCCTTAGGGTCTAGTTTTTCCAAAATGGGGTCACTTGTGGGGGGGGTTTCCACTGTTTAGGCACCATCAGGGCTCTCCAAATGCAACATGTGTCCAATCTCATTCCAGCCAATTTTGTTGGAAAAAGTCAAATGGTGCTCCTTCCATTTCGAGCTCTGCCGTGCGCCCAAACAGTGGTTCCCCCCCCACATATGGGGTATCAGCGTACTCAGGACAAAATTGGACAACAACTTTTGTGGTCCAATTTCTCCTGCTACCCTTGGGAAAATAAAAAATTGGTGATTAAAAGATAATTTTTGTGGGAAAAAAATAGGATTTTTATTTCATGCCGGGCATTATAAACTTGTGTGAAGTACATTGGGGTTCAAAGTGCTCACCACAGATCTAGATAAGTTCCTTAGGGGTCTAGTTTCCAAAATGGGATCACTTGTGGGGGGTTTCCACTGTTTAGGCTCATCTGGGGCACTGCAAACGGAACATGACCCCCATCAATGTCTGCATTCCAAAACGTTATTACTTCCTTTCCAAGCCCTGCCGTGCGCCCCAAATAGTTTCCCCCCCCCACATATGGGTATCAGCATACTCAGGACAAATTGAACAACAACTTTTTGGGTCCAATTTCCTTGGGAAAAATCAAAATTTGGGACTAAAAAAATCATTTTGTGGAACTTTTTTTTATAAACTTTTGTGAAACACTTGGGGGGTTTAAAGTGTTCACAACAGATCTAGATAAGTTCCATAGGGGGTCTAGTTTCCAAAATGGTGTCACTTGTGGGGGTTTCCACTGTTCAAGGCGCATCAGAGGCTCTCCAAGCGACATGGCGTCCAATCTCAATTCCAGCCAATTTTGGTTTGAAAAGTCAAACGGCGCTCCCTCCCTTACGAGCTCTGCCGTGTGCCCAGACAGTGGTTTTCCCCCCCCAATATATGGTATCGGCGTACTCAGGAGAAATTGCACAACAACTTTTTTTCTGTCCATTTTCTCCTTTTACCCTTGAAAATAAAAAAAAGTTTGTAAAAGATCATTTTTGTGACTAAAAGTTAAATATTCATTTTTTCCTTCCAGTTGCTTCAGCTCCTGTGAAGCACCTGAAGGGTTAATAAACTTCTAGAATGGTTTTGAGTACCTTGAGGGGTGCAGTTTTTTAGAATGGTGTCACTTTTGGGTATTTTCTGCCTATAGACCCCTCAAAGTGACTTCAATGTGATTTGGTCCCTAAAAAACATGGCTTTGTAAATTTTGTTGTAAAAATGAGAAATCGCTGGTCAACTTTTAACCCTTATAATTTCCTAACAAAAAAAATTTTGGTTACAAAATTGTGCTGATGTAAAGTAGACTTGTGGGAAATGTTATTTCTTAACATATTTTGTGTGATATATTTCTCTGTTTTAAGGAAAAAAATTCAAAGTATGAAAATTGCAAAATTTTCAAAATTTTCGCCATATTGCGTTTTTTTCAAAAAATAACCGCAAGTTATATCGAAGAAATTTTACCACTAACGTAAAGTACAATATTCACGAGAAAACATTCTCAGAATCGCGAAGATCCGTTGAAGCGTTCCAGAGTTATAACCTCATAAAAGAGACAGTGGTCAGAATTGTAAAAATTGGCCCGGTCATTAACGTGCAAACCCCCCTTGGGGTTAAGGGGTTAATCCACTTTTTGTTCAGCGGTATGATGATAAAGCATAGTTTTTAATTTTTTTTTTTAATTGTGTTGAATGAAGGGGTAAACTAGCAGGACAATTTTATAGGGTGGTCGTTCTGGAAGTGACAATATCAAAAATGTGTACTTTTTTGTTTATTTTGTTTTTACATAAATAAATGCATTTATTGAAATAATATTTTTTTTGTTCTTTATTTTGTGATTTTTTTATAAATATATTTTTACGATTTTTATCAACCTCTTTTTTTTAACTTTTTTAAATTGTCCCAGGATGTGACATCAACTGTATACTAACAGATTGCTGATCTAATACTCTGCAATGCTTCAGCCTCAGATGCAGGGAGGAGCCGTGTAAGTTTCTGCTTTGAGTATGAGCTGACAGGTCACCGTCCCTGAGAGACCCAGCGGCCATCTTTCGACCCGGTGTCCACCATAGAGACATCAGCACAATGCGATTGCAATCGTGTTGTGCCAATGGGAGCACAGAGGGAGCTCAATCTGCGATGCCCCTGATGTCGCTGTCACTATGACAGAAGATCAAGGGATTAAACACCCGCAATCGGTGCTAGCACCAGTTTGTGGGTGTTGCTGCAGGGCTCACTTCAATAGACTGATG
>JARQOD010000002.1:45918053-45923456 GCA_033576555.1 Oophaga sylvatica | reverse complement strand
ACTTGCATTGCTGGGGTGTGGGTGACTTGTACACTGTAAATATTCTGTGGTGGTGGCTGTGAACCATTAACTATTGTTGGTTTTGGTGAGCTGTGAACACATTTTTCGTTTGTGTGGTGTGGTGACTGGATCACTTTTAAATATTCTGTGGGTGGTGAGCTTGATAAATGTAACGTTTTGCTGGGTGGGGGGACTGGTAACCTTTAAAGGGTTTGTGGGGTTGGGTGAGTGTTTCCTTTAAGTATGCTGGGGTGGGGTGAGCGTGAAACAATGTAACGTTTGCTGTGGTTAGGTGAGCTGTATACACATTTTTAAAGTATTCTGTGGTGTGGGTGGTGTGATACAGGGGAAAGATGCTGGGGTTGGGGTGCTGTGATCCAAAGTAAGTATTGCGTGGTGTCGGGGAGCTGTGTTCCAATTAAATTATTGCTGTGGTGTGGTGGCTGTGAAAATGTTAAAGTTTTTGTTTGGGGTGGGGGTGAGCGTAAACTTTTTAAGTATTGCTTGGTGGGGTGGCTGTGATCCCTGTAGACTATTGCTGTGGTGTGGTGACGTGTAAGGAGTATTGCTGGGGTTGGGGGGTTTGCTGTGAAAATTGTAGACTATTGCTGTGGTTGGGTGGCGGATACACATTAACTATTGCTTGGTGTGGGTGGCTTGATAAAATGTAATTTTGCTGGTGTGGGTACGTGATAACACATGGACGTTTGTTGGTGGGGGGATGTGAACATTTAGCTTTTTTGGTGGTGGGGGTGAGCGTATACAAAAACGTTTGTTGGTTTGGGTGGCGTTTTTTACATTGATATTGCTTGGTGTCGGTGAGCTTGATAACATTAGCCGTATTCTGTGGTGGTTTTCTTTTACACATTTTTAAAGTATTGCTGTTGTCGGTGAGCTTTTTAAACACATGAAACTATTGCTGTGGTGTGGTGTGTGAAAAAACATGTAAGGGTTTGCTGGGTGTGGGTGCTGTTTTCCATTTAGACGTTTTGCTGGGGTGTGGGTAGTTTTTCATTAACGTTTTTGCGGGGTGGGGTAGCGGAAAACACTTTTTAGAGTAGGCGTGGTGAGGTGAGCTGATAATTAAATTTGCTGGTGTGGGTGAGCGTGATACCATGTATTTTTGGGGTGGGGTGGCTGTATCAAAATTAGACTTTGCTGTGGTGTAGGGTGACTGGATACACTTTTTAAGAAATTTTTGCGGTGATTGTTACTGTAACGTTTGCTGTGGTGGGGGGGCGGATAAAATGTGAGTATTGCGGGGTGTGGGTGGCTGTGATAATTTTAACTTTTGTGGTGTGGGTGGCTTGTCCCTGTTAAGTTTTGCTGTGGTGTGGTTAGTGTGATAACATGTTTTTTGGTGGGTGGGTGGCTTGTCCCGTAGCGTTTGCTGGTGTTGGCGTGTCATTTTCTATTGCTGTGGTTTTTCGGTGGCGGATACGGGTAACTTTTGCTGGGGTGGGGGGCGTGTAAATGTTATTTGCTGTGGTGTCGGAGTTTGGGGGTTTCCCTTTATATTTGCTGTTGGGGGGGAGCGGTGATAACGGCTTTTTCGGGTGGTGTGGGGGAACTGTGAAAATGTTTCGTATTTGCGTGTGTGGGTTTGAGCTGTGATAAATTAGCGTATGCGTGGTGAGGGTCTTTGAAAATTTTTTGTATAAAAAGTTAAATTTTGGGGTTGGGGTTGACGGATATTTTCGTTTTGTGTGTGTGGGGGGCTGTGATAACTGTGACTTTGCTGTGGTGGGGGGACTGTGAAACTTTAACATTGCTGTGGGTCGGGGGGGGCTGTAAACATGTAACTATTGCGTGGTTGGGGTGGCGGTGATCCCAATGTAGAGTATTGTGTGGTTAGGGTGGTGTGTACATTAAAAGTATGCGTGGGGGGTGGGTGAGCTGTGTAACATGAAACTTTTTGCTGTGGGTGGTGGCTGGATACTGTAAGTATTGCTGTGGTGGGGGTAGTGTGATACAATTCGTATTGCTGGGTGTGGGGACTGTGATAACTTTAAACATTGCTGTGGGGGGTCTGTATTTTCCTTTTGTGGTTGGGTGAGCTGTGTCAGGGAATTTTGCTGTGGGTGGGTGGCGTAAACAATTTTTGACGTATGCTGGTGTGGTGATTGTCAGTAACTTTTTGGTGGGGGGGGTGACTGTGATACAATTAAACGTATTGCGTGGTTGGGTGCGTGATACAAAAAAAACGTATTGATGGTGTCGGAGCGGATAACTTTTACTATTGCTGTTTCGGTGACGTGTAAAGGCGTTTGGGGGTGGGTGAGCTTTGTCCATGTAAGTATTGCGTGGTTCGGGGGGCTGTGATAAATGTGACGTATTGTTTGGGGTTTGGGTGACGTTTAACTGTAACTATTGCTGGGGTTTGTGGGTGAGCTGGATAAAAGAGACATTGCTGTGGGTTCGGTGGCTGTGAAACACATGTAGACTATTTGTGGTGTGGGTGCGTGAAACAAAAAAACGTATTGCTGTGGTGTGGGTGAGCTGGTACTGAAAAGTATTGCTGTGGTTGGGTAAAAGGGTATACATGAAGTATTCTGTGGTGTGGGTGACGGGAAAAAATTTAACGTTTGTGGGGTTGGGGAGCGTGATACACATTTAATATTGCTGAGTGTCGGTACGTGTCACTTGCGATTGGGGGTGTGGTGGTTTGTGATACCATGGACTTTTGCGTGGGTGGGTGAGCTGGCATGTGACGTTTTGTGGGGGGCGGTGAGCTGTGATCCCGGGAACTTTGTGGGGCGGGCGGGGATACATGTAAAAGTATTCGTGGGTCGGGGCTGTGATAAATGTAAGTTTGCTGGGTGGGGTGGCGTATACCTTTTTGGTATTGCTGTGGTTCGGGGGCTGTGCAATGTGAACTTGCTGTGGTGCGGAGCTGGATACTGTAATTTTGCGGGGGTGTCGGTGACTGTGATCCATGTGCTATTGCTTGGTGGGTGATGTGTACATTAGAGTTTGCTGGGGTGTCGGGTGAGCTTGTTCAAAAAACGTATTGCTGTGGTGTCGGTTGAGCAGGGGGGGGAAACTTTGTAACCGTTTGTGGGTGTAGGGGGCTGTGATCCATTTTTAAAATATTCTGGGGTGTTGGGTGATTTGTAAAATTGAGTATTGCTGGGGTTGGGTGAGGGAAAAAATTTTTTTGGTAAGGGTTTTTCTGGGTTCGTTTGGCTGTGATCCTGTATCGTATTGCTGGGGTTGGGGGGAGCTTGTAACATTTTTTTTTTTGGGGGGTATTCGTGGTGTAGGGTAGCTGTGATAAAGAAAAGTTTGTGGGTTGGGTAGCTGTTTTACCTGTAAAGTTGCTTTGTGGGTGGCTGTAACAATTAGACTTATTGTTGGGTGTGGGTGAGCTGTGTACACAGTAGACGTATTGCGTGGTGCCCGGTGGTGTGATACCTTTTAAGTATGCTTGGGTGTCGGGGCTGTGATACATGTGACGTTTTGCTGTGGCGGGGGGCGTGATACAATTAAGTATTGCTGTGGTGTCGTGATGGAACAAAAAAGATTGCTGTGGTTGGGGTTTGACTTGTAATGTGACGTATTGCGTGGGGGGGTGGCTTGATAAACATGTAGATGTTTTGCTGGGGTGTCGGGAGCTGTGATACAATGTGACTTATTGCTGTGGGTCGGTGAGCTGTGATCTGAGCTTTTGTGTGTGTCGGTGACGTTACCATGAGGAAATGTGTGTGCTGAGCTGTGATACATGTAACTTTTGCGTGGTGGGGGGTGAGCTGTGATACTGAGACTTTTGCTGTGGGGCGGGGAGTAAAACATGTAGCGTATTGCTGTGGTGCGGGGGGCGTGAAACAAAAACGATTGCTGGGGTGGGGGGCTGTGATACACATGTAAATTTTTCTGGGGGTTGGGGTGAGGTGATACAATTAATATTGCTGGGGTGTGGGGTGAGTTGTCATTTTGGGTTTGGGGTGTGGGTTTTGCTGGGTGCGATGAGCTGTGATACTGTAAAAACTTATGCTGTGGTGTAGGGTGAGCGGTAACTGTTCTTTTGCTGTGGTGGGGTTTTGCGGGTGTGGGGTGGCTGTGATACTTTAAACGATGCTGTGGGTGGGGTGAGCTGTGTAATTATAGTTTTGCTGTGGTGTCGGGTGAGTTTTGTGAAAAAGTAATTTTTGCGTGGTGTGGTGAGCTGTGATAAACATGTAAAATATTGCTGTGTGTCGGGGGCTGTGATAAATGAGACTTTTTGCTTGGTGTGGTGGCTTTTAAAAACTTAACTTGCGTGGTGTGGGGAGCTGTGTAACTTTTGGCTTGCTGTGGTGTGGGACTGTGTACATGTAGACTATTGCGTGGTGTCGGTGAGCTGTGATAAAATTAAAACTTTTGCTGTGTTGTGACGTGATACCATTTAAAGTATGGTGGGTGGGTATTTGAAAACCATGTAGACGTTTGCGTGGTGTGGGACGTGAAAACCCCTTTTAAAAAGGTATTGCGTGGTGCCCCTTTGAGCTTGATACATTAAAGGTATTGTTGGGGGGTGGGGGCTGTAAAAATGTAGAGTATGCTGTGGGTCGTGAGTGTAACTGTAAACTATTGCGTGGTGTCGTGCCTTGATAAAATGTAATATGCTGGGGTGGGGGTGGCGTGAAAAACATGAGACTTTGCTGGGTGGGTGGCTTAAACAGTAGAGTATTGCTGTGGGGCGGGAGCTTGTCCTTTTAACGTAGCTGTGGGGTGGCTGGATAACAGTAATATTCTGTGGTGCGGTGAGGTGAAACCTGTAAATTTTGCTGTGGTGTCGGGAGCGTGATTTTGACGTATTGGGGGTTTGGTTTTTTGGTATTTTGCTGGGGTGTGGTGAGCTGTGATACAGTAATTTTTGCTGTGGTGTGGTTGGCTGTAAAACAAATTTAACTTTTGCTGTGGTGTCGGGGTTAAAATTGCATTGGTTTTGGGTGAGCTTGATCATGAAACTTTTCTGTGGGTGGGTGGCTGGATACAATGTAACGTTTTGGGTCGGTGAGTGGTTTCCCAGGGTTTGTGGGGTGTGGGGGTGATGTGATACACAGTACTTTTGCTGTGGTGTGGTGACTTGATCCCTGTAAGTTTGCTGTGGGTGGGGTGAGCTGTGATACCATGTAACGTTTGCTGTGGTTTTGGGGTGAGCTGGGGATCACATTTAGACGTATTGCTTTTGGTGTCGGTGAGCTGTGATAACATGTAAGTATTGCTGTGGTGTGGTGAGGCTGTGATACACTTTGTAGACGTTTTTGCTGTGGTGTGGTGAGCTGTGATCCCATGTAGACGTTTGCTGTGGGTGGGTTGAGCTGTGATACACATGTAACTTTATTGTGTGGTGGGAGGCGTGTATACACTGTAGACGTTTTGCTGTGGTGTCGGTGAGCTGTGATACACATTAGACGTATT
>JARQOD010000002.1:45880553-45915553 GCA_033576555.1 Oophaga sylvatica | reverse complement strand
TGTAGAGTATTGCTGTGTGTGGTGAGCGTGTTACATGTAGACTTGCTGTGGTGTGGGTGAGTGTGATACATAGCGTATTCTGTGGTTCGGTGAGCTGTGATACATGTAGTATTGCTGTGGTGTCGGGTGGTGTGATACATTGAACGTATTGCTGTGGTGTCGGTGAGCTGTGATACACATTAACGTATTGCTGTGGTGTCGGTGACTGTGATACATGTATACGTATTGCTGTGTGTCGGTGAGCTGTGATACACATTAGACGTATTGCTGTGGTGTGGGTGAGCTGTGATACACATGTAACGTATTGCTGTGGTGTCGGTGAGCTGTGATACATGTACGTATTGCTGTGGTGTCGGTGAGCTGTGATACACATGTAGACGTATTGCTGTGGTGTGGTGAGCTGTGATACACATGTAACGTATTGCTGTGGTGTCGTGAGCTGTGATACACTGTAACGTATTGCTGGGTGGGTGAGCTGTGATACACATGTAGACGTATTGCTGTGGTGTCGGTGAGCTGTGATACACATGTAACTATTGCTGTGTGTCGGTGAGCTGTGATACACATGTATAGTATTGCTGTGTGTCGGTGAGCTGTGATAACATGTAGACGTATTGCTGTGGTGTCGGGACTGTGATACACAGTAGACGTATTGCTGTGGTGTCGGTGAGCTGTGATACACATGTAGACTATTGCTGTGGTGTGGGTGAGCTGTGATACACATGTAGACTATTGCTGTGGTGTGGTGAGCTGTGATACATGTAACTATTGCTGTGGGTGGTGACTGGATACATGTAGATAGTTGCTGGTGTGGTGAGCTGTGATACATGTAACGTATTGCTGTGGTGTAGGTGAGCTGTGATACACATGTAACGTATTGCTGTGGTGTCGGTGAGCTGTGATACATGTAACGTATTGCTGTGTGTCGGTGAGCTGTGAACACATGTAGACTATTGCTGTGGTGTCGGTGAGCTGTGATACATGTAGACGTATTGCTGTGGTGTCGGTGAGCTGTGATACACATGTAACGTATTGCTGTGGTGTCGGTGAGCTGTGATCACATGTAACTATTGCTGTGGTGTCGGTGAGCTGTGATACACATGTAGACGTATTGCTGTGGTGTCGGTGAGCTGTGATACACATGTAGACGTATTGCTGTGGTGTCGTGAGCTGTGATACACATGTAGACGTATTGCTGTGGTGTGGTGAGCTGTGATACACATGTAACGTATTGCTGTGGTGTCGTGAGCTGTGATACACATGTAGACGTATTGCTGTGGTGTCGGTGAGCTGTGATACACATGTAGACGTATTGCTGTGGTGTCGGTGAGCTGTGATAACATGTAACGTATTGCTGTGGTGTCGGTGAGCTGTGATACCATGTAGACGTATTGCTGTGGTGTCGGGTGAGCTGTGATACATGTAGACTATTGCTGTGGTGTCGGTGAGCTGTGATACACATGTAGACGTATTGCTGTGGTGTCGGTGAGCTGTGATACACATGTAGAGTATTGCTGTGGTGTCGGTGAGCTGTGATACACATGTAGACGTATTGCTGTGGTGTGGGAGCTGTGATACACATGTAACGTATTGCTGTGGTGTCGGTGAGCTGTGATACACATGTAGACGTATTGCTGTGGTGTCGGGAGCTGTGATACACATGTAGACGTATTGCTGTGGTGTCGGTGAGCTGTGATACACATGTAACGTATTGCTGTGGTGTCGGTGAGCTGTGATACACATGTAACGTATTGCTGTGGTGTCGGTGAGCTGTGATAAATGTAGACGTATTGCTGTGGTGTCGGTGACTGTGATACACATGTAGACGTATTGCTGTGTGTCGGTGAGCTGTGATACACATGTAGACTATTGCTGTGGTGTCGGTGAGCTGTGATACACATGTAGACGTATTGCTGTGGTGTCGGTGAGCTGTGATACATGTAGACGTATTGCTGTGGTGTGGTGAGCTGTGATACACATTAACGTATTGCTGTGGTGTCGGTGAGCTGTGATACACATGTAACGTATTGCTGTGGTGTAGGGTGAGCTGTGATACACATGTAGACGTATTGCTGTGGTGTCGGGTGAGCTGTGATACACATGTAGACGTATTGCTGTGGTGTAGGGTGAGCTGTGATACATGTAGACGTATTGCTGTGGTGTCGGGTGAGCTGTGATACACATGTAGACGTATTGCTGTAGTGTCGGATGAGCTGTGATACACATGTAGACGTATTGCTGTGGTGTCGGTGAGCTGTGATACACATGTAGACGTATTGCTGTGGTGTCGGGTGAGCTGTGATACACATGTAGACGTATTGCTGTAGTGTCGGGTGAGCTGTGATACACATGTAGACGTATTGCTGTGGTGTAGGGTGAGCTGTGATACACATGTATAAGTATTGTTGTGGTGTCCGTGAGCTGTGATACATGTAGACGTATTGCTGTGGTGTAGGGTGAGCTGTGATACACATGTAGACGTATTGCTGTGGTGTAGGGTGAGCTGTGATACATGTAGACGTATTGCTGTGGTGTCGGTGAGCTGTGATACACATGTAGACGTATTGCTGTGGTGTCGGTGAGCTGTGATACATGTAGACGTATTGCTGTGGTGTCGGTGAGCTGTAATACACATAGACGTATTGCTGTGGTGTCGGTGAGCTGTGATACACATGTAGACGTATTGCTGTAGTGTCGGTGAGCTGTGATACACATGTAGACGTATTGCTGTGGTGTCGGGCACTTGTTTTACAGCAGGCTGCACTGCCATCAGCACATAGTGACAGCATGGAATAAAGGGATCGCAGTCCCTCATTTCTAGCAGCACTTGTCTGTAAAGTCCAGCAGAAAACGCTTTTTTTCTCCTCACGATTTTCTGGAGATCGTCACACTACATGCGCTGTGGCTGAGGAGCCGCCATTTTGCCGCGTCAGAGGCAGCGGCTGCTCCGTGCTCGGTGTGTGGAGCTCCTCAGCCACTGATAACGTGTGCGCTCCAGGCTGTGAGGAGATACGCGCCAGCCCTGCCTCACGACCTCCCAAGCTCGGCTCATTTGCATGCTTCACGTCCGTCACGTCTCCGTGTGCCTCCCTAGTGACAAAATGGTGGCAGGCGCCGCACTGACAGACGGGGTGATCCGTGTGGGGAGGGGACAGGAGTGAGGGCTGTGGTGAGGAGCGCGCTGCGTATCCGAGCTGTGAGGTGAAGCGTGGCGGCGGGGGGAGGGGGGAGCTGTGTGCGCCACTGCAGTCGCAGAGCAGCGCACGTCCACGGTGTGTACACGTAGAAAGCCACCAGACGGTGGCGCCATGTATACATGAACCTTTCCTTCCGTAAATAACTGACCGTTCCCGCTTTACACGTTCTCTCACTGACGTAAATAGCGTAAAAAAACGTACAACTGCTGCGCGCCGGCACTGAAAGGGTGTGCGAGGTTCTGTGGCGACACGGAGCAGCCTCTCTGCACACACTGCGCAGCTGGCAGCATAGCTCCGGGACACGCCCACCCCCAGAATAAGCCCCTCCTCCTCTGTGCAGTCGCTTCTCCAGGCTTCGGCTCCCCCTCCCCCACCTTCATAGACTAACTGCAACGCATGGGCGGTGCTTCGCCTTCATCAAGTTTATCGAGGCCCCGCCCTTCAGCCAAACACTAGCGAGAGGGAGGCGGGAAAACATTTGAGTGACTGACGTCTGTCTCTACCAATCCGATCCGATCTCCTGGACGGCTTCATCCAATCGGAGCAGTTAAGGAGGCGGGACTCTCGCTGGCTCAGGCCGCGCCTTCTCCACTCTGACTCCTCCCCCTTATGCTCCGGGACTGGACGGGGAGAGTTGGGTTACGGGGGGAAGGCTCTCTGCTGTCGGGGGCCCGTTCTCATCTTCCGCTACCGGTAAGTGAGCAGAGGCGCCAATGAAGCGGAACAGGAGGGTGGCGGACGTGCACCGTCCGTGGCCGCGCTCGCCTTTACCCCGCTCACATGTGGAGGCGCTCTCAGACGCCACCTGGCGGAGGGGATGTGGTATTTGCCCCCGTGCTGTGTACGGCGGGCTCCTTCTGAGCCCGGTAATGGCGCTCTCACCGCGGTGCTCTGAGGGGAGCGGAGGCGGGATGTGCCCGGCGGGCGGCATCGTGTCACCCTCAAGCGGGCTCCCCGCCGTGCTCGGGTCACCTCGGGTGCTGCCAGTGCTGTTCTAATGGCGGACGGCAGAGCGGCAGTGACAGCGCCGGGGCGGAAAATCCCCTCAGGGCAGCAATCCCCCCGCATACAGAGGTCGGCGGTGCAGCTTGCGCCCCGGGGGAGGCGGAGAGGCCGCGGTGGTCGGTGGAGAGCGGCGTGTGACGGGGGTGCGGACAGATGTGTACAATGAGGCCGCAGTCGTGCAGCCTCCGCTCACTAGGCCGCACATCCCATTTGCTGCCCGTGGTATTGTGTGAGGAAATCCTCGTCTGCTGTGAGTGCGGAGATTGGAACCTGATGGCCGGGAGGGGGCGGTGCTGCACGGAGCACAGCTGCACTACCGCCTCCGGCCGCCAGGTGCCTCTCAGCCCAGTTCTGCTGCTTTATGGCCCGATGTGATCACAGCCCCGGGCTGCTGCAGTGTGAACAGGGCACGATCTCACTGGAAGTCGCGGTTTATAAATCTGTCTGGGCGCTTTCCTGCAGCTCATTTGTTTAACCCTTGCTATTCCACAGAAATAAACACTTTAATTCAGTGTATGAGGCGTTGTAAGGTTTCTAGATGGAATATAAAATATTTTTGGCTCGGCACACTATGACCCTTTCTGCAAAGTTTGTGCCAAATTAGTAAATTCTAACTTTTTTTTTACCTTTTTGATACATTAGGGTTGGATATTCTTTTAGTTTTCAATATGATAGAAAAAAAATGTTGTGCTCGCTCCACTAGGGGACTGGAGTACAATTTCACAAAGTGACATTTAGAAAAGTCGCAAATGATAAGTGAGAACCAGTCAGCTGATACATACCGGCCTGCCCAGGGAAAAAATGTTTAATAGCCCGCGGGGACCGAGGTGTGCTGCAGACTGGTCAGACAGGTGGGTCCTCGGCAGCTTCTCACTGCCAGCGACTGTCTCTGCCTGTACACTGTCAATCCAGGGCAGCGGGTGGGAAGAAGCCACTAGAGACCCGACTCCTGCCTTGCAGTCTCCAGCAGCTTTTAACGTGTGTTTGAAACGCGTTGGTGCTTGGGTCAAACATACCTGCCTGAGGTAACACAGGCAGTCCCTGATGCATGCTGCCCACGGATTGTATAGCGTGTGTCAGCTGACAAGTTCACTTCAGAGGGACTGTTCAAGCCAAGTACAGGCGCTGGGTGCTTCACGATGAGGCCAGTCACTTATATACACCTTCCCACCTGCTTGTTTTCCCTCAATCTCCACCCGTCTCTGAATCTGTGAAACCAGAGCTGTCAATCATGGAAGAATGGGCAGAGATAGATGGAAAACAAGCAGATGGGAAGGTGTGCTTAAATGATTGGCCCCTCTTTGAAGCACTGAGCGTCAGGACTTGATTTTAAGTCATTCTGTGCTGACAGCGTCCCTTTAAGGCCCATTCACACTTACTCGTATCTGTGACTGCCGACTCATAGAATCATAGAATGGTAGAGTTGATGGGACCTCTGGGGTCATCTGGTCCAACCCCCTGCTCCAAGCAGGATTCACTAAACCATCTCCAACAGATGTCTGTCCAGCCTCTGAAGACTTCCATTGAAGGAGAACTCACCAGCTTGTTCCACTCATTGTTCACCCTCACTGTCAAAAAGTTTTTTCTAATATCTAATCTGTATCTTCTCCCTTTCAGTTTCATCCCATTGCTTCTTGTGTTTCCATGTGCAAATAAGAATAAATGACTTGTCATTTAAAGGGTTACCCACTTTCTTTGGTGCAGCTTTCCTCAGACTGACCAACATTGCTGTCCACTCAATGGCTGCCGCTGGAAGCTCATGTGACCAGACCAGTCCATCAAACACGTCCAAATGTAAAACCTCTCACATGGGTAAGCTGCTTTTCTTTTGGAGGAGGTTGATGGACTGCTCCAGCAGCAGCTAGTTATGGACAGAAGTGCTAGTCTGTTTGTGAGAAAAACTGTATCAAGAGAGTGTGGCTGGCAACTTTTAACCGCTTCACGACATGCGCCGTACATGTCCTATCTCCCCCTTTGATGTGGGCTCCGGCGCTGAGCCCCCATCTTTCCCGGCACATGCCATGGCACATGGCTATTTTGAACGGCCGACATGTGCCCGTAACAGCCATGGATGGAATCTTGATCCACCCACTGCTGTTATCCCGTTAAATACCGCTGTCAAACTCTGACAGCGGCATTTAACGCGCGCTTCCACCAAGCGCGCCAGAAATCCGCCCGTTTGTGACCCCCGTCACGTGATCGCGTGTCATTGATGGGTCGACATGACAACCAGAGGACTACGCAGACCTCTATGGTTGTCACTGCCGGGATGCTATGAGCGCCACCCAGTGGTGTTTTTAAAAATATTTAAAAAAAAAAGTTCAAATCACCCCCATTCGAAATAGAACAATAATAAAAAAAAATCAAACACGCACGTATTTGGTATCGCCGGGTTCAGAATCTCACAATTTATCAATACAAAAAAAAAGAACCCGATCGCTAAATGGCGTAATGAGAAAAAAAGTAAAAATGCCAGAGTTACGTTTTTTTTTGATCGCCTCGACATTGCATTAAAATGCAATAACGGGAGATCAAAATATCGTATCTGCACCACAATGGTGTCATTAAAAACGTCAGCTCGGCACTCCAAAAATAAGCCCTCACCCGACCCAAGATCACAAAAAATGGAGACGCTACGAGTATTGGAAAATGACTGGCGCATTTTTTTTTTCACCACTTATTTAAATAAAAAAACGCAGGCATGTTTGGTGTCTATGAACTCGTAGTGACCTGGAGAATATTAATGGCAGGTCATTCTTGGCATTTTGTGAACATGGTTAAAAAAAAAACCCAAAAAACAGTTGTGGAATTGCACTTTTTTGCAATTTCACCACGCTTGGAATTTTTTTCCCATTTTTGAGTAGATGATACGGTAAAACCAATGGTGTTGTTCAAAAGTGCAACTTGTCCTGCAAAAAACAAGCCTTACATGGCCATATTGACGGAAAAATAACAAAGTTATGGCTCTGGGAAGAAGGAGAACGAAAAATAAATGCAAAAACTAAAAAGGGCTCAATCATGAAGGGGTTAATAACATGTTGAGACAGGCCCACTAAAATTCTGTGTACTCAGAAGTGTAAGGGCCCCGTCTCACATAGCGAGATTGCTGCTAAACAGCGATCTCGCTATGTCTGACACGTACCAGCGATCAGCCCCCCTGCTGTGAATCGCTGGTCGTGTCAGAAATGCCAGGACTATTTTTGATAGCTGGTCTCCCGCTGGCCAGCACGCATCGCTGCGTGTGGCAGGCAGGAGACCAGCGATCAGCTGGTAACCAAGGTACACATCGGGTTTCCAGGCGCAGGGCTGTGCCTGGAAAGCCGATGTGTACGTTGGATACCAGCGCGCTGCTGCAGGGGAGCTGGTAACCAAGGTACACATCGGGTTTCCAGGCACCGCGCAGCGCCTGGAAAGCCGATGTGTACCTTGGTTACCAGCTCCCTGCATCAGCGGGCTGGTATCCAATGTATACTGCGGGTAACTACCGTGTTTCCCCGATAGTAAGACAGTGTCTTACTTTCTTTTTATCCCCAAAAGCCCCACTATGTCTTACTTTCGGGGTATGTCTTATATTGAAAAAAAATTACCTGTATCTAACCCAGTGTGATACAGTACCACCTGCTGTATTTAATCCAGTGTGACACCTGCTGATACCCACTGGGTTACATACAGCAGATGATACCCCAGTATGCCAGTGTATATGTTTTACTGATGTATGATTAATACTGTGTATACGTCGCCGCGTCTGCCATCTACCACCAGAAAAACTCACCGCCGCCTTCCGCCACGGGCTCCGGCTCCCTGCAGCCGCTGGTCCCGCCGTCCTCCGTCGCTCCGTTCGCCCGCAGTCCCGGGCTGAAGTTCTCGCGCGCTCTATTTAAATTTCTTCTTCGGTCCCGAAACGTCATCACGTTGGTCACTCACGTGACCGGAGGCCGCAGTGATAGACAGTTCTCTCCAGTCTCCGGTCACGTGAGTGACCAACGTGATGACGTTTCGGGACCGAAGAAGAAATTTAAATAGAGCGCGCGAGAACTTCAGCCCGGGACTGCGGGCGAACGGAGCGACGGAGGACGGCGGGACCAGCGGCTGCAGGGAGCCGGAGCCTGTGGCGGAAGGCGGCTGCAGAAAAACTCAGCTGACGCGGCGACGTATGGAGAGGGGGACGGTGCTGACGTGGGCAGGAAGCAGCGCGCAGCTTGATGAGAGGGAGGCGGCAATACCCCCGTGTTTCCCCGAAAGTAAGACATATGTCTTACTTTCGGGGTACGGCTTATATTAGCCGACCCCTCTGAAACTCCCGATACGTCTTACAATCGGGGGTGTCTTACTATCGGGGAAACACGGTAGGCGACGTTACCTGCAGTGTCGCTGTCCTGATCGCTGCCTGTTTGGCAGCTCAGCAGCGATCATGTAGCGACACACCAGCGATCCTGATCGTTGTCGGGATCGCTTGTGTGTCGCTATGTGAGACGGGGCCTTAACTATGTGCTCATACAATATTATCGGCAGGTCACCTGCCGTCTTAGGACAGTGTTTTGCCGATAGTGATTGGATCGTTCATGCCGACATTAAAGGGAATCTGTCACCCCAAAAATGCCATATCAAGTAAAGATATGGCTGAATAGAGCGTCCCATAACTAAGCTAACGGTGGGTATCATATATCATGATACCCCCGTTTTCATAGCAAAATACCTTTGTAAAGTTGGTGATTGAACGTGTCAATCATGGCAGTCAGGTCAGGAGGGTGGTGGTTTTCATGTCCTCCCCCGCCCCTGCTCCTCGTCATCTTTCGTATCGCCGTCTGTGAATACCACAGACGGCGTTAGTTTTCCGCAATTGCGCAATTCAAAATTCTGCCGGCGCATGCGCAGTATGCTTTGCCCAGCAGTGGGCAAAGCATAAAATTACTACAGCGCATGCGCTAGTATTTCCTTGCCCCGGAAAATCCTGCTTGCCTTGGACGACTTCCGGGGCAAGGAAAGACTAGCGCATGCGCTGTAGTAATTTTATGCTTTGCCCACTGCTCCTCCCTGCCGCGGGAAATCCGCATATTATAGGTATGCGTATTCCCGCTAAACACTAGCGTTTTGCAAGCGGAATTAGCTTGCAGAACGCTAGCGTTTTACAAGCTATCTGACAGTGTGGTCACACGAGTCAAACAAGCGTTTAACTCGTGTGACCAACTTTTTACTATTGATGCCGCCTATGTCGCATCAATAGTAAAAAGATCTAATGTAAAAATAATAAAAAAAATAATAAATAATGATATTCTCACCTTCCGGCGGCCCCTGCAGCTTTCCCGCCTCTCAGCGACGCTCCCGGCCAATCCCGTTCCCAGGAGTCCTTTGCAGCAATCATCCCGATGACGTAGCATCACGCGAGACCGCTACGTCATCTGGGTGATCTCGCAATGCACTCCTGGGAACGCGATTGGCGGGAGCGTCGCTGAGAGGCGGGAAAGCTGCGTGGGACGCCGGAAGGTGAGAATATCATTATTTTTTATTTTAATTATTGTTTTTACATGGATATGGTACCCAGGGCTTGGAGGAGAGTCTCCTCTCCTCCAGACCCTGGTCACCATCCGCACATGAACCGCTTACTTTCCGCATGGTGGGCACAGCCACATGCAGAAAGTAAGCTGTTCAATGCATTCCTATGGCGGCGGAATCGCCGCGGTTCCGCAAAAAAGAATGAGCATGCTGCAGATTCTTCCGCGATGCGATTCCGCCGCGGAAAAACCCGCAGCATGTGCACAGCATTGCGGAATCTCATAGGCCTTAATGAGTTGTATTGTGTAAGCGGTTTTGCCGCGAAAAACCGCAGCAAAACCGCGGCAAAACCGCAACGTGTGCACATAGCCTAAGGGTTTTACCGCAAAAAACGCCCACAAAGCAGCATGAACATGTGAATGTAGGTTATGTTAAAATAACTTGGTAAAACGCATTCATAATGCTGAACAAAGAAAAGAGTAGGCCAAGCAAAGGTAACAAAGGGCACACATAAGTCAGTAATTTATTATTTTTTCATCTGTACAGAACTATTTATGAACTGACTATTTCTGATTGATCAGACCAATATCTGGCATACGTGAATGGCGTCCAGAAATAACGATTGATTGTCATGTTAGTGCTTATCCAATGTCCATAACTACCGAGCTGCATTATTTGCAGGATCAGAACGCCGTCCCTAAATGAGCGGTAACATTTGCGGCAGTAACGACCCTTTGCCATTTACCAGCCGAGAATGCCCGGTCAGCAAGTTCTCCAGATATCAGGAATGCTCAGTATCTGGTAAAGAACGGAGTGACTTTGTGCTGCAGTGAAGTCCAGATGCTTTGACTCGTCCAGTGCTCACTCTTGTGGTACTTCTGTTCAACACTTAGGTTTTCTTTATTTTTGTGGTCATTTTTCTTTTGTAGTTTACCTCCTTTCCCAAGCTCCTTGCATATTCAGACTCTTCATAAAAGATTATAATGAATGTAGAAAGACAACAATATTTACTGCAAACAGCAAAAGGGTTGCAGAGATGTACCTTATATGCTTTATTTCTTACTGCGAGACGACTAAAAAAAAATCCTCATGGATAATTACCTAAAAACGGTGCAAAATTTTGCAGGTATTTCGAAGCATTAGCTGTGTGACATGATTAGAAGCAGAGAGAAGACAATAAAAAGCAGCCGAGTCTGTGATTCTGCTCATCTTCCACTACTCCTGGTCTGTGCATAGATTTCGATAGGGAGCCGTTGCACTGTTCGACATATTTTCTAAAGTTGTCAGATTCAGTTATGAAATTAGCAATTTCTTAATGATTGCGACCTCCTGAATTCAAATCTGAGAATGAAAATTTTTAGTTGGCTCTTTCCTATTATCCGATTTCCTTTTACTGCTACATATAATTAATGCATAAAAGTTTTAGTAATTTGAAACATTTTTTGCAAATATAAAGATATAGAATATTTTATGCCAATTTTCTGTTATTTATTTACATGTCTAAACACTTGTGAATTGTAAACAGTTTCAGAAATAGCACTATAAAATTTGTTCCTCATTCAGTGACCACTTTTTTTTTTTCCTTGTCTCCTGTATCATCTCTTACAATTGTTCAATAGTAATCTGCAAGCATTGATGGACCTTCATCTCTTTTCTCCATCGCCGCAATATCTTGGTGAAATCTCTCGCCATGTTCTTCGCACATGTTACAGCCAAGATGCTTATATTTTTTGAGGAGGTTTTCCACCAACTCTTCATAGTTACGGTATCTGCTCTTGAGTTTCCCAATAAATGAGTTACCACTAATTGCCCATCCAGCGGTTTCCTTCCCCTGCAACAAACAGAGGAACTCCTCATCTTGATGAACCTTACGAATCTGAGGTCCAATAAAGACTCCTTCCACTATCAATGAGATACTTGAATGCTTTTGCATTTTTATCTATTGCCTTTACAAAGTTCTTCACTAGGCCCAACTTAATATGCAACGGTGGTAAAATCTTACGTGGGTGAACAAGTGCATTCTGCAAAGACCAAAGTTTGGCACAAAATACTGAGGAGGAAATAGCTGTGTGCATGAGATTTCTGAAATATCGTACACTTTTCTGGTACTGTAAAATGCAGTTGCAAATCTGTGTTAGGGTGAGTTTCCACGGTCAGGAAACGCTGCGTGTTTGGCGCTGTGCGCTGGCGCAGCGCCAAACACGCAGCGTCCAGATGTTACAGCATTGTGGAGGGGATTTAAAGAAATCCCGTCTCCACTATGCGTAACAACACGCAGGTGGCAGACCTGCGTATCCGGACATGCGGCGCGTCTTTTCAGACCGCAGCATGTCCTAGCGTATTGCGGCGACGCTGCGTCGCCGCAACGGAATTTAACACAGGGCTATGTAGCCCTGCGTTCTTTCCGGAGGTGTTCCGGAGGTGTCCTGAACACCTCCGGAAAGAACGCGCGTCAGAAAGGGGGCGGGGCTTAGACGGAGCGGAATTTCCGCTCTGTCAAATGCGCTGTGTTTCCTGACAGTGGAAACACAGCCTAAAACGCTGAAAAAGCGCAATGTGTGAACATAGCCTTATTGTAGTGATATTCTCTTGCACGACTGTCACTCGCGCAGAAAGCAGCAGTATTTTGTGTATCTACCCTGGAGATCCAAGTAAATACTTGAAGTCACCACAGAGGGGCCACAGATGTTCGTCATAGTTCAGGAACCTTAACAGCTTTTTCATATTGTCATAGGTTTTTCCAGGACGTCCCTCCTGACAGCACCATGGGACGTCCTCCTCTTTGCTGGGACAGGAAACACACAAGAGATTAAAAGTCCCCTCCCCGCCCCCTTTTCCTCAGTGTGTTTCCTGTCCCTGCATGGAGGGACACACAGGAGACTTACCGGGTTCAGGGGGATCGTGAGGCCACGCCAGATCCTTCCCCCTGTGAAGCAGCCCAGGGCTGAAACTCTCCAGTGGGGAGTCCCTCAGCTCCAAAGACCAGGTGCGGCAGGCCCTGAATTGCGGACGTTCCTCCAGGTGGGAGGCTCTCGTCCGGGACCTCATACTGAGGGGTGCAAGGCGGTTCCTGGTAGGACAGCATCCCGCAGCCTGGCGAGTGCTTTGCGGTGGATACTTTCCATACCTCGGCTGTGACCAGCGTCCGGGGGAGCGGTTCACTTCCGGTTCAGCGTCGCACTTCCGGTGACGTCATATCCGGGAGACGCTCACCGCATGGAGAGCAGACGCTTCCTGGAACGACGAGAGCTGGTGGAGACCATTACAGCACCTAATCGTGAGTATCGGTGTGTGATCTAGAGACACGCCAAGACAGGTGACATATCGCCGCTTCCCTATCGGCAGGACGCAGTAATTTGGTCAAGCAGCCTACCTTGTTCCTTATGGATACAGACGCGGCAGATGGCGGTGGGGTAAGTGCGCTTGGCGCAAAAAAACCCAGCCATAACCTGACAGCCACCCAGGAATCCGACCTAATTAAGTTCCTGTCTTTTCTATAGGACAAAGGAACTTCGTCCGCTCCCATAACTACAAAAAAGGCTGGTAAAGCCTTAGCAAAATCAGCCAGGTGTCCGGTGTGTCACAGCAAACTGCCAGATGGCTATGACAGAACCCTTTGTTCTTCTTGTACCTCTAAGGTTATGAGAGATGAACAGCCTTCATTGCTTTCTGAAATGAGGCGCATGATTTCTGAGGAGGTTCAGGCCTCTATATCCACACTTACTCAGCAGTGGCCATGTAGTCCTGGCTCTAGTCGTAAGCGGCCCAGATGGGAAACGGATTCAAGAGAACAAGATTTAAGCTCTGAAAATAGATCAGATTTAGAAGAAGCTATTTCAGAGGAAGAAGGAGAACTTCCCCCTGACACTCAGGATAGGAAAAAGAAATTTCTATTTCAACCTGAGGATACTAAGAATCTGATTAGATCTGTACGGAACACCATGGAGATCGAGGAAACTCCCAGAACACAATCTAGACAGGATTTGATGTTCGGGGGACTTACGTCTCAGAAAGAGACAGTTTTTCCTGTTAGCAATCACATTAAAACAATGATCCTGGAGGAATGGAAGAGTGCGGAACGGCGTCTAGTTTTGTCACGTGACTTCAGGGGAAGACTACCGTTCGAACCTGAGGATGTTAGATTATGGGAAGAAGTTCCGAAAATCGATACCCCAATAGCTAGAGTCACAAAAAAGACTGCCATCCCATTTGAGGACTCCTCTAGCCTACGTGACCCTATGGACAGAAAGGCCGATATTCTCCTGAAAAGAGCCTGGGAAACCTCAGCGGCCCTTATTAGGACTAATATTGCTGCCACCTCTGTAGCCAGATCCATGGTTTATTGGATGAGTCAATTGGAGGATCAGTTATCCAATAAGACTCCTAGAGCTGAGATTTTAGCCTCTCTGCCGGTTATGAATTCAGCCACGGCTTTCCTGGCTGATATGTCTGCAGAATCGGTCAGATTTTCTGCTAGAAACAGCTCCTTATCTAATGCAGCTAGGAGAGCTGTCTGGCTAAAATCATGGTCCGGAGATAACGCCTCTAAGATGAAATTATGTTCCATTCCATTTTCAGGGCTTAGGGTCTTCGGACCAGCTCTGGATACTATCTTAGAATCAGTATCAGACGCTAAGAAGGGTTTCCCAGAGGATAAACCCCGCCGAGCTCAATCCTTTCGGCGAGGTTCCCTGTCTAGAAGACAGTTCGATTCTAGAGGTCAGGGAAGATCAAGCAGAGGATCATATAAGAGTTACCATTCCCAGGGAGGAAAGAACAAGAATACGTTCTTTGGCTCCTCACATAGAACTAGGAGACAATGACGCCAACTTTATTGGCGGACGACTCCGTTATTTTGCAACAAACTGGGAACTGGTTACTCAGAATCAGTGGGTTCGCAGAACTATAGCGGAAGGTTATCGGATAGAGTGTTGCGCTCCGCCACCCGAAAGATATGTTCCCCCTACGGTGATCTCCACAGACTGGGTCATGTGGACAGATCTCCAGGACCTACTAAGGCTTTCTGTCATAATTCCTGTTCCCCGGGCAGAGTTAGGCAAGGGTCACTATTCCTCCCTCTTCACTATCTTAAAACCGTCCGGAGAATCCCGTACTATAATAAATCTGAAACCCCTAAATTATTGGGTCACATACAAGAGGTTCCGGATGGAATCAATCAGGTCTGCAACCCACCTTATAGACAAGGACGCGTTCATGTGCACTCTCGATCTGAAGAGTGCATACTACCATGTCCCAGTTCATCACTCATCACAAAGTCTTCTCAGGTTTGCAGTGCAGTTACCGACCCGGACCTGCCACTTTCAGTTTCAATGCCTACCCTTCGGGCTGGCCTCGGCTCCCCGAATATTCTCAAAATTGGTCTCGGAGATTGTGGCCTTTCTAAGAAGCAGAGGTACTATTATTGTTCCATACTTGGACGATTTTCTTATAGTGGCGCGAACAGAAGAGGCGCTGGTCGAACACAGAGATCGCTGCATTTCCATACTCAATTATCTGGGTTGGATAATAAATTGGGAAAAGTCAGATCTAGTTCCCGAACAAAAGAAAGTCTTCCTGGGTGTTATACTGGATTCAAGTCGAAGAATCTCTTTCTTACCTCGGAAGAAGCGAGAGTCCATACAGGATGTAACGAAGGTTCTAATGAAGCACCAGCCCTCTATAAGATCCGCCATGAAGGTTCTAGGTCAGATGACGGCTTGCATTCCATGCGTCAGATGGGCACAGTTCCACTCAAGACCCCTTCAGAAAGAGATTCTTTCGTCATGGAATCGGAACTACAGCTCGATAGACAGGACATTACATCTGTCAAAGACGGTAAAAGAATCTCTCCTTTGGTGGATGCAGCCAGACAATCTAAAGTTATGAGTAAGATGGTCGACCTCCCCTTATGTAAAAGTTACCACGGACGCCAGTTCCTGGGTTGGGGAGCTCATCTGAAGGGCAGAATACTACAGGGCAGATGGCCAGAAGAAATCCAGTATCGATCCTCAAACTTCAAGGAGCTCTACGCTGTATGGGAAGCCCTAAGAAGGAACCAATCCGAATTCAAAAATCAGCATATCAGGATTTACTCGGACAACATCACAGCAGTTTCGTTTTTGAATCACCAAGGAGGTCCCAGACATCGACCCCTTCAACAGTTGGCAGAGATGATATTCACCTGGGCAGAGCAGGTCGTCCTTTCCTTAACGGCAGTCCACCTGGAAGGTTCCCAGAATGTAATAGCAGACTACCTGAGCAGAGAGAAAGTGAGTCCTACGGAGTGGGAACTAAACCAGGATATCTTTAGAGATCTATGTCGGAGGTGGGGAACACCTCAAATAGACCTATTTGCAAACAGAAGAAATGCGAAGATTCCCAGGTTTTTCTCCCTGAACCCCTTGGACGATCCAGAGGGATTGGATGCCTTAAGCCAGAAATGGGAAGAACATCTGTTATATGCATTCCCACCTCTAGCGCTCATCCCGGCCGTATTACGGAAGATCAAGGAGGATCGGGCTACAGTAATAATGATCGCCCCTTATTGGCCAAAGAGGAGCTGGTTTTCTCTACTAACAGACATGTCAATCGAAAACCCCTTAGAGCTGCCTCTGAATCCGGACTTAATTCATCAAGGTCCGATCCATCATCCGGACCTGAAGAGATTACATCTCTCAGCCTGGATCCTGAGAGGGTGACCTTGAAGGCCAAAGGCTTATCTGACCAGGTCATAACCACAATCCAGGCCAGTAGAAAGCCAGTCACATCGGCTATCTATCTCAGAATCTGGAAACGCTTCTGTACAGTGAGTGGCGGGTCCGACTTGGTGACAGGCACTCCGGACATTCCTAAGATTTTAGATTTCCTCCAGTCAGGCTTCAACATGGGACTCAGACCCAGTACCCTAAAAGTTCAGATCGCTGCATTAAGCTCCTTCTTAGACTACTCACTAGCTTCTCACCCATGGGTGATAAGATTTGTTAAAGCTATTCAGAGACTACGGCCCACGATTAGACAGTGTCTCCCAATATGGGACCTTACTCTGGTACTCAGGGCTTTATGTAATGATTCATTCCGTAATAACAGCACAATGCCTATTTCCTTGCTTACCAGGAAAGCAGCTTTCCTGGTAGCAATTACCACTGCTAAAAGAATAGGTGAAATTCAGGCTCTATCCACTAGAGACCCATATTTTCAGGTTAGGGACGACAGCATTCTGTTAAGGTTGGATCCTGCTTTCTTACCCAAGGTTGCTTCAGATAGTAACCGTAATCAGGAGATTATCTTACCTTCTTTCTGTGATAACCCTTCCAACGAAAAGGAGCTGAGGCTCCATTCGTTGGATGTCAGAAAGGTGGTACTAGACTACATAGATGCCACTAAAGACTGGCGTATAGATTCGAACCTATTTGTCCTCTACGGAGGAATCAGTAAAGGGAAAAAGGCGTCTAAACCTTCCATCGCTAGATGGATTACCTCTTTAATTTCAGAGGCCTATTTAGCTGAAGGGTCAGAACCTCCGGCGGGCCTAAAGGCCCACTCAACCAGAGCATTAGCTGCCTCCTGGGCAGAGAGGGCAGGCGCCTCTCTGGAACAAATTTGTAAGGCGGCAACATGGGCTAGAATTGATACATTCTGCAAACATTATAAGATAGATGTACTTTCTAACCGGCAGACGGCCTTTGGTAGGAAAGTTCTGCAGGCGGTGATCCCACCCTATGGAGCTTTCTTTGGTACTCCCCATGGTGCTGTCAGGAGGGACGTCCTGGAAAAGGGTCATTAGACCTACCGCTAATTAGGTTTCCAGGAGTCCATCCTGACAGCACTGGTAGCTCCCTCCCTCTTCAATACGTCATATGCTGTAATATGATTTTCAATAATTAAAGTGTTTTGTGCATTATACATGTCATGGTTCTTGATACAACACTGAGGAAAAGGGGGCGGGGAGGGGACTTTTAGGCTAAGTTCACACGTTGCGGAATTGCCGCGGAAATTTCCGCGGCAATCCCGCACTTCTCCCGCAGGAAATACGCACGTTTTTTTATGCTGATTCCCGCCAGAATAATAGCGTTTTGCAAGCGTAATTAGCTTGCAGAATGCTAGCGTTTTCCTAGCGATCTGTAGCATCGCTTGGAAAACTGATTGACAGGTTGGTCACACGAGTCAAACATAGTGTTTGACAAGTGTGACCAACTTTTTACTATTGATGCCGCCTATGTCGCATCAATAGTAAAAAGATCTAATGTAAAAATAATAAAAAAAATAATAAATAATGATATTCTCACCTTCCGGCGGCCCCCGCAGCCTTCCCGCCTTCAGCGACGCTCCCGGCAACTTCCGGTCCCAGGAGTGCTTTGCAACAAATCACACCGATGACGTAGCATCTCGCGAGACCGCTATGCCATCTGGGTGATTCTCGCAAAGGACTCTTGGGACCGGAAGTTGCCGGGAGCGTCGCTGAAGGCGGGAAGGCTGCGGGGGCCGCGGGAAGGCTGCGGGGGCCGCCGGAAGGTGAGAATATCATTATTTTTTATTTTAATTATTGTTTTACCAGGGATATGGTACCCAGGGCCTGGAGGAGAGTCTCCTCTGCTCCAGACCCTGGGTACCATCCGCACATGAACCGCTTACATTGCGCATAGTGGGCATAGCCACATGCGGAAAGTAAGCGGTTCAATGCATTCCTATGGCGGCGGAATCACCGCGGTTACGCTAAATTAATGAACATGTTGCTATTTTTTCCGCAAAGCGTTTTTTTCGCGGAAAAAAACGCAACATGTGGCCAAAACATGCGGAATCAATTAACATGTATAGGATGCTTAATGCTTGCGTTTTTATCGCGTTTTTACGCGGAAAACCGCGGAAAAACCGCGAAAAAAACGCAATTATTCCTGATCGTGTGCACTTAGCCTTAATCTCTTGTGTGTTTCCTGTCCCAGCAAAGAGGAGGACGTCCCATGGTGCTGTCAGGATGGACTCCTGGAAACCTAATTAGCGGTAGGTCTAATGACCCTTTTTTTCATGTGGATTGCATAACCAACTGGAATTGAAGGTAGCACGTTGCCATTATGCAGCAAGACGGCTTGTTTTGGACGAATCGATGAAAAGCCTCCATTCCTCCAGATTATGACTTTTTCAGATCATTAATTAAACTGTCAATGTTGTTGCATGCCACAAGATCACTATCCATGAAGAAGTATTGGACAAGACCTTTGTCACTGTTGCAGAACAAAGAAATCCGAAGATCGCTAAGAGATTCCACAGCTGTAGCCGGGAACCTAAGAGCTCGGCCTTACTCTTGGGCAGATCCAAATCTCTTTTAACAAGATCGCTCCGTTCACTTTGTGTTATAAAGTATGGCTCAGTTGAGGTTGCTGACAGAAAGTCTGGGTCATGAGAGAAAGAGGCTTCATGACACCAAGCACCCTCTTCTTCCTCACTTGATTTGACTGAAAATGTTTCTGGTGCTTTTGGAAGCATCCATTTTTCTGTATGTGGTACTGGACATATTGCAGAAGGAATATTTGGATACTGTAAAGTTTGCTTCTTCCTCCTTTCCTAATGGGGGGCGCTATGCAGAAATAGCAGCTGGTAGTGTGATCAGATGGCTCGCTCCAGATCATTGGGACTGCTAAAGGCATAGATTGCCTATTCCCATGCAATAACATCTATTTCAGCATATGTGTGGAGCCCAACTCTTGTCCTGATTTCCTATTCTACAGCCAAAATACAGGTTGTAGGCTTTCCTTATCATGGTAGTCAAATTTCGCCTTTGACGCATAAATGACTTGTAAGCATATGTAGCAAAAACTATGTTAATGCAAGAATGAGGCATATCAGAAAAAGCTTATAGAAACATGTCCTTATGCTAAGAAACTAATCAAAGAAATCCTAAGACCTTTTAGAAAAGTAGGTATAATTAACATTACGTAAGCAGAACTGAGTTGGCGTTTTTTGATTGGTCACTCTGAAGGCTCAATAGACTAAATTAATTATGTAATAGATGAGCTAATAACAATGCAATAATAAAAATAACATAATAAAGATGCAATTTTTCTGTAAGTCTACAAGAAAGGTGTCATAAGTAATTACAACCTCCTCCGGATCTTGACAATTGGAGACGATCAAAAAATTTAAGCAGCATACACTGCTCAAAAAAATAAAGGGAACCCTCAAATAACACGTCCTAGATCTGAATGAATGAAATATTCTCATTGAATACTTTGTTCTGTACAGAGTTGAATGTGCTGACAACAAAATAACACAAAAATCATCAATGGAAATCAAATTTATTAACCAATGGAGGCCTAGATTTGGAGTCACACCCAAAATTAAAGTGGAATGTAATGTCCTTAACACAAGTCAAAATGATGCTTAGTAGTGTGTGTGGCCTCCACGTGCCTCTATGACCTCCCCTGTGCCTGTATGACCTCTCTACAACGCCTGGGCATGCTCCTGATGAGGCGGCGGATGGTCTCCTGATGGATCTCCTCCCAGACCTGGACTAAAGCATCCACCAACTCCTGGACAGTCTGTGGTGCAACATGACGGTGGATGAAGCGAGACATGATGTCCCAGATGTGCTCAATCGGATTAAGGTCTGGGAATATGCGGGCCAGTCCATAGCTTCAATGCCTTCATCTTGCAGGAACTGCTGACACACTCCAGCCACATGAGGTCTGGCATTGTCCTGCATTAGGAGGAACCCAGGGCCAACCGCACCAGCATATGGTCTCACAATGGGTCTGAGGATCTCATCTCGGCAATCAGGCTACCTCTGGTGAGCATATAAAGGGCTGTGCGGCCCTCCAAAGAAATGCCACCCCACACCATTACTGACCCACTGCCAAACCGGTTTCGCTGAAGGATGTTGCAGGCAGCAGATCACTCTCTATGCCGTCTCCAGACTGTCATGTCTGTCACATGTGCTCAGTGTGAACCTGCTTTCATCTGTGAAGAGCACAGGGCGCCAGTGGCGAATTTGCCAATCCTGGTGTTCTGTGACAAATGCCAAGCGTCCTGCACGGTGTTGGGCTGTGAGCAAAACACCCATCTTTGGACATCGGGCACTCAGACGATCCTCATGGAGTCTGTTTCTAACAGTTTGTGCAGACGCACATTTGTGGCCTGCTGGAGGTCATTTTGCAGGGCTCTGGCAGTGGTCCTCCTGTTCCTCCTTGCACAAAGGCGGAGGTAGCAGTCCTGCTGCTGGGTTGTTGCCCTCCTACGGCCCCCTCCAAGTCTCCTGGTGTACTGGCCTGTCTCCTGGTAGTGCCTACAACCTCTGGAAACGACACTGACAGACACCGCAAACCTTGCCACAGCTCGCATTGATGTGCCATCCTGGATGAGCTGCACTACCTGAGCCACTTGTGTGGGTTGTAGAGTCCGTCTCATGCTACCACGAGTGTGAAAGCACAACCTACATTCAAAAGTGACCGAAACATCAGCCAGAAAGCATTGGTACTGAGATGTGCTCTGTGGTCCCCACCTGCTGAACCACTCCTTTATTGAGTGTGTCTTGATAATTGTGATAATTTCCATCTGTTGTCTATTCCATTTGCACAACAGCATGTGAAATTGATTGTCAATCAGTGTTGCTTCCTAAGTGGACAGTTTGATTTCACAGAAGTTTGATTTACTTGGAGTTATATACTATTGTTTAAGGCTAAGTTCACATGTTGCACTTCTCTGCCGCGGGAAATACGCATTTTTTTTGTATGCGTATTCCCGCCAGAAACTAGCGTTTTGCAAGCGTAATTAGCTTGCAGAATGCTAGCGTTTTCCTAGCGATCTGTAGCATCGCTTGGAAAACTGATTGACAGGTTGGTCACACGAGTCAAACATAGTGTTTGACACGTGTGACCAACTTTTTACTATTGATGCCGCCTATGCTACATCAATAGTAAAAAGATCTAATGTAAAAATAATAAAAAAAAAAAAAAATTGTGCTATTTTCACCTTTCGGCGGCCCCCGCAGCCTTCCTGGGCCTCAGCGACGCTCCCGGCCAATCCCGTTCCCAAGGATGCATTGCGACAGACCCCAGATGACGTAGCATCACGCGAGACCGCTACGTCACCTGGGGTGATTCTCGCAATGCATTACTGGGAACGGGATTGGCCGGGAGCGTCGCTGAGAGGCGGGAAAGCTGCGGGGGCCGCCGGAAGGTGAGAATATCATTTTTTATTTTAATTATTGTTTTACCAGGGATATGGTACACAGGGCCTGGAGGAGAGTCTCCTCTCCTCCAGACCCTGGGTACCATCCGCACATGAACCGCTTACATTGCGCATGGTGGGCATAGCCACATGCGGAAAGTAAGCGATTCAATGCATTCCTATGGCGGCGAAATCGCCGCGATTACGCGAAATTAATGAACATGTTGCTTTTTTTTCAAAACGCTGCATGTGCACAAAAATTGCGAAATCCATTTAAATGAATAGGATGCTTAATGCTTGCGTTTTTTTCACGTTTTTGCTGCGGGAAAAAAACGCGAAAAAAACGCGAAAATTCCTGACGTGTGCACTTAGCCTAAGTGTTCACTTTATTTTTTTGAGCAGTGTATTTGTTTTCAGCTCCACAAAATTAGTTAAGTTCCACTGTTTTAGTCTCCGAACCAAATTGGCTGGAGAACAGTGAATCCGATCCCTCAGTGAACTTGAAGTCAGTCTTGTTTTTGACTAAGGCTATGTACACATGTCCAGTAATCATCAGTTATAACTGATCCAGCAGCAATCTTTTGGCAAAAAAAAGTTGAGCAAACACAACTGTTTAGTCCGTTTTTTAAAAAAAACTTAACTGGATCCGTTAAACAGACATCTGTTTTTCTTTCATTTGAAAATGATCTGTTTTTTGACAGTGGCTAGGTCATCAATGTCTGATCGGTCGGCGTCCGGCGCCAGCTTTAGGGACGACTTCCCTAAGCAATGAAAATTAAGACAGACTTAAAAGGAATCTGTCAGCAGGATTTTGCTCCGTTAAACTAGAGACAGTGTCAGGTTGGCGCCATTATTGATACCTGGTAGAAGAAATCCGTCTTGTGGTTTAATCTTTAGTTGCAGTTTTCAGTTAGAGATTCTTGTGCTCCGGAGCAGCCTGTGGTCGGGGCTTTATTTGGTGCTTGGCTTACATATTCATCCTTATGGGCTTATGACAGGTCACTGATGCCTCACTGACCTGCCTCCTATTTTACACACTGCATATAATAGTGTGGATTTAGAAAACAAAAATTCACATTCATCAGAGTGGCATCTATCGCTTGGTACTGCAGTCGTTGGAAAATGGTCAGAGCTTACATTTTATTGTATGGCAGTTCTGACCACCTCTTCAGAAAGCAGCACATGATGGAGGCACCATTCAAGAGATCATTGATGGCCCCATAGGTTGGAACAAAATCCACTATACGTTTATGGAAATATCCCTTTAACCCCTTAATGACGGTCAATACGTCTTTTAACTGACCTGCGATATAAGACACTAGCAATCCAGCAGCTGTTGACTGTACACTACAGCTGACAACTTGCTGCATCAGCCGCGATCATTGTTGGCACCGACCATATCTGTTTAACCCCTTAGATGCTGCTGTAAATTATGACTATATCATATAAATAGTTAAGAGTGTGGGGGCTTCCTCTTTATCCCCATTAGCACTCTGAGGTCATGATTGTGTGGTCCTGATGTTTTCCATGGCAATTCACTAGCAAATAGCGGCCTTAGAGTCTCCCGGCTGTAGAGGCCTGTTCCGAAGTTAGCTAGATTTAGGTGGTAAAAATCAACTTTTTCATTCCTATCATGCCACTTTGTGTTAATTCCTGAAAAGTACCTGAAGGGTTAATGAACTACCTGACAGCAGTTTTCAGTATGTCAGGGAGTGCTGTTTTTAAAATGGTATCACTTTTTGGGGGTTTTCCAACATATAGGACCCCCAAAGTAACGTCAAACCTGGATAGGTCCCTAAAAAAATAAATTTTCCATGAAAAAATAAAAAATTGCTGCTACATTTTTAAACCTCCTAAAATGCTAACAAAATAAGATAACATTTTACAAATGGTGCTGATGTAAAGCAGACATATGGGAAATGTGATTTATTAAGGTTTTCGTGTGGTGTGACTATCTGAATTAAAGGGATAATCATTCAAAGTTTGAAAATTGCTAATTTTTTTTCATTTTTGTCAAATTTCTGATATTTTTTTATAAACAAACCCAAAACATATCAACCTAAATTTACAATTATCACAAATTATAATGTGCCACGAAAAAACAATCTCAAAATCACTGGGCTTTGTTGAAGCGTTGCAGTTATTACCACATAAAGTGAGGCTGGTCAGATGTCAAAAATTTGGCTCCGTCACTAAGGGGTTAATAACTGTTAGTTTAATGATAAATTTCACGAGGGTCATGTTAGTAAATTGTGGCTGGAGTCTCACTTTCTGGCCGAAAACCAAATTTACTGCAGCTCAAAGCAGTTTTGATGTTAAAGTGAACCTGTCACCAGGTTTGACCAATATGAGGCCACCACTGAGCGGTGTTGCTGGTCTTGGTCCGGCACCTCCCTTCTTCTTGTGATGCTGTCCTCCTTCTTACTTCGTTTGTGGATGACATTGGGACATGTTGTCCAGTCTCCCTGTCATCGCGCTCCTGTGCAGGTGTAAAGTACTGCACTGCGCAGAGGATAGTCAAAGAGCCCTGGCACATACACAGGAGTTTACCTGCCCTTCTCATGGCACAGGAGGAGACTATGGATAATGTAGGGACGTGTCATTCACATGAAGCAATAAACGGGACGTCCTCACAAGATGGGAGGCAACAGACCAAGACCAGCACTCAAACCAGCCCACCCCTCTGGTGAGTATAATAAAATATCTTTTTCTTCTCTGATTGGTCTGGTTGGGGGCAGATATACAGCACTATAGAATGCTGGTGGCCCTATCTCATATCTACCAAACCTGGTGACAGGTTCCCTTTAATGACAGCGCTGCTATTTGGCGGCCATTTATAATGAAAATTCATTTAGCTGTAGTCAACTTGCAAAACCAGCTGATCCGCATGTCGCCTAGTTTTCTGCTGCGTTATGGGCCGTGCTGTGACAGTCCATGGTAACTCAGCCAGACCGATGATGAGGACCCCACACCAGTCAGCCTCCAAAAAAGTAAGGGTATGTGCACACGTTGCAGATTGGTCTGCAGAATTTTCTGCACAGAATCTGCATCTCTTGGCAGAAACTGCAGGTCAAAATCTGCACAGTTTTTATCCTTTTTTGTCCATTTTATCTGCAGATTTACTGCAGATTTCCCCTTCCTTTTGAGACCTGCAGATTCCTATAATGGAGCCGGTCTCAAAACACTGCAGTTCTGCACAAAAGAAGTGACATGCTCCAGTTTTAAATCCGCACCAAATCTGCGCGGAAAAATCTGCAGCATGTGCACTGCGTTTTTTGATTTCCATTGACTAGAATGGTACTGTACATCACTTGCAGTTCTGCTGCAAATCTGCAAGGCAAAATCTGCTGCAGAACTGCAACAGAATCTGCAACGTGTGCACATACCCTTAACCTCAGACCAGGGCTACAGATTGTGACTAAAGCAATCAAAAAGGCATTAATGTGATTTTGGTAGCCTGAAGCCCTGCTGCATACAGATATGTAAAACATGCCACGCCGGACACCTGCTGGCACCATGTAAGGCTTCACCTAAGCGCACTGCATATAGTGTGATTAATGAAGCACTGAGCCCAGCACTGAAGGAATAAGTGAAAGAAGAAATCCAGTCCTCAGTGTTAGTCTGCAGTGTTTTCTGTATGATCATGAAATGCTCCTCTAGAAATCCTGCAGAGAAAACAGGGGGCTGCATTTTCAGCTGGTGGCATGTAAAGCCCCCCCCCTTTACCATGGAGGAGGAGCTTAATCATTCGTCCTAATGCAGACTGGGCAGTAGGCGCGGGGAGTAGGATTTTGCTGTAGCCACACTGGACAGTGAAGAGGAGGGAGGGCATGGCTGACCTTCTCGGACCATAAAAGTCATGATTTCTTAGGTTCAATTGTAAATGAGACAAAATGTGAAGAAAACGAAAATAATCAAGGAATTGCTGTGATTATTCTACATTTTTTTTCTGCTTCTACGCATAAAAAGGTATAAAGGCCCCCATAGACATTAGACAATCTTCAGCCGGAGCTGCTGATGTCAGCTGTATCGACAGACGGCCTAACGTGTACAGGAGCCTCCCAACTCTTCCTTGACAGGTGATGTCAGGGAGTGATGGTTTCGACACATCCGGCTTCAGACTGCCGCTTCTTTTGTTCTCCTGAGATATCTCAGAGAACACAGAAAAGTGTGTTTGAGGTGAGTCGGCAGAGATGGCTGACGGCCAAACAATCGTTCATTTAACAGCTAACTATTGGGTATGGTGGTGCTTAACGGGAGTCTGTCACCCTCAAAATGAAGTAATGAAACCGTTATGTAGGACACTGGCCCCTATAAAAATCATATTAGCCGTATACACTTCACTGTTGTAATTAATTTGAAAACACTTTAAATAACATATGCAAATGAGGCGGTTTTGGTGCATCCTTGGCATGGCTTAAATCTTGCACCATTGCACCCCCTCAATTTGCATATTGAGCAGTTCACTTAGGCCAAGATCACACATGCGAGAAACTCGCACGATTCTTGTATGAGTCTCTCGCATGAGCTGCCGGCTCTCGGACTGGAGTGTGTGGCTGCATGTATTTCTTTGCAGCCGCACGCTCCGGTCCTTGTGTCGGTGGTCGGTGGCAGTGCCGGGTGTTCATGCGAGAGACTCGCACAAGAATCGTGCGAGTTTCTCGCATGTGTGATCCTGGCCTTACTCTGACAGACAGCGCTGATGTGGTCAGCGAGCACTGCCTGAATCCTAACTGTGGTGCCATGCATGCACACTGACCACGCAGGAGTCAGCGGTGCGCACACAGTACGGGGTCTTGTCCCCCTGCACTTTTTGATGTAGAAGTGGTAGTGCTATGACAGGAAGCAATATTGAAAGGGGGAGCCTGCCCCATACTGTATGTGTGGGTTTGGGCAGCGCTCACCCTGACCAAGTGAGCGATGTCAGTCAAGGAACTGCTTGGTCTGCAAATTGATGGGAGGGTGCATGAAGGGCCTCCTCATTTGCATATGAAATATAAAGTGTTTTTAAATTAGTTACTACAGTGAAATGTATACTGCTGATAGGATTTTTATGAGGTCTAAAGGTACTGTCACACTAAGCGAGATCGCTAACGAGATCGCTAAAGAGTCACCGATTTTATGACGCAGTAGCAATCTCGTTAGCGACTTAGCTGTGTGTGACATGTAGCAGCGATGTGGCCCCTGCTGTGATGTCGCTGATCGCTTATGAACGTTCTGAGCCGTTTTTTGGTGGTTGGTGTCCCGCTGGTGAGCCTGAATCGCTGAGTGTGACACCCTTTATGAACGACTTCACCAGCGTCGCAGGTGGGACTAGGTTTTCCCAACGACCGCAGAGGTCGTTATACAGATCACTGATGTGTTTGGAAGCTAACTAGTGACAACATAGCGATCGCACTAGCGATCTCGCCTGGTCGTGTCGTTGTCGCGATCGCACTAGCGATCTCGCCTGGTCGTGTCGTTGTCGTGATCATTAGTGCGATCGCTAAGTGTGCCTTAAGTCCTGTATATAACTGTTTAATTAGTTCAGTTTGTATTTCTGGGGGGATTGGTGACTTACTCACTTTAAAGTACCAATCTGAGGTATTTTATTTTACCATGGTTGTGGTATCGCTAGTGTATGTTCGTTGTGTGTAGTAAAATACTTACTAGCTTCTATCTTCTGCTGTTCCTGTGCCACTCTGGTCCTGTTCTGCACCACTCAATCAGAGTTGTGACCTGCCAAATCTGGTAGACTTGCATTGTCGGGGTTGTTCAGGTTTGTCATGAAAGTCTGCAGTCAATCTGTGTTACTGCAGACTTGTGAATTCTCAGTGTGCGCTGTCGGCATTCTCTGATGTGGCCGACGAGACTGGGCAGTCTTGTGACGCACGTATGCAATATTTATACACAGCTGCATTCCGACTAGATGTGTGTGTGGCCTCGCTTCGCTTGGGTTGAGCGAGGCCGCCCACTTCTAGTTGGAATATGGTCGGAAGTATGCATATCACATTCTTGTGTCACATAATCGCCCTCTTGTGCTGCTCTGCAGAACCCCCATGAAGCCTGCTTTGAGGTTTCATTAGTCTGCAGTCACACGATCCGCCCGCGCCTATTAACTAGTTAAATGCCGCTGTCAAACGCTGACTCCCGTGATTGGGGGTCAGCGGTGCGTCGGCATAACAACCAGAGGTCTCCTTGAGACCTTTATGGTTGTTGATGCCGGATTGCTATGAGCGCCACCCTGTGGTCGGTGCTCATAGCAATGCAGTAATTCTACTACATACAGGCGATCTGAGCATTGCCTATATGTAGCAGAGGCGATCGAGTTGTGGCAGCTTCTAGTCTCCCATGGAGGCTATTGAAGCATGCCCTAATTAAAAAAAAAAAAAAAGTTTTTAAAAATATTAAAAAAATATAAAAGTTTTGCCCCATTCAAAATAAAACAATAAAAACCCAAACATACACATACTTGGTATGGCCGCATTCAGAATCACCCGATCTATCAATAAAAAAAAAAGGCTTAACCTGATCGCAACAGCGCAGCGATAAAAAAAATAAAAGTCAAAACGCCAGAATTTTTTTTTTTTGGTCGCCGCGACATTGCATTAAAATGCACTAATGAGCGATCAAAAGATCCTTTGCGCACCAAAATGGTATCATTAAAAATGTCACCTCGGAACGTGAAAAGTAAGCCCTCGCTGAACCCGAGATCACGAAAAATGGTGACGCTGCGGGTATCGGAGTATGGCGCATTTTTTTTTTTTTAGCAAACTTTGGAATTTTTTTCCACCACTTACCGTATATACTCATGTATAAGCCGACCCGTGTATAAGCCGACCCCCCTAATTTTGCCACAAAAAACTGGGAAAACTTATTGACTCGCGTATAAGCCTAGGGTGAAAAATGATTATGCCCCATATGATGCTCCACAGACTATGCCCCCATATGCTGCACAGATTATGCCCAATATGCTCCACAGATTATGCCCCTATATGCTCCAGATTATGCCCCCATATGCTCCAGATTATGCCCCCATATGCTCCAGATTATGCCCAATATGCTCCACAGATTATGCCCCTATATGCTCCAGATTATGCCCCCATATGCTCCAGATTATGCCCAATATGCTTCAGAGATTATGCCCCCATATGCTCCAGATTATGCCCCCATATATTCCACAGATTATGCCCCCATATGCTCCAGATTATGCCCCCATATGTTCCACAGATTATGCCCCATATGCTCCAGATTATGCCCCATATGTTCCACAGTTTATGCCCCCATATGCTCCATATTATGCCCCCATATGTTCCACAGTTTATGCCCCCATATGCTCCAGATTATGCCCCCATATGTTCCACAGCTTATGCCCCCATATGCTCCATATTATGCCCCCATATGCTCCAGATTATGCCCCCATATGCTCCATATTATGCCCCCATATGCTCCACAGCTTATGCCCCATATGCTTCATATTATGCCCCCATATGCTTCATATTATGCCCCCATATGCTTCATATTATGCCCCCATATGCTTCATATTATGCCCCCATATGCTCCATATTATGCCCCATATGTTCCAGATTATGCCCCATATGCTGCTGCTGCAAAAAAAATGACATACTCACCTCTCGTCTCTGGGGGCCAGGTGCCGGTGTCCTGAGCAGGCAGTGACACTGGCACCTGAGATATTTACCTGTCCTCTCTGCACCGCAGCGCTGCGTCCTCGTCCTGGTCCTCGGCAGTGAACGATCAGGCAGGGGGCGCGACGCTCACTAATGACGTCATCGCGCCCTCTGCTGATCATTCACAGCCAGAGGTGTCAGACAAGGACGCAGCCTGCAGCGTGGAACGGGACAGGTAAGTATCGCTATACTCACCCCTCCACCGCGCGTCCCTGCAGCCTCTCCTTTTCTCCTGGCGCTCTCTGCAGCGCTTCCTTCCTACAGCGGTCACATGGTACCGCTCATTAAAGTCATGAAAATGTGCATATTCATGACTTTAATGAGCGGTGCCATGTGACCGCTGCAGGAAGGAGCCGGAGATCGTGGGAGAAGCAGAGGGGGCTGCAGAGACCGCGGCGGCGGAGAGGTGAGTATAATCCGACACCCCCGCTCCCCCTCCCCCGCCGACCCCCATATATGACCCGCGTATAAGCCGAGAGGGGGACTTTCAGCCCTAAAAAATGGGCTGAAAATCTCGGCTTATACACGAGTATATACGGTAGATAAAAAAGAACCTAGACATGTTTGGTGTCTATGAACTCGTAATCTCATAGTGACCTGGAGAATCATAATGGCAGGTCAGTTTTAGCATTTAGTGAACCTAGTAAAAAAAAGCCAAACAAAAAATCAGTGTGGGATTGCACCTTTTTTTGCAATTTCACCGCACTTGGAATTTTTTTCCCGTTTTCGAGTACACGACATGCTAAAACCAATGGTGACGTTCAAAAGTACAACTCGTCCCGCAAAAAATAAGCCCTCACATGGCCATATTGACAGAAAAATAAAAAAGTTATGGCTCTGGGAAGAAGGGGAACGAAAACGCAAAACCGAAAAAAGTTGGGGTCATTAAGGGTTAAGAGGAAGTTACCATCGGATAATGACCCATTGTTTAAACCTGGTTTTTATGTAACATGTATTTATTTATTTTTAATTTTCGCCAATGGTTTATTTTTTATTCTTTTTCATAAAAAAAATAAAAATTAGTGAACTTGAATAACTGCAATAAAAAAAAAAATAAAAAAAAAGTCCGGTTTCCCATTTATTTATCTCTCCTCTGATATGATCTAGCACATCAGAGGAGAGAGAAATGGGGTTCCACGGTCCCCCGACCCTCGTCGTCGTCTTCTGCAAAGAAAATGGTGGGCGCATGCGCAGTGTGCCCGCCGAGATCTGGCTGCCGGCACACGTCCACAATGGATTTTTCCTATTGGTTCATTTTGATTACTTTGAGAATCAGTGGGATCCGTTGAAGCGTTCCAGAGCTATAACTTCATAAAGTGACAGTGGTCAGAACTGTAAAAATTGGCTTGGTCATTAAGTACCAAATTGACTCTGTCATTAAGGGGTTAAATTGAGACTTCTTTTACTATTATTATTATTATTATTGTTTATTTCTATAGCACCATTGATTCCATGGTGCTGTACATGAGAATGGGTTACATACAAATTACAGGTATCACTTACAGTAAACAAACTAACAATGACAGACTGATACAGAGGGGAGAGGACCCTGCCCTTTCGGGCTTACATTCTACAGGATTGTGAGGCAGGAGACAGTAGGTCGGGGGGTTGCAGCAGTTCCGGTGTTGGTTGAGGCAATATCTCCGGTAGTGGTGAGGAGGTAGCAGGGTCATTGCAGGCTGTAGGCTTTCCTGAAGAGGTGGGTTTTCAGGTTCCGTCTGAAGGATCCGAATGTGTTTGATAGTCGGACGTGTTTGGGCAAAGAATTCCAGAGGATGGGGGATATTCGGGAGAAGTCTTGGAGGCGGTTGGGTGAGGAGCGAATAAGTGTGGAGGAGAGAAGGATGTCTTGGGAGGATCGGAGATTACGTGAGTGAAGATATCGGGAGATTAGTTCAGAGATATGAGGAGACAGATTATAGATGGCCTTGTAGGTCAGTATTAGTAATTTGAACTGGATACGCTGAGGGAATGGGAGCCAGTGAAGAGATTTGCAGAGGGGAGAAGCGGAGTAGTAGCGAGGAGAGAGGTGAATTAGTCGTGCAGCAGAGTTAAGGATGGACTGGAGAGGTGCGAGGGTGTTAGCAGGGAGGCCAGAGAAAAGGGTGTTGCAGTAGTCGAGGCGGGAGATGATGAGGGCGTGCACAATCATTTTAGTAGATTGAGGGTTGAGGAAAGGACGGATTCTTGAAATATTTTTGAGCTGAAGGCGACAGGAGGTACTATTTTGAATATAGATTGTGATAAGACATTAGCAAAAAACCACTGAGGACTCTCAAGTCTAAATATTTTTCTATCTACTGGCTAACACGGTACGAAGATACACATCTTTCCTATAGCAAAAAATGAAAATTTAACACAAATGCCTGATTTAAACAATAGGTAATATTCCAATTATGGCTTCCCTCGAAGGCTCTAGTTTTGTCCATGAACCAGAGGTGCTTGTATCAACCACTGTTTTATCTTATGGTCATCGTTTGGAAAGTAAAATGGAGCTAGCTGCAGTTTTCATTTCCTCCTCCTCCCATCATGTGATAGAATCTGTGACGCAGGCTGAATAAGAAAGATGTGAACTGAGCCTAAGAGCAGGGAGTAAGCCTGTACTCTGCGGCTGCTGCAGATGGGAAGACTGTAGAGGACACGTACAATGGGGTCAGTCACTAGCTGCTCAGACTGCTCTGCTAGTGGCCGGCAGGACAGCGTTTACATGTACGTATTTATAGATTTAGGGTATGTGCACACGTTGAGTAAAACTTCTGCATCTCTTGGCAGGAAAAATGCAGCTGCAAAAGCGCACGTTTTTGCCTGCGTTTTTTATTGATTTTGAGTGAAGTCAATGGTGAAAAACGCACAGAGAATTGACATGCAGCAGATTTTCTGCACCAACTCTGCAAGTCAAAAATAATGTGTGCATGACACATCAGGTTTGTCATTCACTTTGCTGGCATCAGGTTTTGTCACAAATCCTCGCAGAAAAAAAACATGAAAAAGAGGCCCCATCTGTATTAGGCTAAAAACAACAAACCCACCGATATCGGGGTGATCAGCTGACCATCTAATGTGTATTAGGGCCTCCCTACTTTCCCTAGATGTCTGGTGAGATAAGACTACCTGCCAGAGGTGTCTGGCTGGGATTTTTCTCCGCACTCTCCTTTGAAAATGCATAAAAACATGGCTGAGCAGAATATTCAAGGGAGTTTGAAGAGATGGCTGGCAGCCAAATGAGCACTCATCTGACAGCTATCACTGTATGACCAGCTTTATTTATTTTTACAGATCTAAATGTGTCACTAACTGCATTTCCTGGCAACATTTACAATTGGTGGCAAGAGGTTCTACGTCATATTGGGCTATCCTGCTGCTGAGCCAACCACGTGATGCCAGAAGCACCTTCTGCAGAGCTCAGGGCATCATACAATTGCTTTAGCCGGATCCACCCTGTTTGGCTCAGTGTCCTGCTGCCAAGGCCTAGACTAGGCTCATATGTAAAGCTCCGTGAGTCTGGTCCGCAGTCTGGTGTGCGCGCTCCATGGGCCATGACGCTAGGAGTGTAGCTACACCATCCTCATGCAGTGCTATTAATTAGTGCTGTGCACACGATTTTATTTGGCAATAGTGGTTAGTATTGTATGCACTGAGTAAATTAATGAGTCTTATGGTGGTTGTGTTCTGCAAATTCTCTGAGGCTTCTTATAGTGGATGAGAGGACCCTGATCACAAGGCCATTTCGTGGGAGCCGGACCAGAATGCTGCGAACTCCTTACTACTTCTGTGGCACTTTTGATTAAATAGGCCCCACAATGTCATGACCCAAATAGTGGGGACAGCAATGTCCCGCTCCCCACCTTCATTACTGAAGTGCCTTTCCTACTCACTCTTGTGATGTGCCCTCTACTGGCTATAAGCTGCATGCACATTTCTTGCTGGCGCAGAAGGCTTACTTGTATTAGTCACACGTTTGGTTTACTATAGGAGGGAGACATGCCATCATTCCTGACTGTCTCTCCTACCTGGCAGGAGAGCCCTGTGACCACTCCTGCCAGAGCAGATGGAGGCCGATGCTTTAATTTATCAGCGACTGGAAGCGCCCAGCTGCTGAATGCACACAGAGCTCAGGGGGAGACTTGGTTGCAAGGGCTGATTTCTCTAATTGCCATGGAAACCGGGCTTGCTCAGCCCGCTCTTAGACCACATGTGTTTTTATATAATGGTATGGCCAACATCCATTCTGCAGCACTAAGGCATGGTGATGCCTGTGAGTCTTCCTATCTTGTGCTTTGCAACAATATTAAACTTCTTCTAGTCCATCTTCAGTCACTGATCTGTCTAGATGATCTTAAAGCAGCCAATATTAAAGTACGGTAATCTTTGTAAATTACTTTATTTAAAGATCTTAGGCCCCTTTCACACATCTGTTTTTTGCAGTCAGTCACAGTCCATTGGCTCTGCGGATCCATCGCAGATTGTGAAAAACTGATGCGACGGATCTGTTTTTTTTTACGGATCCGCTATATAGACTGTATATATGTTTTCACCAATATTTGAGGCAGGTACCTTTCCTACTTGGGGGCTGGCAATTGGATCCGAGCATGCTCAGTTAAAAAAACGGAATCCGTCGCCAGATTCTGTCATTTGACGGAACCGGCGCCCATAGGCTTCCATTCTAGCAAATGACTGACTGCGATGGATCTGTCGCTGTCCGTTTTTTTCAACGTACACAAAAAACGTTCCTTTGTCCGTTGTCTCTGGCCGCCGGACAAACAATTTCCGACGGATCCGGCGAATGACGGATGAAATGTGAGGCCATCCGTCGCTAATACAAGTCTATGAGAAAAAAAACTGATACATGTGGGTATTCCTTAGCAAACAGGCATTCCTCACATGTATTCAGGCTGTCAAGTAGCCGCAAATCATGCAGCTGCAGCGACAGAAACTAAATATTTTTTCAACCTGTGTTGCAAGATTCATATTCCGTTGGTTACATTGGCTGGAAGAGCATCTCTGTAGGTGTACTCCTAGTGAAGACCTACTTTCCTCCTTACCATTACTTTAAAAATCTGTGATTTCTAGCGGATGCTTCAGTGAAGTCAGTCAGGATAGCAGCAAGATGTTCGTTTTTTTTTTTTTCTAACTCCCCAAGAAGAGTTCTCTGGTTGAGAATGTGGAGCAGAGATATTGTTTCTAATATGTATTCGGATCTGCCCTAGATGATCTTTTAGAAAAGCCATCGGATAAAAAACAAATTGCTTCCCGAGCCAGCAACAAGAGAGGCAATGATGCCATGCGTGTAAGAGGCAGAATTGCAAAGTATTTCTTGCGGTGGCAAGAAATCTCATCAGACCAAAAGATTCTAGAATCTGTTGGGAGTAACCAAAAATCGAGTTTTCATGTTCTCCTCCCTGGAGGAGGATGTTATTTATAGAAGATTCAAAATGGGATCTGCAATCTCCTTCAATGGAAGTCTTCACACCTCTAGAGG
>JARQOD010000002.1:45732503-45880453 GCA_033576555.1 Oophaga sylvatica | reverse complement strand
AAGGGCAGACTGCATATCAGCGGAAAGGATCCACTCATTTGTTTTGTTCCACTACTTGCTTGTCATCCTTTTCACAGAAGCCAGCTACAAAGAAGCTCTGCACTATGTGCAAAAAGTAAGCCACTGTGGTATAAGCATATTGTAGAGGAACGTGAGAAAGCACAGAACAGGAATTCTTTAAAGACATTTTTGGGCCACTTAGAATTAAAAAATAAAACAAAAAAAAATACCCAGAATGGTGTAGAAATAGAATGAAAACAGTGATTCCTTTTCAATCAGCCAGAGCAGACATGTCCAGCCACTTTAAATATATCAGAGGACATTCATTAAAGGGAACGTGTCATTAGAAAATTATCTATTGTTTGAATCAAGTTTTTTATGTTCAGAGGTTGTTTCAACTTCTTAAATGTGTAAAATTGCGAACTTTATAAAAATGATCAACTTGCCAATTTTCCTCTTATTAAAAATCCTCGGTTTTAATGAACAGAAAGACTTTAAAGTTTATAGTGTACTACTTGTTGCCTAGTTTGCGGCCACCGCTGCATTGTATCAGAGGTGACATCTTTCTTAGGCAAGGAGCATGCAAGCAAATCTCGGAAGCTGGCTGGATTGCTACCAGCACTCATCTATTTGCAGCATGAGAGAGCGCATTGTTAGGGGAGCAGCGCAACCAGGCGAGGTAGTAAAAAAGCAAAATGCGCTGTTTTTCAATAATCTCATCACACAATGTAAAGGAACTGCTCTATAAAGTAGAGATCACAGGATCCAGCACTCTCAATATGTGATATCACAGCTCTCCTCCTCTCCCTCCCTTCACAATGACATTTGCCCTGATTAGAAAATTCCAATTAAAGGGGTTGCTCACTACTAGTACAAACCCTTTCCCTTGTTAAAATTGAAACACCTAGGCTGGTTTTACACTTACTGTGTTTTTGCGGCCCCAATGCATTTCTATGGGGCCGCAAAAATTCTACTGAGGGCCGTGTGCCGTATGGCCTTGAGGGCCATATATACGGCCGTGAAAAAATATCGAGCTTGCTCGATATATTTCACGGCTTACGGACACGGCCCCCATAGAAAATTAATGACTTCCGCAAAAACCGGAAGTTACGCAAAAATCACGGTAAGTGTAAAGAAGCCTTATACTCACCTGAGGTGCGAGCGCCATTCCAGAATTGTCTGCACGCTCTCTCCTGGTACTTACGTGATGTTATGTCGCATGAGCCCTGCGCCCAATCGGCGCCGGCTTCACTGTTCCCACCTTTAGACAAATCGGTCTTCCGGTTGATGTCCAATTTATCCGACGGCAGGGACAGTGAAGCCAGCACTGATTGGGCGCAGGGCTCGTGCGACAAACATCAATTAAGTATCAGGAGAGCAGGCATCATCACCACAGGTGAGTAAGTATTTTTACTTTTGTAGGCGCAGACAATGAGATTGAGAAGGGGTTGTCCAAGGGGTGGAAAAACCCCTTTAAGTGTTGCATTACAATCCAGGTCACCTACAAGCCGCACGTCACTGCAGTTAATGCCAACGAGAAGTAGGATTCTAATATTCGGCTTAGTGGCCAGTGTGTATTACAGCTTTAAAATGTATAGTCATAACACAAAAAAATATATATATTTTTTTTAATATGAAATCTCAAATCTGCCAGACAATGTTAAGTTTGTTAAGCATTGAATTTTCTAATCATGACCTTACATTTTAAATAATCGTGGTAATGAAGCAAACCTAAACCGTTATATGTAAGGAAACTGCATTATTCCCTTACTTTTAGTACCGGAATTGTCACCTTTACTGACAGGAAGACTCTGAATAAGGTTATGTTCACACATTGCCTTTTTGCAGCGGGTTTTTTATGTAAATTTTCAGCTGCGTTTCACAGTACCAGCAAAGTCAGTACCAGCATTCAGAAACCTTATGTACACACCTTGTTTTTGTTGGCTTTCATGTTTTGTCAAAGAGCTGTGTTTTTGCAAAATGCAACATGTCACTTCTTTCAGCGTTTTTTTACCAATTGAAAGCAATTGGTAGTGCAAAAAGCACAGGTATCCGGTTTTGCTGCGTTTTTGGTGCCTAAACCCGATGAAGTTAAATCAGGTTATTTTTTTATACACTAAATGTTCAGCATGCACAAGAGACAAAGGTACACTGACAAAACCGTGGCAAAAGCTCAGCAAAACCTGCTTTATTGCTTCATTGAGGGACACAGGTAACAATGGGTGTACGCTGCTGTCGCTAGATGGCTGACTCTAGGCAAAAAAAGGAAAATGGCACCTCCCCAGCAGTATACACCCACTGACAGGCACAAAGTACCTCAGTTTAAGCTTAGGCTAATTTCATACCAACGTCTGACCGGCCTGCGTCTGTCAGCGAACGGCCGACGCTAAGCTCCGCCCCGGCCACGCCTCCTCCCGCTCGCTCCGCCTATGGGCGCATGACGCTGCATGCGACCTGCGCACCCTATTTTTAGCATTGGGTTCGCAGACCGTACGCAGGTATTCGTTTGCCGGCGCATGCGTTCTTTTGACGGTGCGCCGAGCGCACCAAAATGCAAGGCGCTGGCAAACTCATAGCTGCGCACGACCTGCGTACCCAATGCTAAAGGTAGGGTGCGCAGATCGCATGCAGCGTCATGCGCCCATAGGCGGAGCGAGTGGGAGGAGGCTCGGCCGGGGGCGGAGCTTACCGGCGGCCGTGCGCTGACCGACACAGGTCGGTCAGACGCTGCTGTGAAACCAGCCTTAGTGTCTGTAGGAGGCGGACCTGGATCTGTTCCCAGATCCGCATTTTACTTTTCAGGTATCTTGTGCGTTTTTATTAATCTTTTCTCTTTGTCTTTCAGGTTCTTCTTCCGTAGGGTAATAGGGTGTAATTTCTCACCCTGTTTTCCCGTACTTATGTGACGGAGAGCAGTGTGATGTCACCCTCATCGCCCACTCTCAGGCCTGCAGGGAGGACCTAATCCCCTGTCACCTTTACGGGTGCTTCAGGGTGATTCTCGGTGGCCGGTCCTAGCCTTTTCCCCTCTCCTCAGAGAGGGCTGCGAGGAAGACGGTGGTCACCAGCGGTGGCCTCACCACTTCTTATAAGGGGTTGATACCATCTTCTGCACCGTCTGGAGACGGTGTGGGAAGGAGGATCCCTGATTCCAGCAATCCTCTCCCATCCGAGGACTCCTGATGTGATCCTCATCGCTGCAGAGGGACCGGGATCCACTGGAACATCCTGAGAAGGCAGGTATGTCTCCCTCCTCTGCAGCGGCAGGCGTCATCCCAGGCTACCACTGTCCCTTCATCGCAAAGGGACAGGGCGGCGTTACTGGTAGGTTTCACCTGGCCGCCATGGCCATTTTTTCCATGGCAGGGCCCAGCACTTGTGCTTATTCCCCTCCCTTTGCTGGCCGCACCTCTTCCCTGTCTCCCTTTAGCCATTAACCGTCACGCATTTAAATTGCGCCTTCTCTTTGTCCAATAGGAGGCTTCTTCCTCCTCTTCTTTCGACTCTGGCCATGCACCCGCAGCACGCGCTTTTTCGGTGCGTTTTTTGCTGCTCCTATCACAGAGCTTCCCCTTCCTGGCTGTTCATGCCCCCGGCATGTCAGCCAAACAAGGGGGACCTTAGTTTTCACCGTCCTGCAGATGGTCCTGGCTAGTCACGCCCCCAGCGTGTCAGCCAGTAGGACGCTTGCTTTCTCTTTTGCCGACTGGCAGATTACATCGGTATGGTGACACAGCCAAGGCTGCATCAGACTCTTCATACCGCTTATCCTGCGCGCTCTGCAGACCTGCTGATGCTCTGCATATGGGGGACACAGCTATATTATGCTCTCTCCATAGATCTACAAGACGCTCTGCACAAAGGGGGACACTGCTTCCACAGTTCTTTCTTCTGGTCGTCGCTGGCATTGGGTAGGCTCTATTCCCTTTTGTCTTGACTCCTCCACAGCAGTATGCCCAAGGGTCAACTTATGCCCAACCGTAGAGAGGCTTCTTCTTACCCCTCTAAGCCCACTGTGATTCACAACGTCTGTGCCCTTTGCAATAGAAAGTGGTTTTCAGGCAAGTCCTCCCATTTCTGCCTTTTCTGCAGCCCCTCCTCCATGTCTGCCCCACAGAAGCCCTCCAATGCCCGGGATGAGAGCATTCCCCTCCCTCCGGAGTTGACTGTTTCCTTGTCACAGTCGGTCTCCAACCTGACAAAAGTTTCACAGGTCCTGGAACGACTTCCGCATTTGTCTACCACCACCAGTGCTCCAAACGCCTCTCATGGTGATTCGCATGCACTCGACCTTGACCTTCACGAAGACAAATCGGGCACAAGACAAAGGGAGTGAGCTCTTTCCAGTTCTCCGGGTCCCTCTGCATCCTCCTGGATGCATTCCTCACCCGATGCCCCCCACCTTGGAGGCGGTTTTGGGTCGGATGTGGAATCCCAGTCTGAGTCCAATACGGACTAGAACTCAAAGACGCAGGATATGGTCAACAGCCTTATCCTGGCAATTACCCAAACTCTGAACCTAAAGGAGGATGAGGCACCTGCTCAGGAGCACTCCGTCTCCTTCAAACGGGTATAATGTCCCTCCTGGAGTTTCTCTAATCACAGGGAATTTGAAGTGATTATGTCCAAACACTGGGAACACCCTTAGAAGCGCTTCCCAGGAAGGAAGCAGCTCGACATTCTCTATCCCTTTAGTCCAGACCTCGTAGGTAGATGGGCAGAATCCCCTAATGTGGAGCTGCCGATTGTGCATCCCTTAAGGATTCTACGGAGAGACGGAATCTTTGGCTAAGTCAGCTTTTGAAGCAGCTGGCGCCTCCCTCTGTCCTTTTTTTTGCCTCCTGGGTGGCAAAGTACATGTCTGCCTGGGCAAGAATGCTTCGCTGGGGTATCTTAGCGACAGCTCCTCTGGATGACATGGCAGATTTGGCAGACCAGATTGCCCATGCCAGCATATATCTTTTTCTTATAAAACAATAAAAATTTTGAATAATACACAACAAAAACAAACATCAACAGGTTCAAACGAACACACCATATGGAATAGTAACTACTGAAAAAGAGAATTGTGTATCAACAGTAGTTTGCAAAAGACAATTGACAACCTGTTAAACTAAATAACAAGAAGGAGAAGAGAAAAGAGAAGAAATGTTTATAAGGACCATGAGGACAAATCACTAAGGCAGATGGAGCAGGCAAATATCTTTTGACCACTTCCTTGAATGCGGCCGGTTGTTCCGCCAGGGCTACCAGCATTATCGTTGCTATACGCCGTATTCTCTGGTTTAAAGTGTGGAATGCAGATCCGCCTTCCAAGGCTCTAGACTTTTTGGTTCCAAACTGGATCAAATAATTTCAGATGCTAACGGCAAGAAAAAGCACCTCGCTTCCCCAGTCCAAGTCTACACGTCTTTTTAGTAAGAGGAGGTCACTTCATTTTTGTTCTTTTTGGCCCTTCCCTGCTTCAAGAACTTCTGCCTAGTAAGAATGCATTTCCTCTCAGGGGGGCCAGAGAGAAGCCATCTTTCAAAACGGCCCCTCTCTGGTGACCCAAGGGTCGCTCTTCCAGGTTTTCAGGGTCCCGCAACGACGGGTCCTCCTCGGCGTGATCTGTCATCCCCGCCCTGGAATTTCTCCAGAGTGGGAGGCCGGATTCTTCTCCTCCGGCAAGTATGGTTGTCGGTGGTCGACGATGCCTGGGGCAGAGAGATGGTTGTTCCGGTTACAAAATCAGACTTTTCTTTCCCCCAGGAAGACGTTTCTTTCTGTCTCGTCCGCCAAAACATCTATCTCGCTCATCTTCCTTCCAAAGGAGAAGTTTTCAACCCTCTGCCAAGTGGTTCTCATTCCAAAGCGGCCAGTTTCTCTATTTATGCGGTCATGCCTGACAGTTCTGGTGAAGATGAATGCCACCGTGGAAGCCGTGCCTTTTGCCCAGGTCCATTCCCGTCCTCTTCAGCTGGCCCTCTGTTGGTTTGGGACTAGAGGACAGTCTCCCTGGACCGGCCCGTGCTTCTGCCTCTCATGGTGAGGCAGTCCTGATCTGGTGGATGCTATCAGCATCAGTTCTACGAGCAATCTTTAGAGAGAAGTATTTCCTTCCTCTCTGGTGGGGGTCATCACCACCGACGCTGGTCTCCTCAGTTGGTGAGCGTTTTTTCTTCGCCACACATTACAGGGTCGTTGGAACGCCGTAGAGTCACTCTCCTTATCAATCTCCTGGAGATCAGGGTAATTTTCTCTGCCCTTCGCCGATGGCAGTTCCTACTCGCAGGCCAGCCGGTCCGCATACAGTCGGACAACCCCACAGCCGCGCTTACATAGACCTTCAAGGCGGGGCTTGTAGCAAACAAGAATTCTGCGGTGGGCGGAGCTGCATATTCCGGGGGTAGAAAATAGAGCAGCCGCTGTTTTCAACCAGATATGCCAGGAATGGGGCACACCGGACGTTGACCTAATGGCGTCTCGGATGAGCCACAAGGTTTCTCAGTACGTAGCCAGGTCCCGGGAGCCGCTAGCCATCGATTGTGATGCTCTAGTAATCCTGTGGTCTCATTTCCAACTGCTTTATCCTTTTCTGCCTCTCCCCTTGATTCCAAGAGTCGTGAAAAAGGATAAAGGCAGATTTCCGTAATCCTGTTAGCTCCGGACTGGCAGAGACAGGCCCTGTTCGTGGAGATGGTAAGCATGCTCATGGACGTTCCCTGGAGGTTTCCAGACCATCCAAATCTTCTCTCGCAAGGCCTCCTCTTCCACCAGACTTCACTGTCTCTGAGGTTAACAGTCTCCTAGTTTAATGGCTTGCCATTGAGTTCGCAGTCCTGAGTGAGGCTGTTTTTTTCCCATCAGGTCATTCAGGCCATGATTAGGGCGAGACAACCAGCATCCCCACATATCTACCACAGATACTGTAAGGCCTTCTTCCGGTGAAGCAACAACAACAATTTAGTCCCTATGTCTTGTTCTCGTTCTCAGGTAAAGACTTTTCTTCAAGGAGTCACCCACCTGGCACCTTCTTATCGTCCTCTGATAGATCCATAGGACCTTAACCTTGTCCTTGGCGCACTCCAGCGCGCTCCTTTTGAGCCCATTCAAGACATTCTGTTTTCTCTCCGGTCATGGAAGGTTGCCCTCTTAGTGGCCATTATATGCATCAGGAGAGTTTCTGAGTTAGCGCCTTTATCCTGCTGTTCTCTGTTCCTGATTCTACATTAGGACAAGGTAGTTCTCAGACCTGTTCCTAACTTCTTTTCTAATGTGGTTTCTTCACTTCACATTAATAAAGATGTTGTCCTTCCTTCTCTATGTCCCTTCCCGGTCCATCCCCTGATGGAGAAGTCCTTCCACAGGTTGAGTCTGGTAAGAGCTAGCCGATTCTACCTTTCATGACTGTTTCCTCTCGCCACTCTGACTCATTGTTTGTCATCTCTGAAGGTCGTCGTTAAGGGCTCCTTGCTTCCAAATCCACTATTGCCCGTTGGATTCGTTTGGCAATATTGGAGGCATACCGCGTTCAGAACAAAAAGCCTCCTCTGATGGTGAAGGCTCACTCCTCTTGGGCAGTGGGAGCTTCCTGGGCAGTTCGTCGCCAGGCCTTGTCTTTACGATTTAGTCATCCTTGCACATCTTTGTGAAGTGTTTCAGGGTTCATACCCATGCCTCTTCTGATGCAGGCCTGGGAAGGACGGTGCTGCAGGCGGCGATTATACACCGGCCGACCGAAGTCTGTTTTCTTTGCCTTTTTTTCTGGTTCCCACCCTAGTGACTGCTTTGGTATGTCCCATTGTTATCTGTGTCCCCAATGAAGCGATAAAGAGGGATTTTTGGTACTTACCGTAAAATCTTTCTTGGAGCCTTCATTGGGGGACACAGTACCCTCCCTATCTGTTGGCTCTATTGTGCCTATGTACCTTTGTTGTTGGGTTGGTACATATGTTGAGTTTTGGTTGCTTCTCCTACTGCTTTAACACTAACTTTGTGCCTATCAGTGGGTGTGTATACTGCTTGGGAGGAGCTATTTTCCTTTTTTTTTGCCTAGTGTCAGCCTCCTAGTAGCGACAGCATCGTACACCTGTGTCCCCCAGAGAAGGCTCCAAGAAAGATTTTACGGTGAGTACCAAAAATCCCTCTTTTTTGACGTCGCTTCTTTACAGCCAAGAGAGCAGGTTTTCTTGCTGGGAAAAACGCATAAAAAACGCAACGTGTAAACATAGCCTAAAGGAGAAGAGCAGCACGGGATGCTTATAGCTGTAAGCATGCTACAGGCCATAGCATTTGTGACATGCCCTTCAGCCCATTCCTGAGCCTGATTGATACATTCTCCCACAAAGTAAAAAAAAAACACTCCAGGTGTAAATGCTGTGAAACAAGACCTGTTTTCCAGTAGCTTTAATTGAGAGATTGCTTAATTTTTTTACCATGAAATATTTTTCTGATATCAACTTTGTACCTTGAAAACTTTATGCCCACTTGTGTGTCGTCTGCGTGTTGAGATGTCTTTGTTTTTATTTCAGAGATATAACAACAATGAAAGGTACAATTGTTGCCCAAGTAGATTCAAGTGAATCCTTCCAGGAATTCTGCAGTACCTACTGTCTGTCATTATACGAGGACAAGCAGAACTCTGCCAAAAATCAAAACAAGTCCAGGTGCACGATCTGCGGCAAACTAACTGAGGTACCTCATTTATTTCTTTTAAAGGGGTTGTCCATTACTGGATAACCCTTTTTAGCTGTTAAAGTACCCTCACCCTACTTGCTTTCTGGACTAATGACGTGTCTGCTTTGTCTCTCCTTGTGGTCACGTGACCTAACAATCAGTAGTCCGTCAGAGTGGAAGTCCAGCAGCCAATCAGTGGCAGTTAGGCCTCTTTCACACTTCAGTCGTTCGGCGTCAGTCAAAATCCGCCAGAGTGTGAAAAAAAAAAACGGATCCGCCTTTTTTTTTTTTTTTTGCGGATTCGTTTTTTTCTCCATTCACTTGCATTCGTGTCGGATTTTGACGGATGGTCGTCCGTTTGATCCGTCTTACGACTGATCCGTCAGAAATTTGGCGTCCGCCGTCTGGAGTAGACGGGCATTGGAACGTTTGGAATATTGTCTGCGTCGAAATCGTGGACCATGACGGAACCGTCGCGTCCGCCGTTTTGTATAATGGGCGCCTATGGGTGGCGGATACGCCGTTATTGACGGAATCCGACGACGGATCCGTTATTGTATGCTGAGCATGCCCAGGAACCCTTCTAGGGTGTGTCTCTCTCTAGGGTGTGTCTCTCTCTCCATCTCTCTCCCCTCTCTCCCTCCCCCTCTCTCCCTCTCTCTAGCCCTCTGTCTCTCTCCCTATCTCTCTATCGCTCTCTCATCTCTCTCTCCCTCTCTCTCTCCCCCTACCTCTCTCTCTCTACCTCTGTCCCCCTCTCTCTCTCCATCTCTCCCCCTCTCTCTCTCCATCTCCATGAAAAGTCTTTAAATAAAAAAATTGATAGACTAGCCCTCCAAAGTCTACTGCTTAAAGGGTTATTCCGCAAATTGTAAGTTCTTCATCCATATGTTATGAGATAACTTACTGAGCCTGAGAAAGAAGCTTGGGAACCAGCCTCTGCAGAGTCCTGTCTTCAGCAATGCAAAGCGTTCAAACTCTGTTCCATTCATTGTCTATCGTACTGCTCTTGTCTATAAGGTAGTGACTTACATTTTTGGGAAAGACCCTTTTTTAGCCAGTGAAGATCTATATTCACTAGCTTTTGGCCAATTTTTCGCTAAGTGCTGTTTAGCTATTTATTCCCCGTTCTTTGAAGAGTCATAACTTTTTTTTTTTAGGTGAGCATAGCCATATGAGGGCTGCTTGTGTTTTTTTTTTCTTTTGTCATACAAACTGTAGTTTTTAATGACCCCATTTGTTTCACCATACAATACACTAGAAATGTCATTCATCAGGTCAGTACAGCCATGCCAAATTTGTATACTTTTTTTTCCCCTGGTGATGAATAGAAGTCTTTGTGTACAATTTTGGAGTACCAGCTATGTTTTGATCATATTTAAAGGGAATCTGTCAGCAGGTTTTTACCATGTAATCCTAGAGCAGCATAATGTAGGGGCAGAGACCCTGATTTCAGTGATGTATCACTGGGCAGTGTGTTGCTATTTCTATAAAATCAATGTTTCAGCTGCAGATGAAGGAAGGGAGACACACCATAACTAGTGGGTAGGCGGAGCCCCAGATAGGATCAATACCTCAGATTAGAAAGAGTGTTGACCGGCCCCTCCAGCTCGGGCTCCTCCTACTCAGCTCTTCAGTCTAAAATTTGAGGTCTCAGAGGACGGTCGCTGCTGGAAGCAGCTCCTCAGAAGATTTTATTATTTTTTATCGGACAAGAGACTTGGATCACCAGAGTGGTCTAGAGGTCTCAGGGGTCTCAGCGCTGCTGGACCCCAACCTCTCCCTTGGCGGATCTGTATTACCCTAATGGTTGTCCCTGCAGAACCCTGCCGGCCCGGGGGGATGAGGATGGCTTCCCTGGCGGGGGCGCAAACCGCGCACAGGGGTCACTGCGTCCCCCGCCCTGGTGGGAAGCATGGGCATAGCGCCAGAAACCCCTGGGGGTCCCTGTGGCGCTCGGCTGGTGAGTACCTCACATTTTTACCTCACATTTTTATTAAAGTGTGTGTGAGTGCTTTCAGCGGCTGTTGCGGCAGCCGCTGTTACATGTAAAATGCATGTTTGGTGACTGTATTCTGTCCGCAGGCAGACGCCTGCAGGACAGGGGGGAGCAGAGAGCGAAGGAGTTTGCGCTCTTTTTTTGAGCAGGCGGGGGGCGTGGCTTCACGCTCCCGGGCTTTTCTGTCACAGAAGCGCGCGATTAGGCGCTTCTCTTCAGATTCCTCTCAGCGCGGCGGCCATTACAAAAAGGCTAGACGGGCTCCTTGCTGCTCCGCTCCTCCCGTATCACATTTACATCACCGCGACCAGCTGGGTGAGTGATAACGCTCTCACCCCCACAGCGCAGAACCTATCTGTAGAGAAAATACAGATAGCGTTATCTTGCAGCTGCGGTCTTATATAGAGACCTTATTTTGCCATGGGACTCGCACACCCTTCTATTAATAAGGGAGTAATGGGGAGTCGGCGATATTAACCCTTTTAAAGGGTTAACCTTTTCAACAGCCGCACAGGTTCTATCCCAGTTTGGGGTCAGAACTTGTAAGAGTTAATTATATTGCTCAATATTCAGCTGAGACAGCTGGGGTAGCTCTCTCACTAAGGGCTTTAACCCTTCAGCGTGCTTGCTGCGTTCGCTTGAGAAGCCACACTTTTTTTCATAATTGCTGACAGGCTTTGACCTGCCTTATACTGTGTAAGGGCATGTCGGAACAGGGTCCAGAAGGTGCGGACCGTGTGCCAAATCTGCTTCAGAATCAGTCACGCGAGTCTGATACACAGGCCTCGACGTCAAGCGCAGCAATTGGAGGTCACAGCAATGCCAAATTGGATGCCATCGCTCGCTCTATTGATGGCCTTTCTGACCTTTTAGGTCATTGGGTGTCAGCTAGATCCTCTCATGGAAGGAAGCGACACAGGCCGGTTTCATCATTTCCACGTAGCGAATCAGACCTCTCTGATATGGAATGCGGTCAGGGTTCCCCTTCAAATTCAGATGGGGAGTTATCCGGTTCAGATAAGGATCGGCAGGGACATTCTGTCTCTTTAGACCGAACAGAGGCTTTTATTGAAGCCATGAGGGAGGCGTTACAGTTGCCGGAGGAGGTAACTACACGTCCTGGTAAGTCACCTCGAATGTACCAAGAGTACCGTAAGTCACGAGCAACATTGCCAGCTCTAGATGAGCTTAATGAAGTAGTGGAGAAGGAATGCCTGTGTCCAGATAAACGTTTTCAAGGAACACGTTTTTTTGACGCACTATATCCGTGTTCTACGGAGTTGACGGATAATTGGATTTCTTCTCCTGAAGTGGATGTTCCTTTATCCCAGCTTAGTAAATCCTCATTGCTCCCTGTTAAAGGGAAGGCAAGTCTGCAGGAACCGTTAGACAGAAAAACGGAGATGGCAGCGAAATCCAACTACGAGGCCTCGGGTCATGGATTCAAAGCGGTGCTAGGATCCATGTGTGCTTGTAGGGCTTCCCTGTGCTGGTTGGACCGTATACGAACTGCGTTGCAAAATGGATCTCCGTTATCCGAGATAGACGGACTTCTCGGTTTATTGGAGACTGCAGTTTCTTATAGCTATGATGCAGGTCTGGATACTGCATCTCTGTTGTCCAGGGCGCAAGCTTCGGCGGTCACAGTCAGAAGAGCACTGTGGCTTAGACAGTGGACTGGGGACGCAGTGTCAAAACAAGGTTTGCTGTCTCTAGCCTACAAGGGTAGTCAGCTTTTTGGATCTGATCTTTCAGAGCTGATTGCCAAGGCAAAGACGAAAGAAGCAGCCTTACCGCAGCGAAGGGCTACGGCTTCTGCGCCTGGCAGGACTGGTGCCGGTGGTGGCCGCCGATCCTTTCGTTCCAAGGGACGATTCGGTCAGTCCTCTTGGGGATCGGGTCGTCCCTCTTTTTCGGGAAAAAAGTTCACTCAGAAATCCCGTACTCCCTGGAAATCAAGTTTCCGTCAAGACAAGCAGGAGACTGACAAGAAGCCCGCCAAGGCGGACTGACGCCAGGTTTCCATTCGAGGGCTCTCGAGTGGGGGGTCGCCTGCTCCAATTCAAAGTGACTTGGGTTTCCCGCGTTCCGGACACCTGGGTAACGCGGGTAGTGTCGGCAGGCTATTTCATAGAGTTTTCGTCTCGACCTCCGGACAGGTTTTGCCAGTCTCGCACACCGTCAGAGCCCGAGTTAATTACCGCTCTGCTGCGAGAGGTCGACTCCCTTCTGCAGAAGGGTGTGGTAATACCGGTACCGCCAGAGGACCGAGGAAGAGGATTTTATTCCAATCTTTTTGTGGTTCCCAAAAAGGAGGACAAATTTCGTCCTATTCTGGATCTCAAAAGATTGAATCGGCATGTCCACACCCAAAAATTCCGCATGGAGTCACTTCGCTCCGTGGTGGCGGCCCTGTCGCAGAACGATTTTTTGGTGTCAGTCGACATTCGCGACGCTTATTTGCATGTTCCCGTCGGAAGGACTCATCAGCGCTTCCTTCGTTTTGCCATAGGTCAGGACCATTACCAGTTTGTGGCTCTGCCATTCGGCTTGGCCTCGGCGCCCAGAGTTTTTACAAAAATTCTGGCGCCTCTCATGGCAATTCTTCGAAGACAGGGGGTTGCGATTTTTCCCTACCTGGACGATCTTTTGATTGTGGCATCCTCAAAGGAGGAGGCGGGTGACGGCTCGCAACCTATTCCTTCAGCTCCTGGAGGATTTCGGGTGGCTGGTCAATTGGGAGAAGTCGTCTCTGGAGCCGTCTCAGTCAATCCTGTTTTTAGGGATGCATTTCGACACGGTACGGGCAGTGGTGTCCCTACCCCCAGACAAGCGGACATGTCTACTTCGACATGTACAGACTATGAAGTCTTCGACAGCAATGTCCCTTCGGAAGTGTATGCGCCTCCTGGGTTTGATGGTGGCGTCCATGGAGGCACTTCCGTTTGCCCAGTTTCTTTCCAGGGCCCTCCAGAGGCTCATTCTGAGTCGTTGGGATCGATCGCAGACTTCGCTGGATTGCAGCGTCATCATCTCTCACAGGGTACGGGAATCCCTAGAATGGTGGTTACCTCCAGAAGCGTTATCCCTGGGGAAATCTTTCCTCCCTCCGAAGTGGTCGGTCATAACCACCGATGCCAGCCTGACGGGCTGGGGAGGTGTCTGGAACTACCTTTGGATCCAGGGAGTATGGTCATCGGAAGAGTCTATTCTACCGATCAATATCTTGGAGGGCAATTTTTTTCTTTGCCTCCAACACTGGACAGTCCCTTTGAGCGGTCTGCCAGTCCGAGTGCAGACAGACAACGCGACGGCGGTCGCGTATATCAATCACCAAGGCGGGACGAGGAGTTCCAGGCTCATGATGGAGGTGTCTCGGATCCTGCTATGGGCCGAGACCAGGGTTTCAGCCATCTCTGCGATCCACATTCCAGGAGTCCAGAATACCACGGCGGACTTCCTCAGTCGCGAGAAGATGGATCCTGGAGAATGGAGTCTCCATCCGGAAATGTTTGCACTGCTGTGCTCCCGTTGGGGAACCCCCCAAGTGGATTTGATGGCATCCAGGTTCAATGCCAAACTACCAACCTTCATATCCAGGTACAAGGACCCGAAGGCTGTGGCGGTGGATGCTCTGGTAGCTCCGTGGGACCATTTCGAACTGGTCTATGTGTTTCTGCCAATTTCCTTACTTTCTCTGGTGCTGCGTCGGATCAGACTGGAGAGAATTCCGGCTATGCTGATAGCCCCGGATTGGCCAAGGACGACGTGGTTCTCGACACTGGTGTCGCTCTTGGTGGCTCCGCCATTTCCATTTCCTCTTCGCCTGGACCTGTTATCCCAGGGGCCCGTTCGTCATCCGGACTTGAAGTCTCTACGTTTGACGGCGTGGCTCTTGAGACCGAAATATTGACCCGTAGAGGTTTCTCAGCTGCAGTCATTGCCACTCTGCGAGCTGCTAGAGGTCCGGCCACTACTAAGATTTATCACAGAACTTGGGAAGCCTTCTTTTCGTGGTGTTCGGGTTCCTCAAGGAATCCGAGGATTTTTTCCATTCCCAATCTGTTGGCTTTTCTACAGTACGGGTTGGACAAAGGTTTAGCAGTTAGCACTCTGAAGGGTCAGGTTTCTGCTTTGTCCGTGCTTTTTCGGAAGGCTATCGCCTCGCGTAGGGACGTGCGTTCTTTTTTCAAGGAGTAACCCGTCAGTTTCCACCGCGGAAGGCACCTGTGTCTCCTTGGAGACTCAACCTTGTCTTGGAGGCTCTTCAGCATGTGCCCTTTGAGCCTATGGGTTCTACTAGCCTTTCGTTACTTTCTTGGAAGGTTGCATTCTTAGTGGCGGTAACCTCTTTAAGAAGGGTTTCTGAGTTGGCAGCTCTTTCTTGCTCGCCGCCTTTCCTGGAGTTTTACCCGGATCGAGTAGTGCTTCGCACACGGGGCGACTTTCTACCTAAGGTGGTGTCGCAGTTTCATGTTAACCAGGATATTGTGTTGCCCTCACTTTGTCCGGGCCCGAGGAATGCAAAGGAACGAGATTTGCACAAATTGGATTTAGTGCGGGCCTTGAAGTTCTATCTGTCTGTTACTCAAGGTTTTAGGAAGTCAGATTCTCTGTTTGTGATTCCAGCAGGTCGTAGACGTGGTCAACGAGCTTCCAAGGACTCTATAGCTCGTTGGATTCGGTCAGCCATTTTGGAGGCTTACCGTCTTAAAGGCGAACCTTGCCCGATTAAGGTTCGAGCTCACTCCACGAGGGCTGTGGCTTCATCGTGGGCCTTTCATCAAGGGGCTTCGGCAGCTCAGCTCTGCCGAGTGGCGACCTGGCGTTCCGTCCACACATTTACAAAGTTTTATAAGGTGGACGTCAGTGCTTCCGCTGATGCGGCCTTAGGACGTAGGGTCCTGCAGGCAGCGGTAATCTAAGTTTTAAGTTAACTTGTATTTGGCGCCTGTTGCGCATTTATCTAGGTTGTTGGGTTTCTGCCTCTTTTGGTTTTTTTCCCACCCTAATTTTTGGACTGCTTTGGGACGTCCCACTAGTTATGGTGTGTCTCCCTTCCTTCATCTGCAGCTGAAAGACGGATTTTGGTAAGAACTTACCTGTAAAATCCTTTTCAGCGAAGAAGGAAGGGAGACACACATCCCTCCCATGCAGAAGTGTGTTGTTATATTTACAGAAGCAGCGTGGCCCTTCTCTGATAGCGATTTTCTGAGCTGAGGTCGACGCGCTACGGCTCTGTTCCACCATTGCCAGCTTATCGCAGTAGTCAGGTTCAGTGAGTAGTACCTGGGACTGTGTGGTTTTTCTTTGCCAAATGCATGCATAACCTGTACTTTTGTATTTTTCTCTGAAGTCCTTCAGAAGGGGTTATGTTGCTTCGCTGGTGATATTGTTCTTGCTTAAGCTTTGGTACGACTGAAGAGCTGAGTAGGAGGAGCCCGAGCTGGAGGGGCCGGTCAACACGCTTTCTAATCTGAGGTATTGATCCTAGCTGGGGCTCCGCCTACCCACTAGTTATGGTGTGTCTCCCTTCCTTCTTCGCTGAAAAGGATTTTACAGGTAAGTTCTTACCAAAATCCGTCTTTTATCAGCGGGAGATTATCAATACAGGACTAGGTGTCTCGTGCCTCCTGGTCAACTGCTCTGTATAATCCCGCCCCCACCACTGATTGGCAGAAAGCGGCTCTCAGAAAGCTGCCAATCAGTGGTGCGGGCAGGGTTACACGGAGCTCCACATTCTGAGCACGGCCATATCTGCAGCAGAGAAAACTGATTGAATTAAAATGACAGCAAGCAGCCCATCAAGTGACACATCGCTTGAATCTGGGTCTCAGCTCTTTCATTCAGGGCTGTGGAGTCGGAGTCATGGAGTCGGAGTTGGAGCCCTTTTTTGTGGAGTCTGTGTCATGGAAATTGAGGAGTCTGAGGTTTAGCGGAGTCTGAGCCCAATTTGTTGGAGTTGGAGTCGGAGGTTTGGCTTACCGACTCCACAGCCTTTCTTACATTCTGGTTTTCTCAGATTACATGGTAATAACCTGGTGGCAGAATCACTTTAATTGCATTTGACGTGAGATGTGCTGGTACCAAAAAAAAAAAAAACAGCGATTTCCCCCAATCGTAATGTAAGGAAATATCGTAGCGTTATGGCAGCACTTTTTAATACCTGAATACCCTTTAGATTGTTTTCTCTGGACCTTGACATAAGGCAGCACGGCTAGGTTGGTTTTGTAGGTTGTCGTTCATCTCTTAACGATGTTTCTCTGGTTCTGTATTTCCAGATTCGTCATGAAGTTAGCTTTAAAAACATGACACACAAGCTGTGCAGCGACCACTGCTTCAACCGCTACAGGATGGCCAACGGCTTGATCATGAATTGTTGTGAGCATTGCGGTGAATACCTGCCAAGCAAAGGAGCTGGAGACAATGTACTCATGGTCGACGGCCAATGGAAGAGGTTCTGCAGTCCAGCCTGCCTCAATGAATTTAAGCTGGTAAACTACTTTTCAAGTGTTCCCAACATGTACTACTAGAAAGGAAAGACAGTCCTTCCTTGTGATAGTCTGCACACACTGCTATGCAATTTGTACCAGGCGCCTTTTTGATACTGAACATGTGAAACAATGAGTGGGAACCTGCATTAACTGTTTTCCAAACACGTGGGCCCTGGTGTTGCCTGTTCACCAGCCCCAGTGTAATATTGACTCTCAGGTCTGTAAAAACAAACAAAAAGATGCTTGCAAGAAGAGTTACTACTAAAACCATTTCTATTGACAATGCCTACTCTTCATTTGTTATCCCTGCTTGTAAATTTGACATTTGAATCAATATTTATGGAACATAGAGGCAATGACCTACCATCTTTGTCTTTACCAATGCCTTTTTTTTTTCTATTTTGATGTTTTCGGCAAAAGCATATTTTGTAATTCTCTTAGGAGTATTCATTGGAAATCTGCATCTTGTTGATTGGAAATCTTTTCTTTTGGTTTTTGCAGTGCTACCCTTTGTTGCATGTTACAGCTAGGCCTGGTCAGTAGACAGGGGAGCAATTCAGTGTTTCCGACTCATTAGTTTTAGTTCTGCTCTGACCACTCGAGTCCTTAACTACATTTATTAGCTTTAACCTTTTACAAGAAAATATGAGAATTGCATTTGTGTGTGTGGATGAAGGGATGACATTTACTGAATGTTCATTTTTGGTGTTTTTTTTGTGTTAGAGTTCATAATATTTTTAACATAGTAGAGGTATGCTTGGTATTGCAACAAAGCTCACTAAACAGGGTTTTAATAGTGCGATAGGTTGGATTTTTTTTCCTGGTTGTTCCTCTGGCTTTCTTCTGGGTTTTCCTCATCACAAATATTGTACTGGTTTGAGAGCTGACTCTCCTGTCTTATGGAGACTACCCCTGCTTGAAACCAAATCAGCCTGGCAGTCACCTGATCGCCTCAGGTCCAGTTTCTGATACCCCCCATGGTAGTGATGCTCGAACATGCTTGGATAAGGCGTTATCTGAGCATGCTCGGGTGCTAACAGAGTGTCTTCCGCGTGCGCAAATATTATGTTCGAGTCCCTGTGCCTGCATGTCTTGCGGCTGTTAGACAACTGTAACACATGCGGGGATTGCTTGTTTGTTGGTCAGTCCCTGTATGTGTTGCAGCTGTCGAACCGCCGCAAGACATGCAGCTGCAGGGACTCGAACATAATGTTTGCGCACGCCGAAGGCACTCTGTTACTACGTGAGCATGCTCAGATAACGCCTTATCCCAGCACGTTCGCGTGTTATCTGAGCACATTCGCTTATCACTACCCCCAGACTTTGTACATCTGAGGAGTGGGTCCAACCATACATGTCTCCTTGCAGCGGCTGCTGCGAGGAAAACATGGCATGATATGGTGGCTTTGGAAATGGCTGTCCATCACTAACCACAGTTTTCGTTGCAAGTCAACATGGTAGAGAGGGAATTGTGTGCCAACTACTGTCTTCCAGCTGTTCTCTAAAGTCTATGGTGATACAGATTTGTGTAAAAATGTAATATTAAAATGTTTAATTTAGGGTGCATACTAATAAAGATGCTTTATCTATAGTTTTAGTGGAAACTATCATATACTATATTCAGTGTGTGTGTGTTCAGGTTAGAACAATTAATTATTTTTTTTTAGTTAATGTTTAAAGGGATCTGGTTCATACTTGCCTGTATGATGTCCTGCATACACTTGGTATGGACACAAGGTACGGCATGCATCAGACACTGCCTATGCTGTAGCAGCCATATTGCGATGTTATAGGCGCAGTGTAGTTAGCAGTGCTGCCCGGCACGGAGTGTCCTGGCTGACAAGTCCTAGGCCAGTAGCCTGCGGCTTCTTCCCACCCTGCTTCCAAAGACTGACAATTCTACCTATATGTGTGTATACATATCGAAAGACCTATCCGTCGGGCTGGGAGAAGCCACCGGACACTTGCCTCAGACTAGTCCGCTTTGACCCATAGTACCGACTGACTATAGTATGTTTTCTTTGAAACACAGCCTAGAATAAAACCTACATGGTGGCCACAGCCAGATTGTGTCCTCCATGTGGTTCGGGCAGCATGACTCCTGTGACGGGTTCCCTTTAAAGCATATAATTTAGGATAATTGTGGTCTTGCTGAATCCATATTTCTTTTGGGATAGAGTTATGCAGGATGTAGACCAAAAATAGTGATTTGTTTTTATAGGGTAAGTTTTTCTGGTTTTATATGTTCTATTAGTGTAATCATACATATATTTTTATAATTACCATAATCCTAGATACAGTTTAAAGGAAAAAAAAACAGATCCATCTCTTCTGCTCCGATGCCTTGCGTTGTCGTATCTCATGGTGCCCATACACGTTGGATAGGCTGATCAAAATGTCCGATTTTGACCATAACAAATGTTCGCTTGGTAAAATGAACAAAGTTCAAAACACTGGTTTTGCATATTAGATTTTTTTATTGGATGATCAGCACCGGCTTTGTCATCAGCAGAGCATGTCCAGTATTGGCTGATGTAGTCGGTGTCGTATTTTGGTCTGTTGATGAGCTGTCGCTCATCGGCTCATTTTTCTCTAATGTGTATGGGGTCTTTATTGTGTGGATCCAAATCGCTATTTACAAGACTGACTAAAATGTGGGCTTGGATGGGGCTACATTGGTGTGAATGGCGACTTGCATCCATACAGTGACCCTACATCATCGGCGCTAGTACTCATGGGGCACAGAACGGCTGTAGGCATCAGGGTTATGATCTATGCGCTGGTAACTCCACAAAAGCAAGCTATTTTCTTTTCTTTTTTGTTTCCTGATGGTGTTCCTTTTTAATGTAATGCCCCCATCCCACCGCCCTCAGATTAAGTCTTTTTAATTGTAACAAGGAGTCAAAAAAGCATCAGAAATGCGAATATCCGAGATAACATCCGCTTGTTTATCGTCAAGGTATTTTTTCTGCACTCTTTTTAGACCAATGCTCGTTTCCTATAATATTTATTTTGTTTGATTTTTGTAGTTCTAGATTTTGAAAGATTGGTATCAAACACTTGATACCTGTTTCCTTACGCAGGATTTCATTTAGTGTCCATCTTTTGCAGTTTGAGGTTTTCCAGGCTGAAAAGAAAAGTCTGTAGTCACTGATTACAAACTGACAAATTGTGGCAGTGTGAAATGCTCACACTGTCATGATTTCCCTGCATTCACAGTTAGTGGGCAGTCACGTGACTATATATGTGCGACTTGCATACCTCGCCATCACGTACCAGCTTGACCCTACGGCGATCCTCCTTAATAAAACATTGAATCATAGAATGATAGAGTTGGAAGGGACCTCCTGGGTCATCTGGTCCAACCCCTTGCTCAAAGCAGGATTCACTAAATCATCCCAGACAGATGTCTGTCCAGCCTCTGTTTGAAGACTTCATTGAAGGAGAACTCACCACCTCTCGTGGCAGCCTGTTCCACTCATTGATCACTCTAACTGTCAAAAAGTTTTTTCTAATATCTGATCTGTGTCTCCTCCCATTCAGTTTCATCCCATTGCTTCTAGTCAATCCTTGTGCAAATGACAATAAAGATGATCCTTCTACAATGTGACAGCCCTTGAGATATTTGTAGACAGCTATTAAGTCTCCTCTCAGTCTTCTTTTTTGCAAGCTAAACATTCCCAAATCCTGTAACCGTTCCTCATAGGACATGGCTTGCAGACCGGACACCATTCTGGTCGCTCTTCTCTGAACTTACTCCAGTTTGTTGATGTCTTTTTTAAAATGTGGTGCCCAAAACTGGACACAGTATTCCAGATTAGGTCTGACCAAAGAGGAGTAGAGGGCAATAATGACTTCACGTGATCTAGACTGTAAGCTTCTGCTAATACATCCCAGAATTGTATTTGCCTTTTTTGCTGCTGCATCACACTGTTGACTCATGTTCAGTCTGTGATCTATTAGTATACCCAAGTCTTTTTCACATGTGCTGTTGCTTAGCTCTATGCCTCCCATTCTGTATATGCTTTTTTCATTTTTATTTCCCAGATGTAGTACTTTGCATTTTTCCCTGTTAAAAACAATTGTTACTTGCTGCCCACTGCTCCAGTTTATTTATATCTTTTTGAATCCTCTCTCTCTTCTCTAGTATTATCGATCCCTCCTAACTTTGTGTCATCAGCAAATTTAATCAGTTTACCCTCAATTCCTTCATTTAAATCATTGATAAAGATGTTGAACAATACAGGGCCCAAGACAGAGCCCTGTGGTACCCCACTTGATACATTCTTCCAACTGGATGTGCAGCCATTTACTACCACTCTTTGGGTCCTATCACTAATCCAGTTATGAATCCACCTAACAGTTGCCTTGTCCATTCCATACTTAGTCATTTTTTCAATAAGGATTGTGTGAGATACTTTGTCAAATGCTTTGCTGAAGTCAATAATATCTACAGCATTTCCCTGATCCACCCAGTCAGTGATTCTGTCATAGAAGGAAATTAAAATTAGTCTGACATGACTTATTAGTTACAAACCCATGCTGACTCTGGTTAAGCACTTCATTCTTGTCCAGGTACTTACATACATGTTGTTTAATAATTTGTTCAAAGATCTTTCCTGGTATAGATGTCAGACTCACTGGCCTATAGTTCTCTGGGTCCACCTTCTTCCCCTTTTTGAAGATAGGAACAATATTTGCTCTTCTCCAGTCTTCTGGGACTTCTCCTGTTCTCCAAGAATTTTCAAAGATTATGGAGAGTGGTTCAAAAATTGTAGAGACCTGGATGACAATCTAGTCGGTATGTGACCGCAAAGTATAGAAATCATATGTATGTATTCCCGTGATTGCCCACGCGCACTGTGTATACAGGGAAATCATGACTGTGTTTGCATTACATACTTTAACAATTCAGCAGTTAGTGACTACAGACTTATCAGACTGGAAAATCAGCAACATGGTTTTATGTATCTATGACCTCTGCAGCCTGGCCCTGGTTACACAATGTTGCTCTACAAAACACATAAATCTTAAAGGGGTTGTCCTGCCTTAGCGTGACAGCAGACTTGTAGCCTGCGTGACTGCAGACTTGTGGACCTTTACGTCTTGTCAGGATTGTTTGGTGCCAGGAGCGAGTGGTAATCTGACTCAAATTACGTGATTTTTGTACTTCTGGCCACATCCCGACTAGACTGTTTCCAGTCTCGCTCAATACGCTTGCATTGAGCAAGGCTATGGCCATCTAGTTTGCACTGACCACATGTATGCAAATCACATACTTGTGGTCACGCCCCTGCCGGCAACGGAGAATCCTGACAGTGTGCGCAGTGCGTGCGATATGAGGATTCACAAGTCTGCAGTCTTGTAGCCGAAGCTTGGACAACCCCTATGAACCTTTCCATGTTTCATTGATTTCTCATTGTGCGAAAGGAGACAGTTTTTGCATGCATTTTCCCATGAATGCTCAAAAAAAGAGAAGAAATTAAAACATCATCATAATGACATGAGAAGTCCACTCCATGGCTGCTCTTTATATTTATACTCACAGCACTTAAAATATTTGCCTTAATTTTGACCAGTTTTACCTCAAGGGGAATAAAGGGTACTATATAAAACACAAAGTAGATTTCTCTTAAAGGGAACCTGTCGTGTTGTAAATTATCTCTGATCCTCAGGCAGGATGTCATGGAACAAGAGGAGCTGATCAGTGATATTTTTGTGGGAAGTGTTTCAGTATCACTTGCATTTTATTTATTGAAATCCCTGCTGTTGGTAAGCATAGTAGTCCAGTTGGCGATCCTTCTGTGATCGACTGTATTTCCTGTATGGCTTTGTATGCAGACAGCTGTCAATCACTGAGTACGTCCGCCTACCGGACTCGTATTTTCTTTGAAATTCTTGGTGTTTATATGGCCGAGTCCAGTGGGTGGTCTTACGAAGTGAAAACGCGGGATACGTGCAGAGTAATACGGGGACAACTGTCAGCCACTGAGTAGGGACACCCACTGGACTCCTATGCATACAATCACACCAGGGTTGGGAATAAAATGCAAGTTATACTGAATATTTTCCCAAAAATCCATATATCATCCTAAACATTTGTTAAAAAAAAAAGTAATTTCCACCTAAACAACATTCCAGACTTAATATTGTGTGAAATTCAGATAGTTTCATGTTTGCTTTACTGTTTTGTAGAGATTGATATTTCATGTTTTCTTTGTTGCTTGATGACATCTTAGGGTCAGAGAGGCTTTTAAAGGGAGTCTGAGAGCTGATGCATGCTACCGGTGGGATAGGCAGCCTGAGAGCTGATGCATGCTACCGGTGGGATAGGCAGCCTGTATCGGCCACTGGCTGCATGGTTTCAGGGAATGTTTGACTCTTAAACCCTGCAGCATTTCAGAGAAAGAAAAATACATGAGAATCCTACGCCAGGAACCGAGCTGAGCCCCACGGGAGACTAGTCAGATAGGCGGGTCCCTGACAGATTCTTCTCTCCCGCTGCACTTAAGTAACAAGTCTTTCCATATACACATGAAATATAGAGCCAATGTCTGATGCATGTCTTAGCTGTCATGTTCCCTTTAAACTTGGGGCATGCGTACAGTCCATAGAAATACAACGTGTCACTTATAAATGCTACTTTAATAGTAACCGTTGTCTTTAATTTTTTATTTAGTAAATCAATAGTACACGAAAATGATCAACTATGTAATATATCTTATCAGAGAAATCTGCTCCTGTTTGCACCAGGACTGATCATTCATGATCAATATTCTCAATTCAGGGGTAAAATCTGTATTCAGTGAGGACAGAAGTGTTGCAGGAGGAAGGAGTTCTGCCTCTAGCTCCTCCCCTCTGGGAATGAGTTCTGCCTCTAGCTCCTTCCCTCTGGGAGGAGTTCTGCCTCTAGCTCCTTCCCTCTGCCTCTAGCTCCTTCCCTCTGCCTCTAGCTCCTTCCCTCTGGGAGGAGTTCTGCCTCTAGCTCCTTCCCTCTGGGAGGAGTTCTGCCTCTAGCTCCTTCCCTGTGGGAGGAGTTCTGCCTCTAGCTCCTTCCCTGTGGGAGGAGTTCTGCCTCTAGCTCCTTCCTGTGGGAGGAGTTCTGCCTCTAGCTCCTTCCCTCTGGGAGGAGTTCTGCCTCTAGCTCCTTCCCTCTGGGAGGAGTTCTGCCTCTAGCTCCTTCCCTCTGGGAGGAGTTCTGCCTCTAGCTCCTTCCCTCTGGGAGGAGTTCTGCCTCTAGCTCCTTCCCTCTGGGGGGAGTTCTGCCTCTAGCTCCTTCCCGCTACATAGGAGATGGCAGTTGGTACTGATGAGCTCCTATCCCAGTAATGTCACATTCCGTCTTCACTGACTACAGATTTTCACCCATGAATTCTGAAAATGAAAGTGCAGTCCTGGTGGAGAAAGAAACAGATTTCTCTGATAAGAGATATTACAAAGTGGCTCATTTTCATGAGTACCATTAATTAATTAAATCAAAATTAAAATGAAGATTACACTTTAAATCAGGTCGTACAGCAAAATACATTAATGGGGAACAAACAATCGCCCCAATAATTGTTTTGGATTATAGATGCTACGCTGGTAAGACGGTGCTCACATCTGCATCTAAAGCTCTTATAAAACCCATTGGACCCTATTAAAGTTAGCGGGACTTTTAAAATAGTCAAGTGACCGCTGCCGGGCTGCTATGTTATGTCCTAGCGCGGGAACAGAAAAACTAACCGAAATGTAGGTTTAGCGTTCGATATGAAGCAAGAAAACAGAAAGCAATTCAATAAAGCAACACAGTTACTATTTCAGCCTTTTATGCAAATTTTTCATATTTGACGTTTTGTAAATTGTTCAAAATAACTTTCTTTATCATTTTTTTTAGGTAAATCAGGAGCTTAGTATACAGGTGGCATTTTTCATATTTCCAGGGAACTTCGTAAACAAAATCTAGAAGTACTAGCAATTCTAATAAGCTCATACCTTTTTGTAGCTTGCCGTTTGCTGTTTATAGCCCCTGCCAAACCTGACCTCTTTCCTATGGTTGCTTAGATTCAAACTATTAATATTTTACTACATGTTATAAACTGTAAAACCTTTTTAGAAGTGAAATATTATATAATGTTGGGTGTTCAGGGATACTTTAATACTGTTGGCAAGCAAATATAGCATTGTACATGTCTGTTAATCTCTGTTCTGTTTTATTAAAAAATCTGTTTAAAAAGTGTTGATGTAGTTTATTTTGGTTCATATTTAGTTACATAAAGACACCTGTTTTTCATGAATTGTCATAACTCATTACTGTGGGTACGGGGCCCCTACATAGTGGCTGTGTCCATCAAAGTGATAGCAGCTTTAAAATAGATTGGATTCAGTGTAAAGTTTTATATTTTTTTTTTTTTAGGGTTGTGCAGCTGGACATGCAATAATCCATTTACAAGCTAGTGCGAACTTCGATCACAATAGCGTTTCACCTACTTTCGCATGCGTCCTGCGTACCTATCTTTAACATTGGGTACGCAGGGACATTGTATGCGGATGCGTCTGCGTGCGGCGTTTTGAAGAGCCCTCCGAACGCAACATGTTGCATTTTCTTGCGTTCGGCGGGCACGTCAAAATGCCGGACGCATCCGCATACAACGCATGTCCCTGCATGCCCAATGTTAAAGATAGGTACTCAAGACGTAGGCGGAGCTTTAAGTCCGCAGCACCACGCCTAATTAAAGGAGTCCACTCATGGGCAACTCCCTTCTTAACCCCCTTAGTGACCACCAATACGTCTTTTTACTGACCTCACAAATCAGACAATACCATCACTCAACTGTTGAAAATACAGCAGCTGTGGACTGTACACTATAGCTGACACCTTTCTGTATCAGCCTTGATTGGTTTTGGCACCAACCATGGCTTTTTAACCCATTAGATTTTTTTTTTTTTTTTTTTAACAATAGTGACTACGGCATCTAAATGGTTAACGGGGGAGGGGGTGCTCCCTCTTTAATTCCACCCTGAGATCATGATTGTGTGGTCCTGATGTTTGCCATCTAAGTTCATGGCCAAATAACTGCCTTAAGCCCCCGTCACACTAAGCGAGATTGCTAGCGAGATCACTGAAGCGTCACCGATTTTTGTGACGCAACAGCGACCTAGCCAGCGATCTCGCTTAGTGTGACACGCAGCGACGATCAGCCCCCCTGCTGGGTAATGCTGATCGTCATCGAATGTCCTGGACCATTTTTTCATCGTTGGTCTCCCGCTGGCCAGCGCGCAGCTATCAGCGAGCTCCCAGCGCGTACAATAGAAGTTGGGAACTGGTATCTAGGGTATACATCGGGTACCTAAGCACCGCACGGCGCTTAGTAACCCGATGTTTAGCCTGGATACCAGCGTGCTCGCTGGTCCTGATCGCTGGTGAGTCTGCCCATGTGACAGCTCACCAGCGATCAGCTATCGATGTCCCAGCGATCCCATCCACGTCGGATCGTTGGTGGGATCGCTGGGACATTGAAGAGTGTGATGGGGCCCTTAGAGTCAGCCAGCAATAGCGGCCCGTTCAGAAGCTAGCAACATTTAGGTGGTAAAAATAAATTTTTTCCTTCTTGTCATGTCACTTTGCATTAATTCCTGAAAAGCCCCGAAGGGTTAATGAACTACCTTACAGCAGTTTTTACATATGTTGAGGGGTGCCATTTTTAAAATGGTCTCACTTTTCGGGATTTTACAACACACAGGTCCACCAAAGTCACTTGAAAACTGATTAGGTCCCTAAAAAAGTACGTTCTGTAAATTTCCTTGAAAGAATGAATAAATTGCTGTTACAGTTTTAAACCTTCCAACATCCTAACAAAATAAAATTATATTTTAAAAATGGTGCTGATGTAAAGCAGACATGAGGAAAATGTTATTTAATGACTTTTTTATTGGGTATGACTGTCAGGATTAAAGGGATAATCATTCAAAGTTTGAAAATGGCGAATTTTTTGACAAATTTCAGATATTTTTACAAATAGAATGCAGAAAATATTGTCATAATTTTACCATTAACATCAAGTACAATGTGTCACGAAAAACCAGTCACAAAATCAATGAGATCTGTTGAAGCGTTCCAGAGTTATTACCACGTAAAGTGACATTGGTTAGATTTTAAAAATTTGGCCCGGTCACTAGGGTGTTAAATGCCATAGTCGCCTCTTGGACTGGTACCGTTCTAGCAATGTCTGCAGCTAATCAGTGGCCTCTGAAAGGCTGTACATAAGTCACTCCACAAGGCCAACATCCTTACAACGGTGGCGGTCCAGGAGGTGAGTATATTTTATTTTATAAAGAGGACTATAGTAGTGGACAATTTTCGCAAATTTATTAAAACAGAAAAAACTGAAATATCACATGGTCATAAGTATTCAGTATTGATGAGAAGCACCCTTTTGAGCTAGTACAGACATGAATCTTCTTGGGAATGATACAAGTTTTTCACACCTGGATTTGGGGATCCTCTGCCATTCTTCCTTGCAGATACTCTCCAGTTCCATCATGTTGGATGATGAATGTTGGTGGACAGCCATTTTCAGGTCTCTCCAGAGATGCTCAATTGGGTTTAGGTCAGGCCTCTGGCTGGGCCTGTTAGGAATGGTCACAGAGTTGTTCTGAAGCCACTCCTTTGTTATTTTAGCTGTGTACTTAGGGTCATTGTCTTGTTGGAAGGTGAACCTTCGGCCAGGCCTGAGGTCCAGAGCACTCTAGAAGAGGTTTTCATCCAAGATATCTCTGTACTTGGCCGCATTCATGTTTCCTTCAATTGCAACCAGTCGTCCTGTCCCTGCAGCTGAAAAACACCCCCTTAGCATGATGCTGCCACCACCATGTTTCACTGTTGGGATTGTATTGGGCAGGTGATGAGCAGTGCCTGGTTTTCTCCACACATACCGCTTAGAATTATCACCAAAATGTTCTATCTTCGTCTCATCAGACCAGAGAATCTTATTTCTCATAGTTTGGGAGTCCTTCATGTATTTTTTTTTTTAGCAAACTCTATGTGGGCTTTCCTATATTTGGCACTGAGAAGAGGCTTCAGTCGGGCCACTCTGCCATAAAGGCCCGACTGGTGGAGGGCTGCAGTGATAGTTGACTTTGTGTAACTTTCTCCCATCTCCCTATTGCATCTGTTGAGCTCAGCCACAGTGATCTTGGGGTTCTTCTTTACCTCTCTCACCAAGGCTCTTCTCCCACGATTGCTCAGTTTGGCTGGACGGCCAGGTCTAGGAAAACTTCTGGTGGTCCCAAACTTTTTCCATTTAAGGATTATGGAGGCCACTGTGCTCTTAGGAACCTTGAGTACTGCAGAAATTCTTTTGTAACCTTGACCAGATCTGTGCCTTGCCACAATTCTGTCTCTGAGCTCCTTGGCCAGTTCTTTGACCTCATGATTCTCATTTGGTCTGACATGCACTGTGAGCTGTGAGGTCTTATATAGACAGGTGTGTGCCTTTACAAATCAAGTCCTATCAGTTTAATTAAACACAGCTGGACTCCAATGAAGGAGTAGAACCATCTCAAGGAGGATCATAAGGAAATGGACAGCATGTGACGTAAATATGTGTGTCTGAGCAAAGGGTCTGAATACTTATGACCATGTGATATTTCAGTTTTTCTTTTTTAATAAATTTGCAAAACTTTATACATTTCTGTTTTTTATCAGTCAAGATGGGGTGCAGAGTGCACATTAATGAGAAAAAAATGAACTTTTTTTAATTTACCAAATGGCTGCAATGAAGCAAAGAGTGAATAATTTAAAGGGGTCTGAATACTTTCCATACCCACTGTATTTATTTACCAGCACAGGATTTAGAGCAACAAAAAGAACTTTCTCACATTTTAATCAAATTAGTTTTGTTATTGTCAAATCAGCAGATCTGCGAACAGTTAAAGGGATAGCTTGAAATGAGGGATAAAAGCTAAACTTCCAGAACCAGACTATGTCTGACTTACGCCATATTCACAAACCAGTTAAGGGTCTCCCGTTACTAGACTGTCAAGTTTTTGCCAGGAGACCTACGGGATAGTCCTTGTATTTTGGACCCCATGGGACCCACTGATATGTGAATATGTCGTGTAGAGCCCAAGAAAATATTGCAAATATCAAAACTGAAATGCATTAAAAATGCATAAAAAAATCTTGTTGATGCACAGCCATGTAAATCATATTTCCAGCCGTCTGGTAGGTACCAATTTATTTGTGAAGCTGAAAAAGTCCCAAGTGTTTAGACGGTTTGTGAAAACCTTGCAGAGCCATCAGGTAAGTTCAGCGCCGGTCTCCAGCTGGGTTGGTCCTACCTGTGTGGTCCTACACTTGTGCTGTGAGAGGTTTGGGGAGCGACTGTTGTAGATGCCTTACAGTGCACATATTGACATGATTTGCTGATTTCTGAGCCTCAAGAGACAGTTCATTCGGGTTAGCCAGTTGATGCCACACTTTAGGCCAGAGCTCCACGGTGACACCAGTGATGTGTAGTAAGATTGCAGCAGTGCCACAGCTCCGGGGGACTTTGTGATTTTGGCTTGTGACTGTCTTGTAAGAAAGTATTGAAGTCCCAGCAAGTCACAATAATGCCGTAATTTTAAAGCTAATTGCGGTCATCCTTCCCCTAAAGTAAACCCGATCAAGTAGATTGCACCGGAAGCGCCCTTCATTTTACAGCACGTGATTCATGGCTAAGAGATAAAGTAGAAATTACTGATGTCATAAGAGCCATGTATTTGCATGAATGCCTTAATTGCTCATAGTCTGGCTATGGTTGTCCTGCATGGGCACAGTCATTTATGCGCCAAGCCTCCACAACTTGCCGTTTGCTCCTCACCCCTCTATTACCCCATGATACATCTCTGCATCATTTCGCCTCTCCGAAAAGCAACCCTGCCATATTCACAACCAACAGGGTAAAAAATATATATTGCTCAAAGTCCCTTCTACTAAGTAAATCTGGTGGCTACATCCATAGATTACCCCGTCTCTGGAGGACTTCAATCTTTTATTTCTTTTCTTCCCTTGTAATCCCAGCACCACTGAAGGGAAAGCAACACCTGCCTCAACCATTTACTGGTCTCCAAAACCAGAAGAAAGATCTACTGTCGTTATGTCCACAAGAGCCATAATAAATGCACGTGTTTGGAAGTTTTAGGTTACGAACTAGCGATTTTACCTTTCAGCACTTTTTCGGACATAGACCCTAGATATCACTCTGCACCCTAAGGATTGGTTCACACGTTGCGGATTTCTTATGGATCCGCAGCGTTTTTTTCTGTGCGGAATTGCACCAAATCCGCAAAGGATTCCTAAAGCAATGTTAATCAGTGAGAATCCAGAATTATTGTGCACATGATGTGGAAAATTCCGTTCTGATTCTCAGCTTATTTTCCGCAGCGTGTCAATTCTTTTTTGCGGATCTGCAGCGTTTTTCACCCATTGACTTCCATTGAGTCAGTCAGATCTGTAGCTAAACCGCAGGTGTAAAAAGTTTTGCGGATTTGGTAAAAAAAACGCTGTGGATTTGAAAAAGGAAATTATTTCAGGAGGAGGGAAGAGTGTGTGGGCAGAGAATCAAAATTTGACCCTCTCTTGGTAGAATCACATCAGCAGTGGTGGTTGGGCTTGAAAATGACATTTTTTTGTGTTTGATTTTACAGTCATATATCTTTTATGAGTTAACAAATCCGCAAACACAGCCACACACCAATCCACATGTAAATCCGCATCAAAAACGCATGAAATCCGCACAAATACCTCATGGAATTTACACTGCGTTTTCTGCCAAGCGATGCAGAATCCGCAAAGAAAAAACCGCAAGCAAATCCGCAACGTGTGCACATAGCCTTATGGATAAGCAGTAATGGTCATTAGTGCAGCCATTTTTCAATCTGCATCTTATAGGTGGTATATTTTACATTTTGTCCTTAGTCTGTAAGTCTTCCCATTGGCACGTTTTGAAAGGGGGTGAGAAAAAATGCAGAAAAAAACAAATTGTACGTTTTTCACTAGCAGGGTTTACGTTCTGGTAAGACTATGTGCACACGTTGCGGATTGCTGTGCGGATTTTTCTGCATCTTTTGGCAGAATCCGCAGGTCAAAATCAGTGCGGTTTTTATGTGGATTTATTACGGATTTTGTGCGGATTTAGCATGCATTTTTACACCTGCGGATTTCTATAATGGAATAGGTGTAAAAACGCTGCGGAATCCGCACAAAGAATTGACATGCTGCAGAAATGGAACTGCTGCGGATTCCCTGCGGAATTTTCCGCAGCATGTGCACGGCCAATTTTTTTTCTCATAGGTTATCAATCTACTGTAATCCCTTGCGGATCCGCAACAAATCCGCGACGTGTGCACATACCCTAAGTGTAAGTGCACCCTCTGTTGGGCATCTATACACTCAGGCAGTATATACTGGACAGTGACTACAGGCTATATGGGCACATGCCACCGCCATACGAACTTGTCCTATACAATAAAATAGTGTGTGTGGCAATGGGAACGTTAAACTACGCGCCAGGGACGACTCAAACACAGTGTGCACTTGGCCTAAGAATTTTACTGTTTTTCGAGTGGTTACATAAGAGATTTCCATCAGTCGGCGCTCCAGATCATCACCAATAGTTTTTATGTAGAAGTCACTAATCGCCAGCAACACTTTTGCTAGAGAAGAATGTGAAAGTTATGTGTCTTATTAAACCAATCTAATTGATCTATCAATCGGATCAGACCTATCACACCTTTACATGAGTTGAGTCACGGACTGAACACAAATGATGTTACATAAAATCCCATTGTGCTAAAGACTTCCACAACTTTCTATTCCCAGTATTCCTCCTTTTCTTGTCCTGAAGCTTCATACTCAGTGTTGGTAATGGGTATGAGGACCTTCTAGTCTTGATGTTCTGTTACACTGCACCCTCTCAGTTGATGACTCACGTCTTGTCTTGCCTATTTCTTCACTCCATTTTTTCTTGTTAATTATATTTAATCTTTCTAGAGGTCCCCTCCTTCCAACCTAAGATACAGCCCCCTACTTTTGGACCCCTGTGGACAGTAGAGGCTCATAGCATGGCTGTAGTGAAAGTTAAGGCGTTGCCCTGTAAATAAAAAACATTATGTAATTTTCGGCTACTGATAACTTTTTTTGTCTCTTATTTATTTTTTGTTTTTTAAATTTAGAAACATGGAAAACTAACCAGCTGCACCGGATGTAAAGCTCAATGCAGAATTTTCGACATGACTCAGTGCATTGGATCAAACGGACACATGGAGCCGTATTGCTCAACAACGTGTATGAATTCCCACAAAGCAAAATATGCAAAGCCCCGCCTCCGCCACCGCCGGCCCCACCGGTTCAGAGTATCATTCCTACTCAGCGTAAGTTTGTGATGCCAAGATGAAGAGTGATTAATGTATCCTTCAGTCAGGTCTCAGTCAAAGTAACTAAGTGTTATTTAATGTACTTAGCTGGCCGTGATGCACTATTTTGTGTTTGTGTTTTTTTCGCCTTCCTCTTTTCGGGTATGTGCACACGTTGCTTTCTTGCGTTTTTCCGGAGTATAAATATGCAACATTTTACAGTTCCAGCAAAGTGAATGAGATTACTGAAATCTCATGCGCACACCACTTATTTTCCTTCCACATTTGCAGCAGTTTCATATCTACAGCATGTCTATTCTTTCAGCGTTTTACAGCTTTTTTTTTCACCCTAATGAATGGGGAAAACGCTTCAAAAACGCTCTTATTTTAGTGGTTTTCCTGTCAACACTCCATTGTTTGCAGAAGATTTTTCTGCTGCAAATACTGAACATGTGCACATACCCTCAAATTTTAAAAGCTCTAAATTCTAACCTGCGACACTGTTTTTATTGTTGGAAACCTAACATTTTTAAAAAGAAAACATTTTAATTTGTAATTTTTGTTTTTGTCAATTTTTAGCTGGAATAATCTGTCATTTTTGTAAAAGAAACTCCTTACCTCAGTATCAAGCCACAATGCCTGATGGAAAACTGTACAACTTCTGTAGCTCTGGATGTGTCGCTAAGTTCCAGGTTTGTCTTAAGTATTTTTATTTTATTTTTTTTTGTAGTTTTTGAATTAAAGTTTTTTTTTGTGTTTTTTTTTTTTTTTGGAACATATTCCCAGTGTGCTTCAGTACAATATTGGAACAGACTGGCAATAAGTTTGAAACCATCTCGTGACCACTTTTATGGGCAGGACATGAAAAAATGATGTTGTGAATTCTTATAATTAGTTCTTTACTCAGATGTTTGAGGTGTGGGTTTTGTGTTTGTTTTTTGTTGTTTTTAGATAAAACAAATGGCACAATGAGCAGCCAATTAAAGGGAACCTGCTGGCTAATACAAGCCACCCAAACTGCGGCCAGCATGAATCAGTGTCCAGCTACGATGGCAGACAGGTGTATTTTGCTCTGAAACACTCTGGCATTTCAGAGAAAATATAGTTTAAAGATCCAGCTCCGCACTATAGGGAGAAATGTGACTAGTCTGCCTGAGCCCCCGCTCCATTGTAGGCGATTAACAGGTCTTTCGCTATGGGAGAGACCTGTCAATCACTTGGAGCAGCTCTGGAAGAAGCCGACCTGAGACAGCACCAGACTAGTCTTGTCTACGGGTATAATTTCCAGCCAGATCTTCAAACTATACGTTCTTTGAAACACCAGAGCTCTTCACAGAAAAACACGCCTGTCTGTAATCACGCAGCCAGGCACAGATTCATGCTAACCCCCGGTTTGGTCCAGAATAAAGAGAGTATTCTACCTATATCCTGGGATATTTTGACTGGTGCAGGTTTGGGTCCTGAAACCCCCAGCAATTTGGTGAAACGAAGGGCAGACACTTAGTTGAGCACCATGATCTTTCGGCTGTCATCCGCCTGTTCTGTGTCACTTGGAGCAGAGTGCCGTGCAGACTCGTGTAACCTCATAGAATGTTAGAGTTGGAAGGGACCCCTGGGTCATCGTGTCCAACTCCCTGCTCAATGCAGGATTCACTAAACCATCTCAGACAGATGTCTGTCCATCCTCTGAAGACTTCCATTGAAGGAGAACTCACCACCTCTCATGGCAGCATGTTCCACTCATTGATCACCCTCACTGTGAAAAAGTTTTTTCTAATATCTAATCTGTGTCTCCTCCCATTCATGTGGATCCACATACATCTCCGTGCATCCACATACTACTTTCCTTATGTCCTTACAGAGGGCTGATAATAACTGAAGGGGCTCAGCTCTCAGCCTTGTGCTTCTGCCCTTTATTTCAGCATTTGCTCTGGGTTCCCTCCCCATTACCCTCCACTAATAAAAACGTCCAGCACATCACTAATTCTGGTTAGTGGTTCAGATTTGGATGAAAGAAGCGTTATAAGGCAGCAGTACCAATACACTTGTCATTAAGAAGATTGCACTAGAAGTGTCATTTTGTGAAAGATTTATATCTTATCTTTGTTTTATTTTCTTCCTGTTGATCAGTTGAGGAATATGTTTAGCGGTTTTATAATAGTTTATTACACATTGAAGTAATTAGTTGTATTTCTCTCTCGCTTCATTGGGGAACACAGGAAACCTTAAACTTCTTTTTTTTTTTTTTTTTTAGACTCTCACCATGCAGTCTTCTACTAATGGCCAGCATGTCAGTGACATTCAGTTGAAATGCAATTACTGTAAAAATGTGTTTTCCTCTAAACCAGTAACACTGGATTGGGAGGTAAGTAACTCGTCACGTATAAATCACTTGTTGAGAAGTTTTTCTGGTGTAGTAACTGGACTTTGTTCTTAAATGTATAAAGTTCTCGTTATTTTCCTTTGCTTATTTAGTTAGTTATGCTGAATGCAGCAGCGAACATAACATTGGTGCAACCTATGCAGGCACATGGGGCCACGACCGCCTCCGAAGCAGCAAGCGGCTGCGATCAGACACACAAACGGATGTATTGTAATAAACTGTGATTGCAAAGGACCCATATATGATCTTGCACAAGGATCCTGTCATCATGCAGTCAACCAAGGGCAGAAATAGGCAGATTAATTTATAGGATTAAGATCTTTGTATGTATGTCTTTAAAGGGATTGTTCGGTCTGACTGCAGATTTCTGCATCCTCATAGTGTGTGCACCACACGCTGTCGGGATTCTTCAGTGTCGCTGGCGGAGCAGAGAGTTTGGCGTTAATTGTTAGATGATTGTATTTTCTCTACTTGTTACCGTGTTGTCATATTTTATTTTATTTTTTAGAAAAAAGTTCACCAGTTCTGCGGTACGATCTGCTGTGAGGACTATAAAAAGCTGCACTGCATCGTTACCTTCTGTGAATACTGTCAGGAAGAGAAAACCTTACATGACACCATGAAATTCTCCGGCGTCAAGAGGCCGTTCTGCAGTGAAGGTTTGTTTCTGCTATAAACATGTAATGAGAAAGTGAGAATCGGAGTCTGTACTTTTCTTTAGCCTGCAGTGCATTTCCATGCAAACAGGATGCAGCATCCTCTCCCAAATATCTGATCTCTTCACCTTTTCTTTTGTGCTATTAAAAGTAAAATACTGATTCTAATAAGCGGCTGATTTGTTTTTTTATTTTGTAAAATGATTGGTATTTTAAAGTCAATGGTGAGTATGATTGCGTGTACTAAGATGTCTCTCCGTCACAGGTTGTAAGCTACTATACAAACAGGATTTTGCAAAGCGGCTGGGACTGAAGTGTGTCACCTGCAACTACTGCTTTCAGATGTGCAGAAGAGGAGCAACTAAAGAGTTTGATGGCAAAATGAGAGATTTCTGCACTGAGGATTGCAGTAGAAAGTTTCATGATTGGTATTACAAGGTAACAGGAGCTGAGGGGGTGTACTAATGAGCTCCAAACCTAATGGTTGAAGCTTATCTAATGTTTTAAAAGTAACTGCCAATATCTTTAACAATTTTTTTCTGGATTTCCAGAGATGATTGAAATGAATGATCTGTTTCTACATTTCAGGCAGCGAGATGTGATTGCTGTAGAACTCAAGGGACGCTCAAGGAGAAAGTCCAGTGGCGAGGAACCATAAAAAACTTCTGTGACCAGCACTGCTTACTACGCTTCTACAGTCAGCAGAATGAGCCCAATATGACCACTCAGAGAGGCCCAGAAAACATGTATTTTGGTAGGTTGCTTCTTTAGATACATGTTGGTTTAGGTCTACCTCTCCTTCACAGTTGTGATATTGGTGATTATTACTATTTTTAAGCAGGTCAGGTAGATAAGCTATCTTGTTGATGACAGGTTTGTCTTTGATACATTGCGACAATGTCTCAATAGTGATACGGTCAACTCCGAATATTGCTGAAAATTGCGATGGAATGAGTACCGTAAAGGCAATTGCTGAGTTGACATAATCTAAAACCGATCCCGTACATGACAGTGGTGTGCTGTCACTGGAGGGGCTTCATTCATTTCCTATCACGTCTCATGTACACCTTAAGGGGTTGCCCAGTCTTAGAAGGAAAGTCTGCTGCCACTTTGTGACTGCAGATAGCTGAATCATGACCATGAATGATGCACACACAGCTGCAGGTGAGTGGTCACATGTATGCAATTTGCATTTTCATAGTCACATGTCAACGATACGCTATTCTCTTTTTATAGAAGCTTGGTGAGACTAGTCTGCTTGTGACCAATAGCATATATTCTGTAATGTGAACCATGACTGCGTTAGATGAAGGTGTAGAGTGATAATATATAATATATTCTTCAAATTTCTCTCTAATATATATATATATATATATATATATATATATAGATAGATAGATAGATAGATAGATATATCTATATATAATTTTAGATATCTCATTCTGATATTTCTGACTATTGTATGTTTCGTTACAGATCAAGGTTCTCAATCTTCACGACCAAGAGCTACGGTATACGCAACTTTTTTGTGTGTAGATTTTGTATTAGGCACTTGGTGCACATATTACATATACATATTATAATATAATCAAAACTATCTTTCTTTCAGGGTCCAAATACTTCCTGCTCACCAGCAGCACCTAAAGACATGAAGAACAAGGCTGTGCTGTGCAAGCCATTGTCCATGACGAAGGCTACCTACTGTAAACCTCATATGCAGGCCAAGTCTTGCCAGACAGGTATTGTAATTTACTAAAATAAAGATGGTAGTATACACACAGTGATCCCTTTATAGCCAAGTAGACATTTCAGCTGCAGAATGGAAGGGAGGGAGACACAGGAATTCATTACTGATGGGTAGGCGGAGCCCCAGATCAGGATGTCACCTCAGATCAAAAGAGTGCTGACTGGCTGGCCCCTCCAGCTCGGGCTCCTCCTACTCAGCTCCAGTCTAAGATTTGAGGTCCAGAGGATGGTCGCTGCTAATGCAGCTCCTCAGAAGATTTTATTATTTTATATTCGGACAGGAGACTTGGATCACCAGTTGGTCTAGAGGTCTCAGGGGTACCAGCGCTGCTGTACCCCAACCTCTCCCTTGGCGGATCTGTATTTACTCAAAGTCCCTGCAGAATCCTTGCCGGCCCTGGGGATGAGGAGAGCTTCCCTGGCGGGACGCAAACCACACGTGCGGTCACTGCGTTCCTCGCCCTGGGGGGAAGCATGGGCACAGCGCCAGAAACCCCTGAGGGTCCCTGTGGCGCTTTGGCTGGTGAGTACTCCACACAAATTTTTTATTATTATTATGTGTGAGTGCTTTAGCGTCTGAGTGAGCAGCGCTATTACTTGTATGTCAGTATGCTTCAGCGCTGCTGTGACAGCGCTGTTACAAGTAGATGTGGTGATTTTTTGTCCGCAGGCTGATAGCTGCAGGACAGAGAGGGAGCAGGAGCGGGGGAGTTCGCGCTCATTATTTGAGCTAGCTGGGGGCGTGGCCTAACGATTCCCGGTCTTCTGAGCAGGAAGACGCGCGCTCTGGCGTTTCTCCTGCGACTCCCCCACTGTGGCGGCCATTACACAGGCTCCTGGGCTCCTCAGACCGCTCCTCTCCTCATAAGACACCACGGCCAGCTGGGTGAGTGCTGATTCCTCACCCCGCAGCGCAGCGATCGCTATCCTGCAGCTGCAGTCTCATTAGAGACATAAATTGGCTGGGGCTCACACTTCATATATATATTGTGGTGAGTTTGCAATATTAACCCCTCTGAGGGTTATTTCTACCAGCTAAATTTTTTGACTGAATACCGCTGGGGTAACCCTGCCTGGTGAAGCGTTAACCCTTCAGCGTTTAAAAAAAAAAAAAAAAAAACGCATAGTTTTTGCTGGTATTACCGCTTTGACCTGCTCATACAGGTGAGACATGTCTGAACAGAGTTCAGATGCCGCGGACCACGTCCCAGTGCCATTACGGCAATCAGATACGCAGACCTCCACAGCGTCTAGCGCTGCGGTCGACAGCGGTGAAAAATTGGACGATATCGCTCGATCGATCAACAACTTGTCTGACCTTTTAGGTCAATATGTGTCTGCTAATTCCTCTCAGAGGAAGCGACGCAGGCCATTACCGGCCTCTACACGGAGCGAGTCAGATGTATCTGATATTGGGCAGAGTTCCCCTTTAAATTCGGATGGAGAAATATCCGATTCAGATGCGGACGAGCCGCAGGGGCGTTCCTCTATGGCGAAGCGTACGGAGGCATTAATTGAAGCCATGAGAGATATATTACAGTTACCGGAGGAGGTAACTAGTCGTCCTGGTAAATCAGCACGCATGTTCCAGGAGTCCCGTGCTTCGCGTACAACATTGCCAGCTCTGGATGAGCTTAATAGTGTAATAGAGGAGGAACGTCTGTGTCCAGATAAGCGTTTTCATGGAACGCATTTCTTTGATACACTTTATCCTTGCTCTGCGGAGTTAAAGGCTAATTGGACTTCTGCTCCTGAAGTGGATGTGTCTTTATCTCAGCTTAGTAAATCCTCACTACTCCCTATTAAGGGGAAAGCGAGTTTACAGGAGCCTTTGGATAGAAAAACGGAATTGGCGGCAAAAGCAAGCTATGAGGCTGCGGGTCATGGATTCCGAGCGGTGCTAGGATCCATGTGTGCTGCTAGAGCTTCTCTAGGCTGGTTGGCACGTCTGAAGACGGAGTTGCAAAATGAATCTCCGTTATCTGAGATACGGGAAACTTGTGAATGGTTAGAAACGGCAGCCTGTTATATCTTTGATGCCGGTCTGGATACGGCATCTCTGCTGGCCAAAGCGCAAGCTTCAGCGGTCACAGTCAGAAGAGCTTTATGGCTCAGACAGTGGGCCGGGGACGCAGTTTCCAAACAAGGGTTGTTGGCCTTACCTTACAAGGGTGGCCATCTTTTTGGATCCGACCTCACAGAGCTGATTTCCAAGGCTAAGGCGAAGGAATCAGCATTACCACAGCGTAGGGCCATGGCCTCGGTGTCCAGTAAGCCTGGTGTCTATAGTGGTCGGCGGTCCTTTCGGGGCCGAGGACGATCTAGTCACTCCTCGTGGGGATCGGGTCGTCCTTCCTTCTCAGGAAAGAAATCCTCTCAGAAAACTCGTACTCCCTGGAAGCAGAGTTTCCGCCAGGACAAGCGGGAACTTGACAAGAAGCCCGCAAAGTCGGATTGACGCCAGGGATCCACTCGAGGATTCTCGAGTGGGGGGTCGCCTGCTTCTTTTCAAGGCGACTTGGATGGCTCGCGTTCCAGATTCCTGGGTAACGCGGATAGTGTCGGCAGGCTATTTCATAGAGTTTGCTTCTCGACCCCCAAATGTTTTTTGTCAATCTCGCGTTCCGTCGGAACCCGAGTTTGTTGTCGCTCTACAGCGAGAGGTCGAATCTCTGCTACAAAAGGGTGTAGTGATACCGGTTCCGTCAGAGGACCGAGGGAAAGGTTTTTATTCCAACCTTTTTGTAGTTCCCAAAAAGGAGAACAAATTTCGCCCGATTCTGGATCTCAAGCGATTAAACCGGCATGTCCATGCCCGGAAATTTCGCATGGAGTCGCTTCGCTCCGTTGTGGCAGCTCTGTCACAGAACGATTTTCTGGTGTCAATCGACATTCGCGACGCCTATTTGCATATTCCCATCGGAAAGGCTCATCAGCGCTTTCTTCGATTTGCCATAGGTCAGAATCATTACCAGTTCGTGGCTCTGCCGTTCGGCTTAGCCTCAGCGCCAAGGGTCTTTACAAAAATTCTGGCGCCCCTCATGGCAATCCTTCGAAGACAGGGGATTACGATTCTCCCTTATCTGGACGATCTTTTGATCGTGGCTTCCTCGGAGGAGGAGGAGGCGTTGACGGCTCGGGATTTGTCTCTTCAGTTTCTGAAGGACTTCGGTTGGCTAGTCAATTGGGAGAAGTCGTCCCTGGAACCATCGAGGACAATCCTCTTTTTGGGAATGCATCTCGACACGTTTCGGTCGGTAGTTTCCCTACCACCAGACAAACAGTCATGTCTTCTTCGACATGTACAGATTATGAAATCCTCAACGGCAATGTCCCTACGGAAGTGTATGCGTCTTCTGGGACTGATGGTGGCGTCCATGGAGGCAATTCCTTTTGCCCAGTTCCATTCCAGGACTCTCCAAAGGTTCATCTTGAGTCGATGGAACCGGTCGCAATCGCTGGATTGCAGTGTCACTATTTCTCGCGCGGTGCGGGATTCTCTAGAATGGTGGTTACGTCCAGGGGCATTCTCCCTGGGGAAGTCTTTCCTCCCTCCGAAGTGGTCAGTCATAACCACCGATGCCAGCCTGACGGGCTGGGGGGGTGTTTGGAACAATCTCTGGATTCAGGGGGTATGGTCATCGGAAGAGTCTGTTCTTCCGATCAACATCCTGGAATTGAGGGCGATTTTCCTTTGCCTCCAACATTGGACGGTCCCTTTGAGCGGTCTGCTAGTCCGAGTGCAGACAGACAATGCGACGGCTGTCGCGTATATCAATCACCAAGGTGGGACAAGGAGTTCCAGACTCATGGTAGAGGTGTCCCGAATTCTGATTTGGGCAGAGGCCAGTGTACCAGCCATTTCGGCGATTCATATTCCAGGGGTTCAGAATATTACAGCGGACTTTCTCAGTCGCAGAAGGATGGATCCCGGGGAATGGATCCTCCACCCGGAAGTTTTTGCACTACTGTGCTCTCGCTGGGGAACCCCCCAAGTGGATTTGATGGCATCCAGGTCCAATGCCAAGTTACCGACGTTCATGTCCAGGTACAAGGACCCGAAGGCTGTGGCGGTGGATGCTCTAGTAGCTCAGTGGGATCAGTTCGAGCTGATCTATGTATTCCCGCCGATATCCTTACTTCCTCTGGTACTGCGTCGGATCAGACTAGAGAGAATTCCAGCTATTTTGATAGCTCCAGACTGGCCAAGAAGGGTGTGGTTCTCGACAATAATGTCGCTGTTGGCGGCACCTCCTTTTCCACTCCCTCTTCAACCGGACTTGTTGACTCAGGGGCCCGTTTGTCATCCGGACTTGATGTCCCTGCGTTTGACGGCGTGGCTCTTGAGACCGAAATCTTGACCCGTAGAGGTTTCTCAGCCGAGGTCATTGCTACCCTTCGTGCTGCAAGAAGTCCGGCTACTACTAGGATTTACCACAAAATTTGGGAAGCCTTCTTTTCGTGGTGTTTGGGGTCCTCTCGGAACCCGAGAAAATTTTCCATTCCCAACCTGTTGGTTTTTCTGCAGCAATGGGCTAGACAAGGGTTTGGCAGTCAGCACCCTGAAAGGTCAGATTTCTGCTCTGTCCTTATTGTTCCGGAGAACCATTGCTTCGAATAGAGACGTGCTCTCCTTTTTCCGAGGTATATCTCGTAAGTTTCCGCCGCGGATGGCACCCGTGTCTCCTTGGCGGCTCAACCTTGTTTTGGAGGCTCTTCAGCATAAACCTTTTGAGCCTATGGTTTCTGCTAGCCTTTCTTTACTTTCTTGGAAGGTGGCTTTCCTTGTTGCAGTCACTTCCTTGAGGAGAGTTTCTGAGTTGGCAGCTCTTTCTTGTTCGCCTCCTTTTCTGGAGTTTTTTCCGGATCGTGTAGTGCTTCGCACTCGGGGTGATTTTTTTGCCTAAAGTGGTGTCACAATTTCATGTCAACCAGGATATTGTGTTGCCTTCATTTTGCCCGGATCCGAAGAATGTGAAAGAGCAAGCTTTACACACATTGGATTTAGTGCGGGCCTTGAAGTTTTATCTATCTATTACTCAAGGTTTTCGTAAGACGGACTCCCTATTTGTGGTTCCAGTCGGTCGTCGGCGTGGTCAACGAGCTTCCAAGGATTCTATAGCTCGTTGGATCCGGTCAGCTATATTGGAAGCTTACCGTCTTCAGGGTGAATCTTGCCCGATTAAGATTCAAGCCCATTCCACGAGGGCTGTGGCTTCATCGTGGGCTTTTCACCAAGGTGCTTCGGCAGTGCAGCTCTGCCGGGCGGCAACTTGGCGCTCTGTCCACACGTTTACGAAGTTTTATAAAGTGGACGTCAGTGCTTCCGCTGATGCAGCCCTCGGACGTAGGGTCCTGCAGGCAGCTGTAGTTTAAAGTTCTGGATGAACTTGTGTTTAGCGCTGGTTGCGCTTTGTTGTTAAGGTTGTTGGGTTTCTGCCTCTTGTTGGTTTTTTTCCCACCCTTATTTTTGAACTGCTTTGGGACGTCCCATCAGTAATGAATTCCTGTGTCTCCCTCCCTTCCATTCTGCAGCTGAAACACGGATTTTGGTAAGAACTTACCGGTAAAATCCTTTTCAGCGAAGGAAGGGAGGGAGACACAGCACCCTCCCAAGGCAGAAGTGTGTTGATGTTTTCAGATGCAGCGCGACCCTTATCTGATAGCGATTATCTGGGCTGAGGTCAGCGCGCTAAGGCTCTGTTCCAGCATCGCCAGCTCATCGCAGTAGTCAGGTTCCGTGAGTAGTACCTGGAACTCTGTGGTTTTTGGCTTTCTTTGCATGCATAACCTGTATCCTTGTGTTTTTTCTCTGAAGTTTCTTCAGAAGGGGTTATGTTGCTCTGCTGGTGATCTTGGCTCTTTTCCTAAAAGCTTTGGTACAACTGGAGCTGAGTAGGAGGAGCCCGAGCTGGAGGGGCCAGCCAGTCAGCACTCTTTTGATCTGAGGTGACATCCTGATCTGGGGCTCCGCCTACCCATCAGTAATGAATTCCTGTGTCTCCCTCCCTTCCTTCGCTGAAAAGGATTTTACCGGTAAGTTCTTACCAAAATCCGTGTTTTCACCTTGTAATTATTTCACTAACCGCGGTTAGTGATGTTAGCTAACTAGTGTCAGCCATGCTCTTGGCTACTGTGTGTGCAGACCATAAAGACGTGTGTAGGCACTGTATGCCACCATTCGCTGCCTTTAGCACTGTATTTCTACCTAAGTGTGCCTAGGGCGCACATCGCTCCGTGCTGTGCTTGCTGCACCTCAGTGACGTTTCCGCCTCTTAGGTTAGATCTTCGCAGTATTTAGTACTTTTATTTGAGAGCTTTGATCTTGTGTAGCGTGAAGAACATACTAAAGGTTTTTCTTGTTACTTTTTTTTTTAGACAAAGAATTGGATTCAAATACAAAGTATGTTCCAGTGCCTATTCCTGTCCCTGTATATATCCCGTTGCCTATGAATCTCTACAGTCAAAAAGTACCAGCCCCTGCTCCACTACCTTTACCAGTAAGTAAAAGCACTCGGAATAGTTCACAAGTAGTGATGAGCGAGTATACTCGTTGCTCGGGTTTTCCCAAGCATGCTCAGGTGTCCTCCGAGTATTTGGAAGTGCTCGGAGATTTAGTTTTTGTCGCCGAAACTGCATGATTTGCAACTATTAGACAGCTTGAATACATGTGGGGATTTCCTAACAGGCAATCCCCACATGTATTCAGGCTGTCTAGCAGTCGCAAATCATGCAGCTGTGGCAACAGAAACTAAATCTCCGAGCACTTCCAAATACTCGGAGACCACTCGACCATGCTCGGGAAAACGAGCAACGAACATACTCGCTCATCACTATTCACAAGTGACAATCATAAATATGTAATTTTTTATGATGGGATTTATGAATGGGGATGAGGCTTATCATACTTAATGTACATATCAAAAAGTCTTAATTTCATTTATTAAAAAAAAGTAAATTATTTTTTTTTATGACAGGTCCCAGTCCCGGTTCTGGTGCCGGCTGATTTGGACAAAATAAAGGAACTACATGAAGAACTTTGCAGTGAAGACATAGCATTAAAGGTAGAAGATGATTTAAAGTCTGAAGACGTTAAAGGGGAAGAAACCGATGACTCCATATCACTGATAGAAGATATTTCTGAGGACAAGAAGATAAAGGATGAACACCGACTGGACTGTAAAGTGTTAAAGGAAGAAGACTGGCACAATCTAATTAAAGATGAAGTAAAACCAGAGACGAATTCATTGAAAGAAGAAGTAAAAGAGGAAGAATTAATAGAAGACGAAGTAGAAGAAATAGCAGAAGACGATATAAAAGAAGTAGAAGAAATAGCAGAAGACGAAATAAAAGAAGTAGACGAAATAAAAGAAGTAGAAGACGAAATAAAAGAAGTAGACGAAGTAGAAGAAGACGAAATAAAAGAAGTAGACGAAGTAGAAGACGAAATAAAAGAAGTAGACGAAGTAGAAGAAGACGAAATAAAAGAAGTAGACGAAGTAGAAGAAGACGAAATAAAAGAAGTAGACGAAGTAGAAGTAGACGAAATAGAAGAAGACGAAATAAAAGAAGTAGACGAAGTAGAAGAAGACGAAATAAAAGAAGTAGACGAAATAGAAGACGAAATAAAAGAAGTCGAAGAAGTAGAAGAAATAGAAGAAGACGAAATAAAAGAAGTAGAAGAAATAGAAGAAGACGAACTAAAAGAAGTAGAAGAAATAGAAGACGAAATAAAAGATGTCGAAGAAGTAGAAGAAATAGAAGAAGATGAAATAAAAGAAGTAGAAGTAGAAGAAGATGAAGTAAATGAAGAAGAAATAGTAAAGGAAGATGAGAAAGAGGAGATTAATAAAGTGGATTTTCTGTTGATTGACAGCCCTTTGCCATCTATTGAATCTGATGTGCTGGACACAACTGTTGCTGAAGATAAGCTAGAATGTGGCACAGGTATAATGTCGGTCCATTTTTTGCATAAATAGTGAATTTTTCTGTAGTATTTTTTTTTATTTATTTCTATATTTTTTATTATTTAGATGAAGATAGCCTCCATACAAATGTTTCTACAAACTGCACTGCAGAGAGTCCAGCAGGCCTGTCAGATTTGCCATACGAGCCAGAACTTGATCTGGAAATAGACTTCCCAAGGGTAAGGTGCAATTTGATCTTTATTTATACGCTGCAGGTCGTAATGATTTCGGTTTACTCAGTCCTATTATCCATGTCTGTTTAGCTGATCGAAATGTTTTGCATTTTCATAGTTCTGTAATGACACAAAGCTACGTGGTTTAGTGCGCTTTACAGACGATGTTCTTAAGTTACAAACTGACTTGGACAAACTTGAGTGTTTGGGCATCCACCTGGTAGATAAGATGTGTGGATAAATGTAAAGTTATCTACCTGAGTACTAATATGCAGGCACCAAACTGCACTGGACTGAGGAGGCTAAACTCTAAAGTGGTGGTATTACTTCTCTGTCCCACGAGTCCATGCATCTTTTAATGCAATATCCTACTGGTCCCAGCAGCTGATTAACATTGCATGCTGTCACGAAGTCCTTGATTTACAAGTACACCCATATCCTTCTCTACAAGTGATTCTCCGAGTTTCAGCAGCAGAATGGAAGGAAAGGAGACACACTAGTAATGACTAGTGGGTAGGCGGAGCCCAGATAGGATTGACACCTCAGATTATAAAGAGTGTTGACCGGCCCCTCCAGCTCGGGCTCCTCCTACTCCTGCTTCTTCAGTCTAAAATTTGAGGTCCAGAGGATAGGTCGCTGCTGGAAGCAGCTCCTCAGAAAACTTTATTATTTTTATCGGACAAGAGACTTGGATCACCAGAAGTGGTCTAGAGGTCTCAGGGGTCTCAGCGCTGCTGGACCCCCACCTCTCCCTTGGCGATCTGTAATACCCTGTATGGTGGTCCCTGCAGTTTCACGCCGGCCCTGGGGGATGAGGATTGCTTCACTGGCGGGGACGCAAACCGCACATCGGGGGTCACTGTGTTCCCCGCCCGGGGGGGGAAGCGATGGGCACAGCGCCACAAACCCCTGGGGGTCCCTGTGGCGCTCGGCTGGTGAGTACCGCATTTTTATGTGAATGTGTGTGTGCTCTCAGCGGCTGCTGCGGCAGCCGCTGGTACATGTATTAGATGACATGTTTGGTGACTGTATTTTATGTCCGCAGGCAGATACGTGCAGGACAGAGGAGAGCAGAGAGCGAGGAGTTCGCGCTCTTTTTTGAAGCCGGAGGGGGGCGTGGCTTCACGTTTCCCGCTCTTTTTGTGACAGGAATCGCTCTGAGGAGACTGCAGCTTCACTGTCCTTCTCTTCCGGCTTCTCTCAGCGCGGCGGCCATTACAGAGGCTCCGGGCTCCTCATGCTCCGCTCCTCCTGTTTAAGGTATACTTTCACCGAGGCCAGCTGGGTGAGTGAATATCATCACCCCACAGCGCAGAACCTATCTGTGTTCCAAGTGACAGATAGCGTTTATCTGCAGCCGCGTTCTCTTATAGAGACCTGGGACTCGCACACTCCTTTTATTTTATATAGGGAGTTGTGGGGAGTTGGCGGCATTAACCCCTATGAAGGGTTAACCCTTTCAGCAATAACCGCCGCAGGTTCTACCCGGTAGGGATCAGAACGCAGGAGGTTATTTATATACTGAGAGATAGCTGGGGTAACTCTCTTCTTTAAGAGCTTTAACCCTTCAGCGTACTTGCTCAGTCTGCTTAGTAACCACACTGTTTCCAGTTACTAACAGGGTTTTGGCCTGCCATATACTGCTGACATGTCGGTTCAGGGTCCGGAATGTGCGGACCATCTGCCAGATCCGCTACAGGATCAGTCGCAAGTATCTGATACGCAGACTTCGACGGCATCAAGCGCTGCGATTTACAGCGATACCAAATTAGATGCCATTGCTCAGTCAATTAATGGCTTGTCTGACCTTTTAGGTCAGTGGGTGTCAGCTAGATCCTCTCATGACAGGAAGCGGCGCAGGCCGGTGCCATCTTTTCCGCGTAGCGAATCAGAGGTATCTGATATGGAATGCGGACAGGGTTCTCCTTCAAACTCAGAAGGGGAGTTATCCGATTCGGATAAGGAGGATCGGCAGGGACATTCTTTCTCTCTTGTGAGCCGAACAGAGGCTTTAATTGAAGCTATGAGAGAGGCGTTACAGTTACCGGAGGAGGTAACTACATGGCCTGGTAAATCGGGCCGCATGTACCAGGAGTACCATAAGTCGCGGTCAACATTACCGGCTCTGGAAGAGCTTAATACGGTAGTGGAGAAGGAACGTCTGTGTCCAGATAAACGTTTTCAAGGGACACGGTTCTTTGAAGCATTATATCCGTGTTCAACGGAATTGACGGATAATTGGATCCCTTCTCCTGAAGTGGATGTTCCTTTATCCCAGCTTAGTAAATCCTCATTGCTTCCGGTTAAAGGGAAAGCGAGTCTGCAAGAGCCGCTGGACAGAAAAACGGAGATGGCGGCGAAATCCATCTATGAAGCTGCAGGTCATGGATTCAGAGCAGTACTAGGATCCATGTGTGCTTCTAAGGCTTCCCTGTGCTGGTTGGTCCGTTTACGGAAGGCGTTGCAAAATAGATCTCCATTATCCGAGAGAGATGGACTTCTCGATTTATTGGAGACTGCAGCCCGATATAGCTGTGATGCAGGTCTGGATACTGCGTCATTATTATCCAGGACGCAATCCTCAGCGGTCACAGTCAGAAGAGCACTGTGGCTTAGACAGTGGACCGGGGACGCGGTTTCCAAGCAGGGTTTACTGTCTTTAGCCTACAAGGGTGGTCAGCTATTTGGATCTGATCTCACAGAGCTGATTGCCAAGGCAAAGGCTAAAGAAGCGGCTTTACCACAGCGAAGGGCTATGGCTTCTACGTCTGTCAGACCTAGTGCCGGTAATGGTCGGCGGTATTTTCGGTCTAGGGAACGATCCGGTCAGTCTTCTTGGGGATCGGGTCGTCCCTCTTTTTCGGGAAAGAAATCTTCTCAGAAATCCCGCACCCCTTGGAAACAAAGTTTTCGTCAAGACAAGCGGGAAACTGACAAGAAGCCCGCCAAGGCAGACTGACGCCAGGTCCTCACTCGAGGGCTCTCGAGTGGGGGGTCGCCTGCTCCAATTCAAGGCGAATTGGATTTCCCGCGTTCCGGATTCCTGGGTAACGCAAGTTGTGTCGGCAGGCTATTTCATAGAGTTTTCATCTCGACCCCCGGACAGTTTTTGCCAGTCTCGCATTCCGTCAGAGCCCGAGCTATTTGCCGCTCTGCTGCGAGAGGTGGAATTCCTTCTGCAGAAGGGTGTAGTAATACCGGTTCCGACAGAGGACCGGGGAAAAGGTTTTTATTCAAATCTCTTTGTGGTCCCCAAAAAAGAGGACAAATTTCGTCCTATTCTGGATCTCAAAAGATTGAATCAGCATGTCCACACCCAAAAATTCCGCATGGAGTCACTTCGCTCCGTTGTGGCAACCCTGTCGCAGAACGACTTTCTGGTGTCAATCGACATTCGCGACGCTTATTTGCATGTACCAGTCGAAAGGGCTCACCAGCGCTTCCTTCGTTTTGCCATAGGTCAGGACCATTACCAATTTGTGGCCCTGCCATTCGGCTTGGCTTCAGCGCCCAGAGTTTTTACAAAAATTCTAGCGCCTCTCATGGCAATTCTTCGAAGACAGGAGTCACGATTATTCCCTATCTGGACGACCTTTTGATTGTGGCGTCCTCAAAGGAGGAGGCGGTGACGGCTCGCAATCTATCCCTTCAGCTCCTGGAGGACTTCGGGTGGCTGGTCAATTGGGAGAAGTCGTCTCTGGAACCGTCGCAGTCAATCCTGTTTTTGGGGATGCATTTCGACACGGTACGGGCAGTGGTGTCCCTACCTCCAGACAAGCGGGCATGTCTCCTTCGACATGTACAGACTATGAAGTCTTCGACAGCAATGTCCCTTCGGAAGTGTATGTGCCTTTTAGGTCTGATGGTGGCTTCCATGGAAGCGCTTCCGTTTGCCCAGTTTCATTCCAGAGCCCTCCAAAGGCTCATTCTGAGTCATTGGGATCGATCGCAGATTGCACTGGATCGCAGTATCCTCATCTCTCGCAGGGTGCGAGAGTCCCTAAGTTGGTGGTCACGTCCAGGAACGTTATCACTGGGGAAGTCTTTCCTTCCTCCGAGGTGGTCGGTCATAACCACCGATGCCAGCCTGACGGGCTGGGGGGGTGTCTGGAACGATCTCTGGGTTCAGGGAGTATGGTCATCGGAAGAGTCTGTTCTACCGATCAACATCTTGGAATTGAGGGCAATTTTTCTTTGCCTCCAACACTGGACGGTCCCTTTGAGCGGTCTACCAGTCCGAGTGCAGACAGACAACGCAACGGCGGTCGCGTATATCAACCACCAAGGCGGGACGAGGAGTTTCAGGCTCATGGTGGAAGTGTCTCGGATCCTGAATTGGGCCGAGGACAGAGTACCAGCCATCTCTGCGATTCACTTTCCAGGAGTTCAGAATATCACGGCGGACTTCCTCAGTCGAGAGAAGATGGATCCCGGAGAATGGAGTCTTCATCCGGAGATCTTTGCACTGCTGTGCTCCCTATGGGGAGTTCCCCAAGTGGATTTGATGGCATCCAGGTCCAATGCTAAGTTGCCGACCTTCATGTCCAGGTACAAGGACCCGAAGGCTGTGGCGGTGGATGCTCTGGTGGCCCCGTGGGACCGATTTGAGCTAATCTATGTGTTTCCGCCGATATCCTTACTTACTCTGGTGCTGCGTCGGATCAGACTGGAGAGAATCCCGGCTATGTTGATAGCCCCAGATTGGCCAAGGAGGACGTGGTTCTCGACACTGGTGTCGCTTTTGGCAGCACCGCCATTTCCACTTCCTCTTTGCCCGGACCTGTTAACCCAGGGTCCTGTCCGTCATCCGGACTTGAAGTCTCTGCGTTTGACGGCGTGGCTCTTGAGACCGAAATACTGACCCGTAGAGGTTTTTTCAGCCGAAGTCATTGCCACTCTGCGAGCTGCCAGAGGTCCGGCTACTACTAGAATTTACCACAAGACCTGGGAAGCCTTCTTCTCGTGGTGTTTGGGTTCTTCAAGGAACCCGAGGATTTTTTCCATTCCCAATCTGTTGGCTTTTCTACAGTACGGGCTGGACAAGGGTTTGGCAGTTAGCACCCTGAGGGGTCAGGTTTCTGCCCTGTCCCTGTTGTTCCGGAGAGTTATCGCCTCGCGTAGGGACGTGCGCTCCTTTTTTTCGCGGGGTAACCCGTCCGTTTCCGCCGCGGAAGGCACCTGTGTCTCCTTGGCGGCTCAACCTTGTCCTGGAGGCTCTTCAGCATGGGCCTTTTGAGCCAATGGATTCTGCTAACCTTTCTTTGCTTTCTTGGAAGGTTGCCTTCCTAGTCGCAGTCACTTCTTTGAGAAGGGTTTCTGAGTTGGCGGCTCTTTCTTGCTCGCCTCCTTTCCTGGAATTTTACCCGGATCGAGTAGTGCTTCGCACACGGGGCGACTTTCTACCTAAGGTAGTGTCGCAATTCCATGTTAACCAGGATATTGTTTTGCCTTCACTTTGCCCGGGCCCGAGGAATGCAAAGGAACGGGTTTTGCACACATTGGATTTAGTGCGGGCCTTGAAGTTCTATTTGTCTGTTACTCAAGGTTTTAGGAAGTCAGACTCCTTGTTTGTGATTCCAGCAGGTCGTCGACGTGGTCAACGAGCTTCCAAGGACTCTATAGCTCGTTGGATTCGGTCAGCCATTTTGGAGGCTTACCGACTTAAAGGCGAACCTTGCCCGATTAAGATTCGTGCTCATTCCACGAGGGCTGTGGCCTCATCGTGGGCCTTTCATCAAGGGGCTTCGGCAGCTCAGCTCTGCCGAGCGGCGACTTGGCGCTCCGTCCACACGTTTACAAAGTTTTATAAGGTGGACGTCAGTGCTTCCGCTGATGCGGCCTTAGGACGCAGGTCCTACAGGCGGCTGTAGTGTAAAGTTCTAGTTAACTTGTATTTGGCGCCTGTTGCGCATTTAACAAGGTTGTTGGGATTCTGCCTGTTTTTTCTTGGTTATATTCCCACCCTTAATTTTTGGACTGCTTTGGGACGTCCCACTAGTCATTACTAGTGTGTCTCCTTTCCTTCCATTCTGCTGCTGAAAGACGGATTTTGGTAAGAACTTACCTGTAAAATCCTTTTCAGCGAAGGAAGGAAAGGAGACACAGCACCCGCCCATGGCAGAAGTGTGTTGATGTGTTTTCAGATGCGGCGTGACCCTCTTCTGATAGCGATTATCTGGACTGAGGTTGACGCGCTACGGCTCCTTTCCAGCATTGCCAGCTCATCGCGGTGGTCAGGTCCAGTGAGTAGTACCTGGAACTGTGTGGTTTTTTGCCTACATGCATGCATAACCTGTGTTCTTGCTTTTTCTCTGAAGTCCTTCAGAAGGGGTTATGTTATGTTTCGGCAACTGAGGAGTGCAGGCAAAAAAGGCAATACACCAGAGCAGTTGGAATCTATGAGATTGCAGTACCCTGACTAACCACCACAACTAGAGGCAGCCGTGGAGCGTTCCTACGTTGGTCCTAGACGCCTCGTCACAGCCTGAGAAACTAACTACACCTAAAGATAGATATAGGAAAGCTATCTGCCCCGGAGCAGAACCCCAAAGACAATAGAAAGCCCCCAAACATGTAATGGCGGTTAGACAAGATGAAATACTGACACAGAAAGAAAATAGTATGAGCAAACGCTGGGGCCCAAACTAACTAAATAGAAAAGGACAGGAAGGGTACTTACTGCAATCCCAGAAAACCCTGAAAAGCACCAACACCACTAATTTCAAAAACACCTGAGATCACACGACCTCTACCACCTAAATTAGTTCTCTGGTGTAACAAAATCAAAACAGCAGCCACTGAAAAAACTGGAAAAAGCAAAAGTACATACATAAGTGGCTGAACTAAACTGAGAGGGCAAAAGCCCCCGGAGGGGACCCTGAAGGCCCCCACAGAAGTGCAGGACAAAAATGCAAAAATATAGCACAAAAACAAAAAGAAGAAAATGTCTTATCTGTTAGCAGGAGATGCAGACACGACACAGCAGGCTACAAGGGAAACAGGAATGAAGGATTCAGACCAGAACAATTGATCACCGGCAACCCTGATGGGAAGGTGACTCCCTTATATAAGACCAGTCAGTAACACCTGATTCCCAGTCCTCACAATCTTCACTGGACAGACCAGCACCGCTTGTAACCACCAGAGGAAGCCTCTGCTCAGAACTCATCTCAAACCCATTCACAACAGTACCCCCCCCTTGAGGAGGGGTCACCGAACCCTCACCTGAGCAACCAGGCCGGTCAGGATGAGTTCTATGATACGCACGGATAAGTCTCCTAGCATGGATGTCCGAAGCAAACACCCAAGAATTGTCTTCCTGACCATAACCTCTCCATTTAACCAAATACTGGAGTTTCCGTCTAGAAAAACGAGAATCTAATATTTTCTCAACCACATACTCCAGATTGCCCTCAACCAAAACAGGGTCAGGAGGCACAGCAGCAGGAACCACTGGCTCAACAAACCTTTTCAACAAGGACTTGTGGAACACGTTATGGATCTTAAATGTCCCTGGAAGAAGCAAACGAAAAGAAACAGGATTAATAATCTCCATGATCTTATAAGGTCCAATGAACCTAGGCTTAAATTTAGGAGATGCCACTCTCATAGGAATATTCTTTGAGGACAACCAGACCAAGTCCCCCACTTTAAACCGAGGACCATCAGTCCTATGCCGGTTAGCAAACCGCTGGGCCTTCTCCTGAGAGAGGGACAACCTCTCCACTACCTGGTCCCAAATCTGTTGCATACGCTCCACAACAGAGTCAACACCTGGACAGACAGAAGCCTCCGTCTGTCCTGAAGAAAATCGAGGGTGAAACCCAGAATTACAGAAAAATGGAGACATCAAAGTGGCAGAGCTAGCCCTATTATTAAGAGCAAACTCAGCCAAAGGCAAAAAAGAGACCCAGTCATCCTGATCAGCAGACACAAAGCATCTTAGATAAGTCTCCAATGTCTGGTTTGTTCTCTCAGTTTGACCATTGGTCTGAGGATGAAATGCCGAGGAGAAAGACAATTGAACACCCAGTTTAGAACAAAAAGTCCTCCAAAATCTGGAAACAAACTGGACTCCTCTGTCAGACACAATGTTCTCAGGAATGCCGTGTAAACGAACCACGTGCTGAAGGAACAACGGCACCAATTCAGAGGAGGAAGGCAACTTAGGTAATGGCACAAGATGTATCATTTTGGAAAACCTATCACAAATTACCCAGATGGTGGTCATTCTCTGAGAAACAGGAAGGTCGGAAATGAAATCCATAGAGATATGGGTCCATGGTCTCTTGGGCACAGGCAATGGCATCAACAAACCACTAGAGCGAGAGCAAGGCTTGGAGCGAGAGCAAGTCCCGCAGGACTGCACAAATTCCCTGACATCACGAGACAAGGTAGGCCACCAAAAGGACCGACTAACCAAGTCTGTGGTACCAAAAATTCCGGGATGCCCAGCCAATGCGGAACAATGAATCTCAGACATCACACTCTTTTTCCACTGATCCGGGACAAACAATTTTCCAACCGGGCAGCGCTCGGGCCTATCCTCCTGACACCCCTCCAGAGCAAGTCTCAAATTGGGCGAGATGGCGGAAAGAACTACACCCTCTTTCAAAATAACAGAAGGATCAGATAACTCAGGAGAGTCCGCAAGGAAGCTCCTCGAGAGGGCATCCGCCTTAACATTCTTAGTGCCAGGAAGAAAGGAAACCACAAAATTAAAACGTGTGAAAAACAAGGCCCACCTGGCCTGTCTAGGATTGAGTCGCTTGGCAGATTCCAGATAGACCAGATTCTTATGGTCCGTAAGGACCACCACCTGATGTTTGGCTCCCTCCAGCCAATGTCTCCACTCTTCAAAAGCCCACTTCATGGCCAATAACTCCCGATTACCCACATCATAATTACGTTCAGTAGGAGAAAATTTTCGAGAGAAAAAGGCACAAGGGTTACTTTTAGAGGTCTCTGGATCTTTTTGGGACAAAACGGCACCTGCCCCAATTTCAGAGGCATCAACCTCCACCTGAAATGGCAGAGAAACATCAGGCTGCCGTAGAACAGGAGCAGAAGTGAATCTCTGCTTAAGTTCCTGAAATGCAGAGACTGCCTCAGGAGGCCAATTCACCACATCAGAACCCTTTCTGGTCAAATCAGTTAATGGTTTAACAATAACCGAGAAATTACCAATAAATTTACGATAAAAATTGGCAAAACCCAAAAATCTCTGAAGAGCCTTTAATGAAGTAGGTTGGACCCAATCACAGATGGCCTGAACCTTGACCGGGTCCATTTCAATAACAGATGGGGACAAAATGAATCCCAGAAATGAGATCCTCTGTACGCCAAAAAGACACTTTGATCCCTTCACATACAGAGCATTCTCTCTCAAAATCTGGAATACAGTTCGAACATGTTTCACATGAGAGTCCCAGTCATTAGAAAAAATCAAGATATCATCCAAATAAACAATCAGAAATTTGTCCACAAAATCCCTGAAAATGTCATTCATGAAGGACTGGAAGACGGAAGGAGCATTAGTGAGCCCAAAGGGCATCACCAGGTACTCAAAATGCCCTTCAGGGGTATTGAATGCCGTCTTCCATTCATCCCCGTGCTTAATGCGAATAAGGTTATACGCCCCCCTGAGGTCAAGCTTGGTAAACCAAGTAGCGTTTTTCACCCTGGAAAACAGGTCAGAAATCAAGGGTAACGGGTATTGATATTTCACAGTAATATTGTTCAAGAGACGATAATCAATACACGGCCTCAATGAACCATCCTTTTTGGCCACAAAGAAAAAACCGGCACCTAAGGGTGAAGAGGATGGTCTGATATGACCCTTCTCCAATGATTCCTTGATATAAGATCGCATAGCGTCATGTTCAGGTACAGACAAATTAAAAAGGCGACCCTTAGGGAATTTACTACCCGGCACTAATTCAATAGCGCAGTCATAGCTCCTATGGGGAGGCAAGGATGCAGATTTACTTTCGCTAAACACATCAGAAAAATCAATCAAAAAGTCAGGAACATCCTGAGCCTGGGGGAGGCAGAAAAAACAGGAGTGTTGGTATTAACACATTGGCAGCCCCAACTGGTTACAGACACAGATTTCCAATCCAAAACAGGATTATGAGACTGTAACCAAGGGAAACCCAGCACGATAATGTCATGCAGATTATACAGAACCAAAAATTTGCAGCACTCCTGGTGATCAGGTTCAACCCTCATTATCACCTGAGTAGAAAACTGGGGTTTATTCTCAGCCAAAGGGGTAGAATCGATCCCCAGTAGGGGAATAGACTTCTGTAGGGGTATCAAGGGAAACCCACAACGTCTAGCAAAATCATAATCCATCAGGTTAATAGCTGCTCCAGAATCAACGAAAGCCTGAGCAGAAAATGAGGACAGAGAGCATATCAGAGTGACAGTTAATAAAAACTTAGTCTGAACACTACCCAAGACAACTGAGCGTGCAAAACGTCTTCCCCGCTTAGGGCAGACTGAAATAGCATGAGAGGCATCACCACAGTAGAAACATAACCCATTGCGCTTTCGAAACTCATGACGCTGTGCCCCAGACACCACTCTATCACACTGCATGGGTTCAGAAGCTGGTTCACAAGGCAACACCATTCCACGCATACTTCTCCGCTCACGCAAACGTCTGTCAATTTGAATCGCTAATGACATAGAATCATTGAGACCAGAGGGGACAGGAATCCCACCATAACATCCTTTACATTATCTGACAGACCCTTCCGGAAAAGGGCTGCCAAAGCGTCGTCATTCCATTTGGTCAGGACTGCCCACCTACGGAATCTCTGACAGTATAACTCAGCGTCATCAAGCCCCTGATTTAATGCCAACAAGGCTTTTTTAGCTTGATCAGTGACATTAGGCTCATCGTACAATAACCCCAAAGCCTGAAAAAATGCATCAACATCACTCAAAACAGGATCCCCAGGTGTCAGGGAAAAAGCCCAATCCTGAGGATCGCCGCGCAGGAGAGAGATGATAATTTGAACCTGCTGCGCTGCGTTCCCTGAGGACTTGAATTTTAAGGCAAAAAACAATTTACAATTATTTTTGAAATTCTGAAACTTAGCTCGATCCCCTAAAAACAAATCTGGCATGGGAATCCTAGGTTCCACAACAGGCAACCTAGCAAGATAGGTAGCAATACTCTGAACCTCAGTGGCAAGCTGATCCACACGGCCAGACAACTGTGCAAACTCCATTGAGAGAAAAGATCCTCCCCAGCACCCAGAGATACAGAGGGAAAAAAAAAATGCAACAAACAGAAAAATATCTCTGACAACTCTGACAACCTTTTTTTTTTTTTTTTTTCTTTCACAATATTTTTCCCTTCTGTGAGTACCACACAATTTTCAGTTTTGGCCGGTGATACTGTTATGATTTGGTAGCTGAGGAGTGCAGGTAAAAAAAGGCAATACACCAGAGCAGTTGGAAACTATGAGATTGCAGTACCCTGACTAACCACCACAACTAGAGGCAGCCGTGGAGCGTTCCTACGTTGGTCCTAGACGCCTCGTCACAGCCTGAGAAACTAACTACACCTAAAGATAGATATAGGAAAGCTATCTGCCCCGGAGCAGAACCCCAAAGACAATAGAAAGCCCCCAAACATGTAATGGCGGTTAGACAAGATGAAATACTGACACAGAAAGAAAATAGTATGAGCAAACGCTGGGGCCCAAACTAACTAAATAGAAAAGGACAGGAAGGGTACTTACTGCAATCCCAGAAAACCCTGAAAAGCACCAACACTACTAATTTCAAAAACACCTGAGATCACACGACCTCTACCACCTAAATTAGTTCTCTGGTGTAACAAAATCAAAACAGCAGCCACTGAAAAAACTGGAAAAAGCAAAAGTACATACATAAGTGGCTGAACTAAACTGAGAGGGCAAAAGCCCCCGGAGGGGACCCTGAAGGCCCCCACAGAAGTGCAGGACAAAAATGCAAAAATATAGCACAAAAACAAAAAGAAGAAAATGTCTTATCTGTTAGCAGGAGATGCAGACACGACACAGCAGGCTACAAGGGAAACAGGAATGAAGGATTCAGACCAGAACAATTGATCACCGGCAACCCTGATGGGAAGGTGACTCCCTTATATAAGACCAGTCAGTAACACCTGATTCCCAGTCCTCACAATCTTCACTGGACAGACCAGCACCGCTTGTAACCACCAGAGGAAGCCTCTGCTCAGAACTCATCTCAAACCCATTCACAACAGGGTTATGTTGCTCCGCTGGTGATATTTGCTCTTCCCTAAGCTTTTGTACGACTGAAGAAGCAGGAGTAGGAGGAGCCCGAGCTGGAGGGGCCGGTCAACACTCTTTTTAATCTGAGGTGTCAATCCTATCTGGGCTCCGCCTACCCCACTAGTCATTACTAGTGTGTCTCCTTTCCTTCCTTCGCTGAAAAGGATTTTACAGGTAAGTTCTTACCAAAATCCGTCTTTTACTTCTTTTAGAACGTATAATACTGTGGAAAAGATGCTGCCGAGTAAAATTGCTTCCAGAAATAGAAGTGTTAATAGTTTATTTTATCAATTAACAAAATGCAAAACTAATGAACAAAACAGATCTAAATAAAATCAATATTTGGAGTGATCACTTTTTTTTTTTCCTTGTAAATTGCATGAAAAAAACAATCTTTTAGGTACAGTTGTACTCAGAACTAGGCAGTGAGATTTGTTGCAAACATCTTGGAGAACGAGCCACAGAACTTCTGTGGATGTCGCTTGTGGAAATCCTTCTGTCTCGTTATGTAATCCCAGACTTGATGTTGAGATCTATATGTGTGGGGTCGTTGACCTGCTGCAGAATAAATTTGGAGTTAACCGCTTCGCTGATGGCATTACGTGATGGATAAATATCTGCCTGTGTTTCTCAGCATTGTGTGCACCATTAATCCTGACCAAATCCCTCACTACACATTTACTGAAATTAAGCCTGGGCGATTAATTGAATCAGATTAATTTGCCACTTCAGTGATGCACGCTATTAATAATTATCAGGGCAGAAGCGAGGCAGCAGCAGTGCTGTCATCAAGGTGTGCAGAATCACAGTAAGCTTAATGTGAAAATGTTACATTACTGGACTAACATCCACCTATTTGTCCAAAGTGAACAGGACCCACCCTGCCGAGGTGCAGCGTCCCGCCCTGCCGAGGCGCAGGCCCCGCCCTGCCGAGGCGCAGGTCCTGCCCTGCCAAGGCGCAGTGTGGACACAACATGATGAAAGAATGTCTGCGGCACCTGGAAAGCTCGCTCTTAATCTTAACCTTGTTAAAAGAGCAGCAATAAAAGTTAGAAATGACCCTCCGATTCTGGTTAAGATGCTTTCACCCTTCATTGATATTTTTTCTTTTTCATCTACTTTGCATTGTGTTAATAAAAATGAACTACTAACACATAGTTTTGGAAGCAATCTTCCTTGGCAGCATTTTTTTCCATACAAGCCTAAAACATTTGGATAGCGTTGCATGTTGTAGGCGGAGTAAAACTAGGAGTCACTTTTAGAAAAGGATCTGGTTGTCATTGTAGATCATAGACTAAGAACAAGCAGTGTCTAATCAGCAGCATATAAGGCTAGCAGAATATTGTCATGTATGAAAAGACGCATGAACTCACGGGACAGGGACATAATACCACCACTAGGACCGTTAGTGCCTCCTCATCAGGAATATGCTGTTCAGTTCTAGGCATAAGTTAATACAAAAAGGATTCCATGGAGTTAAAAAAAAAAAAAAAAAAAGTGTAAAGAACCACAAAACTGATAAGGGGAATGAAGCATGTAAGGGAGAACATGATTAACTTGTACAAGTACACAAGTGGCCCAAACAAAAGATATTGATAGCCTTTTTTATATAAAACCTGGGCACTCCCTCATCTGGAGAGAAAAAAAAAATTAGAGGGGTATTTCTATTTCCAAGATCATATCCCAGTATGTAGCTGGTGTAATAATAGCAAATTCCTCCAATTAGAAATTAAGTATAGCTCTATTGATTTATTATGTCGCTTACCCCATGTTCATGGCAATGCAGTAGCATAGGTATCCATGGTTACGACCATGCATAATGACAGTTAGTTTTGGTGGTCGTAACCATGAATACCTAAGCTACTGCGATGCCCTGCACATGAGGTAAGCGACTTGTTGAATTAGAAGAACTATACTATATTTCTAATTAGAGGTATTATTATTACACCTACTACATATTGGCATGGCGTCTTGGACATGGGAATACCCCTTTAAATCTCTAGAGCAGACTGGCCGCCTTTACCATGAGAACTCCTAATCTGTGGCGTAGTCTTCCTCAGGAGCTGTTCACAGCAGGAACAGTTAATAGTGTAGGAAAAGGTCTGGAAGAAAATAATAAACATTTATGTACATGTGTAAAGTTCTTGTTCTGAACGTTGGTCAAGCCGATAGACACCTGGGGTCAGGAAGGAAAAGTTTAGTCTTATGGGGCAGATGCACCAATATCCTCCACCCCTCCCCACCTTTGTTCTATCCCATCTGTCCCTCAGTCTAACTTCATACATATGATTTTTTTGCAGCTATATATCTGTAAATATGAAAAAGAAAGTATTCAAATTTCTGTTTTTTAAATCATAATTTAGAGATCATGTACAAGTTAATTATTCTATTTATTTTTTTAAGCTGCTGAGGAATTTGACACAGAAAGCGAGTTTCTTTTGCCTCCTGTATTTGAAGAGGCGTATGAAGATCAGCCCAAACCTAAACCATTGAAAAAGGTAATATAAAACAAAATGAGGTGGTGACCTATAACGTAGATATATAGATTTCTCTAAAAAAAAAAAAAAAAGTTCTCAAAAACAAAAGATCAAATTCCTTAAGTTCTTTTTTCGTTTTTACTTTTCATATTACAAACTATAAAAATATAAAATTAAATAATTTGCAATTTTCCACATGTGTTATTAGGCTTATTTCTAGGCTTGTACGTCCTGTTTCAGTACAGCCTCATGGACTTAAGAAGTTACAGACTGACCACATTCCTAATTAGTTGTATTGAATTATGTCTAAAGTGTGATTAAGACAAATGTGATTGTGAAGGAAGGGGAGAAGGTGAGCTGTGATATCACATATGAATTTTGGGTTATGTGATGTATACAGCAAACTTGCAACCTGTCATTGTAATCCTGTGATGATAATGAGACTTCTAAACAGTCTACTGGACCGTGACTCTAAACTTTGCCTCAGTGATCAGAGTGAAAAGTGCAAGATTTCAGATATGTTTATTTTCTCGATCGCTGCATTGGGGGACACAGGAACCATGGCTGTATGCTGCTGCCACTAGGAGGCTGACACTATGCATATGCAAAAAAGGTTGGCTCCTCCTCTGCAGTATACACCCAACCGACTGGCACCAAGCTAATCAGTTTTATCTAAGTGTCAGTAGGAGGTGGACACTGGTCTCTGGAGACCCATATCTACCTAATATGCGTCGTTCCTTTAACAGGTTTTTCCGGAGGGATACAGTGTGAACAGTCAATACTGTACTCCCACGCAGAGACTATGAGTACTGCGTGTACTGCCACCCCGTATCCTCATATGTCTGTTACCTTTTCAGGATCCCCATATTCCCTAACACGGACGTGTGTTTAGGTGACCATGGAAAAGAAGCAGACCCGGGCCTGCCTCCGTCTCCCACCCACTCGCCCACCAGAGCCTGTCGGTGAAGGAGACACGGACGTCCTGCAGCTGGATCACGGACGTCTGACCATCATTTGAGGTATTGTCCTCTTTGGCAAAGAAGGCAGAAGAAAAGAAGACAGGAGAAAAAAAACAAGAGGACAGAGTATGGCGGAACTAGCCTTCTCCCCTTTATTCCGAGCCCATACAAGCGGGGATTTTCCTGCGGTTCAGATGCGCTCCTTAGCCTCCCCTTTCCCAAGTCACCTGCATCTTCAGGTGCCTGGTCGCGCCGCTAAACGCTCCTTGCAGGGGCCCTCTTTAAGCCACTACGCTAGCTTCTCGTGGGGGCACCTTTTTGCGTTTTCGGGGCCTCTGCGCCGCCCCCCTCCATCGGCGGCCGCGGGCTCTAATCAAGGCCCCAGCTTCATTTTGGGCCTAGTTATAGCACCTGATCCGCCCCCTTCCCTCTAGGCTTCCGGGCGGGCTTTTCTCCCGCCCGTCCTTCCTCTCAGCACGGCCTCAGGCTCCGCCCACCATCTCAGCGCTTTGGTGGACCGCAGCCGCCGCCATAGCAGCGGCTCGTGCTGCCATATTCCTCTCTGCAGCAGCGCGCGCTGCCTTATTCCTCTCTGCAGCAGCGTGCGCTGCCATATTCCTCTCTGCAGCAGCAGCGCGCGCTACCATATTCCTCTCTGCAGCAGCACGCGCTGCCATATTCCTCTCTGCAGCCGGGCTCACTGTTGGACGCAAGAGGGAAAAGAAAAAATCCCCATCTTCGCCCTGTAAGCAGGACGATTCATTCTTGGGGCCTCTGCTTTCGCTCACACTGAAGAACAGCATCAGGAACCGTGAGTGGCTCTGCTCTGCAGAGCTGACACCCTCCTTTGTCTCTTTTTTTCTGTCCCCCAACCTTCTGTTTCCTCCTTCACTCTGGTCAGGCACCTTGTAAGCTACTCCCGTAGTCGCCAGTGGGTCACAAGACTCTCATCCCGGCCCTTCCAACCTAGGCCGTAAGAGACCTTGACTGGAGCACCGTTCTAGGTCTTCTTCCCGCTCCGCATCACCAGACGACCTTTCACGGCGCGATCCTTCGCTAGTGCCCTCCTCTTCGGAATCAGGCGAGGCGTCTTCGGACGCGCTTTCGGATGAGTCGGACCTGGATTCAGAACAGGCCTCCGGCATGACGAATATGGTGCAGAGCCTGATTGTTGCAGTCAATCAGACCTTAAGCATCAAGGATACAGCTACAGAATCCGCAGATCAGGCAGTTTCGTTCAGACGGTCCAAACCACCTTCCAAGGTCTTTGCCTCGCATACTGAGTTCATGGAGATACTCAAGAGGGAGAATCCAACCAGGCGCTTTCAAAGAGCGAAGTGCCTCGGCATCCTATATCCTTTCCCCCCTGATCTTACCACTAACTGGACGATTTTTGCCTACAGTGGACCCACCGGTCTCCACTGTCCACCAATACGGTCCTCCCACTTTCCAATGCAACCTCCATCAAGGATGCCAATGATAGGATTATGGAATCGCTGACAAAATCAGCCTTTGATGCGGCCGCTTCTGCTTTATGCCCAGCCTTTGCCTCTATTTGGATCTCAAAGGCCATAGCCTGATGGGCCAAACAACTCCGCAAAGGCAGTTGGCGGAGCTTGCAGACCAAATTTCCCATGCCGGGCAATATTTGGTGTCTGCCTCCCTGGATGCCGCGTCCTGCGCTGCTCAGGAATCCAGCAATTCGGTAGCCATCCAAAGAAACATTTGACTCAAAGCATGGCAATCTGATCTTTCGTCAAAGAAGTTGCTCACAGGCCTCCCCTGCCAGGGAGACCGTCTGTTCGGCTCTCGGTTGGATCAGATCATTAAAGAAGCAACGGGAGGTTCAAGTTCCCTCCTCCCTCAGTCCAAGCCTCGCAGACCCGTTCAAAGGCAGCAGTTCCGCTCCTTTCGTCCCTTTCGCTGTTTCCCAGCGTCGGAGGATTCTTCCGTTTAGCGCAGGATGCAGTTTCGCCAGGTCAAGAAGAAGGCTTCCTTCAGACCCACTGCTTCCTGGGGTTCCCATAACTCCCATGGTAGATCCACCAGGGCAAGACCTGGCAGATCTTCCTCGGCATGACTCGGATCCAGGGCCCAGCGTTTCTCCCAAGCTGGGTGGTCGTCTCTGGCTGTTCAGAGACGTTTGGCTCGTCTTGGTGGAAGACACAGGGGTAAGGGAGGTTGTATCCTCAGGATACAAAATAGAGTTCACTTCCCGTCCCCAAGATCGGTTCTTCGAATCCCACCCCCAAGGGATCCTACTTTGATCCCGAGTTTCTTTGCTTCCATCGACTCCCTTCTCAGTTCCGGGGTTATCGTCCCCGTTCCAGAGTAAGAACGCTTCACAGGTTTCTATTCAAACCTGTTTGTTGTGCCGAAAAAGGACGGCGCGGTTCAGCCCATTCTGGATCTCAAGTGGCTGAACAGGAGAGTCCGCCTGCGTCACTTCAGGATGGAGTCTCTTCGCCCAATAATTTTTTCCATGGAGACACAGGAATTTCTGTGCTCCATAGACATTCAGGTCGCCTACCTCGACGTTCCGATTTGCTCAGCTCATCAGGGGTTCTTGCGATTTGCAGTGCAGCAGAACCACTTTCAATTTGTCGCTCTGTCGTTCGGCCTTGCGACTGCTCCCAGGGTCTTTACAAAGATCATGGCGGCAGTGATGACCATCTCGAGAATCAGAGGCCTGGTTCTCATTCCATACCTTGATGACATCCTCATCAAGGCTCCATCCCTCCCTCAGGCCCAAGAAAGCCTGTCCATCGTTCTCGACACCCTGGCCCGGTTAGGGTGGAGCGTCATCAGGAAGAAGTCCTGCCTTGTTCCATCCCAGCGCCTGGTCTTCCTGGGCATGTTGTTTGATAGCTGTCAGGCGAAGGTTTTTCTCCCCAAAGAAAATAGCAGCTTTTCAGTAGGGCCCTCAGCTTCCTTCCCTCCGGTCAGCAATGAAGGTACTGTGCAGAATTGTTGCAGCCTCAGAGGCAATTCCCTTTGCACATTTCCACCTGAGACCTCTTCAGTGGTTATCCTGTCTCAGTGGGACAGGTCTGTTCTGTCGTTGGATCGTTCGCTCCGCCTTCCTCTCAGAGTCAAGCAGTCTCTCAACTGGTGGCTGTCATCCCCCCTCATCCTCCAGGGCCGGTCCCTCCTGCCAATACACTGGCAGGTTATAACGACGGACGCAAGCCTTCTGGGCTGGGGGGGGGGTAGTTTTTCGCCACCTGACGGCTCAGGGTCGTTGGTCGGCACAGGAAACCTCCCTACCGATCATCTTCCTCGAAATCAGGGCCATCCTTCTCTCCCTCCGTCACTGGCAAACGCTTCTCAGGGGCCTGTCGGTCAGAATTCAGACGGACAATGCCACGGCCATGGCTTACGTCAATCACCAAGGAGGAACCAGAAGTTCCCTGGCAATGGCCGAGGTGTCCAGGATCCTTCATTGGGCGGAGGCGACGTACATATTCCCGGCGTGGACAGCTGCGCTGCCGACTGTCTCGCGGCAGGAGAATGATCCCTGCATCCGGACGTCTTCCATCAGAGCTGTCTTCGATGGGTGACTCTGGATGTGGACCTCATGGCGTCCCGGCTGAACAGGAAAGTCCTGTGGTTCGTCTCCAGGTCCCGCGACCTTCTCGCGTTGGACGTCGTTGCTCTGGCCATTCCCTGGTCGCAGTTCACTCGTCCCTACTTTTTCCCTCCCCTTCTTCCCTGATTGCTGAAGAAGGTCAAGGCAGAAGGGGTGCTGGTTATTCTGATCACCCCAGATTGCCCGGAGGTCTTGGTTCGCAGTCATTGTCAATCTCCTGGCGGATGCCCCCTGGAGACTCCCAGACAGGCCAGATCTTCTGTCATAGGGTCCGATCTGCCACATGAGTTCTCGGTCGCTCAATTTGACGGCATGGCTATTGAGACCGCGGTATCGAGAGCATCCGGGTTCTCCGATCGGGTGATTCGCTGGTGTGAGTCTAACGTCACCCCGCCAATGAAGTTGTCGCTCCCAGTTATCTTGGCTTTTCTCCAAGCAGGACTGGATTCTGGCCTCTCTCTTGGCACTCTAAAAGGGCAAGTGTCAGCCCTTTCTATCCTCTTCAGAAATCCTTGGCATCTTGTTCCCAAGTCAAGACTTTCCTTCAGGGAGTGGCGTATACGCCTTCCCCGTACCGGAATCCTGTGGACCCCTGGGACCTCAATCTCGTTTTGGAGGTTATGAGGTGTGCTCCCTTTGAACCTCTCGGAGAGGTTCCACTGTCTGTTTTTTCCTGGAAAGTGGCCTTTCTCATAGCGATCACTTCCATCAGACGAGTTTCAGAATTAGCGGCTCTGTCATGTCGCCCCCCTTTCCTGGTTCTTCTCCAGGATAAGGTAGTGTTGCGACCTCCGCCTTCCTTTCTTCCCGAGGTGGTATCCACTTTTTCACTTGAATGAGGATATTGTCCTGCCTTCCTTCGGTCCGGCTCCGACTCATTCTCTGGAGTTCTCGTTGAACAGGCTAGACCTGGTCCGGGCAGTGAGAATCTTCCTCGATAGGACTGCTTCTTTTAGAAAGTCGGATCTTCTGTTTGTCATTCCAGACAGAGCGCGGAGAAGACTGCCTGCCTCCAAGGTTATGATTGCGCGTTGGATTAGGACTGCAATATTGGAGGCTTACCGGGTTAAGAACAGAGTGCTCCCCTCTGGGATTAAGGCTCACTCCACCCGGGCAGTAGGCGCCTCCTGGGGCGGTTCACCATGGGGCATCCGCCCTACAACTTTGAAAAGCGGCAACCTGGTCTTCCATCCACACGTTTGCCAAGTTTTACAGGGTCCACACCTACGCTTCGGCGGACGCCAGCCTAGGCAGAAGGATTGTGCATTGGGGACTTTGCCGACCTGAATGGAGTTTCTTGCCATTTTCTCCCACCACAGGGACTGCTTTGGGACGTCCCATGGTTCCTGTGTCCCCCAATGAAGCGATCGAGAAAACAGGATTTTGGTTGCTTACCGTTTAAATCTGTTTCTCGGAGCGCTCATTGGGGGACACCGCACCCTCCCATATGTTTACAACTCTTTTCCTATCTTCTGATTATTATTGTTATGATCGAGTTGTCTGTTTTTTGTTGTTTGGTTCTGTCATGTTCTTCTCCTACTGCTTTCTCACTAACTGATTAGCTTGGTGCCAGTCGGTGGGGTGTATACTGCAGAGAAGGAGCTAACCTTTTTTGCATATGCATAATGTCAGCCTCCTAGTGGCAGCAGCATACAGCCATGGTTCCTGTGTCCCCCAATGAGCGCTCCGAGAAACAGATTTTACGGTAAGCAACCAAAATCCTGTTTTTCCATTAAAAAAAATATAAATATATATATATATATATGTGTGTATATATATATATACATGTGTGTATATATATATATATATATATATATATATATATATATATATATATACATATATATATATTTTTTAAGAAATTATTTTCTATGAAAACCTGATGAGACCGATAAACTATTTTCAGGTGACAAATTGGCTTTAATTTTCCATATATTAGACACAATTTCCTCTGTTTTACCAACTCGCTTATTTTGTTAAGAACAAGCAGACTTTTACATGAGTATTATATTCTGATCTAGCGCTTTTGTTTTTTTGCTTATTTGAAATAATACAAAATGACACTTCTCGTTCTAGGGAGCAAAGAGGAAAGCCGTTTCTGACCTGTCATGTAGTGAAAACTCAGAGTCTTTGTTTCCACTGAAGTATTCCTATGCCATCAGTGCTTGGAAGCATTGGGTAAAAGCACGGATAGCTGCAGATGAGCTCACCGAATGTAAGTACGCCCTCGTCCTCCCCACGTGCACTAGTTTAGGTCTGATTCTGAAAGTCATAAAATGTTAACATCCACATCACTGCTGCCGGACCCCCCGACGTCCTGCAGGTCTACAGCTCTGGGTATTGATAACCATTGGACTGTATGATTATCCAAATAGCTGAAAATAGCCACAGGGGAGCGATACTGGACTTTAGCTGTTTGGTGACTATCGTGAAGTTGTCTTTTAAGCTCCACCAACATTGCCTCCAACTCCCTATTTTCTATTATGGTTGAAAGTATAGCGCTTTAGTCAGGAAGGGATTCCTGCAAACCCTACACTTCCTCCTCTATTGATTAGTACGCCTGGTCAGACCCGTCTGGTCAAAAGAGGAGTCTTGGATTCTGGCTGTATATGAGGTAGTTCCCATGGCCTTGTAGTACTGTCCTGCCTGCTGGAGACTCTGTTTTCCCATTTGTAGCAATTTCATTACCAGAAACACTGTGGCTTTCAATTTCAATGTTTAATTTTGTCATTACTCAATCCTTGTCTTTGTTTCTTCCCATTTAGATAAATCCGTGAGGTTAAAAGAAGACCTTCTATTGCACCCGCCAAGTGCGCTCAGTTATTGGCTTTCATGTTTTATTAAAGAAGTGCGAAGACCAAACGGAGACAGCTATGCACCAGACAGCATTTATTATCTGTGTCTTGGCATCCAGGAGGTCCGTAGTTTAACCATAAGACATATTTGCCCACACTTTTTTTTTTTTTATATCTGAATATGGATTCTGGCAGATGTTTAGATTATCTGTAGTTCATGTTTTAAGCAGGCCCATACCCTTTAAAAAAAAGAGTTGGCTGATCAATTAGTCCTCGAGACCTCATACACGTAGCTAAGCTCTGTCAAATGTGTTGTCTCTCGCTAAAGAGAAAAACATAAGCCACTGCCAGTTGCCGCTGACAGAACAAAAGGTTTAGGCATGTTGAAATCGCACATGACCGACGTGTTCTTCTCACCTTTGACATTAGGAAGAGCTGATACCCCATCGTTAACACTAAATGGTCGCCAGTCCCACTGAAATCTGTGAATTTGGCCATCTATCGATATGATTCTTAAGGTCAAAGCAATTACAGCAATGCCAAACTTATAAGTTTATTTTTCTTATGTTAATATATATATTTTAGTGGTTAAAAAAAAATCCAAATTTTCTCCTTCGTCTCATTGGGGGACACAGGACTGTGGGTGTGGCTATTGCCGCTAGGAGGTCGACACTAAGTAAACATAAAAAAATGTTAGCTCCGCCTCCGTCGTATACACCCTGCTACTGGCCGTAGGCTAACTCAGTTTTTGCTTAGTGTCCGTAGGAGGAACACGTCTGGTTTTTTCCCAGACCTTTTTTCTTTTTTACCATGAAGATAAGACAGGGGCGACGGACCCTATTGAAGGGGTCCGATCTCCCCAAACCAACAACAGGCGAGCACGTGCGAGTGTCGCCTCCACGTATCCTCTCCTGCGACGTGGGATGCCATGCCTGAGCTGATTCAAGGGCGACTGGTCTCTTAAAGGGCACCGATCTCCCCGCACCAACTTACGGTCGACCACATGGAGTGTCACCTTCATGTATCCTCGTCCGCAGCTAGGCTTATGCTGGACAACCTGCCCTGCCCATCCTTAGGGATTGAACCCATAGGATGCTCAGAGGCCTCTACATGGCGTCCGTGCAGCCCCCACTGCTTCACCACTTTTAAAAAGCGGATGATGCAAGGAGGCGGAAGGTTTCTCTCCACTTCTCTCCTAAGAGATGATGGATTGAGGCATTCTCTTACCCAGTACCTTCCTGAAATTTATCCGTGAAGCCTCGTCGCGGCGGCTTAGGCCGGGACGCGCACCTCGGTGAGTGTAAAGCATCCATGGCAGTAATCCCACTGTACCTCCGCTGATAGAACAGCGGTACTACAAGGAGCTGGACGGCCCCTCTCCACATCCCTTTCAGAGGGACGGGTGGATTGAGCTTTTTTTCTGCACCGTCCCCTGTCACAGCAGGACTGTGGCTTGGCACCACCGAGAGAAGCACTGGGGCTTTGTAACAGAGCAGTGCGAAGCAAACCTCCACCCTAGGGTATTGAAACCCTAGGCTGTATGATAGCTGCACCGTCCTTCCTTGGATAGATACCCCCCCTCTAACCTGAATGTGGATGGTGATGTCCATGCTGAGCAGGACTCGCATTGGCTGGATTGGGGGGGGAATCCCAGCGCCCCCTTGGGCTCCCAAAGGGAGGCCGCGACGCTATGGAGCGGCGTCTTCAGGGCAGGAGGCCGGGATCCTGGCTTCGGCCGGGCCGCAATGGAAGTCCCGCCCCCTGAGGCGCGTCGACTTCCGGCGGGTCCGCCCCCGACGCTGGGCGGGCATCGTCTCAAATTTAGCCCCCGGCTTTTGCTAATGCTAGGCCGGGGAGAGGAATGTCCACTGCAAATGCTGATTAGTGGTAGGGCCCGGCAAGTAACGCCACGTAGCCCTGTGGACCGCTGCAGCCTCACTCCTGGAGTGTGCAGCTCCAGCGGAGGCGCCGGTAGACGCCGAAACTCTACTCCCTAGCTTCGGTCCTAGGCCGCAGGCAGATGTCCCGCCCCCAGCCGCGTCTACTTCCGGCGAGCCCGCCCCTACTTCCGGCGAGCCCGCCCCTGTGTCATCGGGTCGGCGCCGAAAAAATTTAGTCCCCGGCTTCGGCCTACTTCAAGGAACCTCCGTCCCTCTCTGATGGGCTGTGCCGGGGCGCTGTCACACTTGGCGATCGCATCGGCGATCGCGACAGCGATGTCTGCATCGCTGGCTAGGTCGCTGCTGCGTCATAAAAATGGCGCTTGCTGGCGACCTCGCTTGGTGTGACGATGCCTTAACCACGGCTTCCTGGCGCTGCATTTATCCTCGCCACCAGAGTGCGCTGCTGGTCGCTCCGTTCTACCGGTCTGCGGACCTGGGTGCCACACCAAATCTCAGGGTAAGTCCCGGAGGAGGTGTGTGTATATATGTGTGTGGTTTGTATCACCTGGACTGTCCAGAGTTTTCAGTTTCAGTAATCCTCTGCATAATGTTAGACTGGGCGAGACGCTGGGACCAGAGTCCACTGCGGCCGGAGACGGATGGGAGACCGCAGCACGGACGGCTCGAGATTCCCCTTGTGCAGAAGCGGGAACTCGACCCCTAATACAGGGGCTCTCCAAACACCACATGGTGTCCGCTAACGATTGGAGTTAATTTTCCATTAAAAAAGTAAAATGGCGCTCCTTCCCTTCTGAGCTCTGCCGTGCGCCCAAACAGTGGTCCCCCCTACATATGGGGCACCAGCATACGCAGGAAAAACTGGCCTACAGCCTTTAAAAAAAAAAATGAACGTCTCTGGCTCACGGCCTCCTTCCCCTTCAGGAGGACAATTGATGGTTTCATTTAAGCCGTAAACCAGACTCTGGGTACAGAAGATGTGTTTTTAAGCGAGCCAAGCAGTCTCACGAGGTCTTTTGCTCTCATCCTAGGTTCAAGGAATTGCCGCCACCGAGTGTAGCAGACAAATGCTTCTCTGGGTACAGAGCTATCAGCCCCGGACCTCCTTAAGGAATTGGCAGAAGCTTCCGCAGTTGATTTCCCCATCTCTCGTTTGGCGTCTAAATCACTGCTTTCCCTCCCTAGTGGGTCCTCTATAAAAGATCCGTCTGACTGCCTCGCTGACACTTGGCTCGGTCAGGGCCAGAGGCATCAGGTTCTGCGCTCTCCCCTCCTTTTGCGGCTAACTAGGTAGCCAAGGCTTTGATGTTTTGTTCGTAGTCCCTGACTGAGGACTACACGGTAGGGAAGTTCCTACAGAGGTATTCGAAATCACCTGCCATTCTAGACTAACGCAGCAGCTAGGCAGCCTGGGTCGACTCAACCTTAAAGAACTCCCTTACTCTTTTGCCCTATCGGAGTTGCTGTTTTTTTCAGCGAGAAATTGGATCAGCTCATATCCGATATCACTGGAGGGAAGAGCAGTCCTCTCCCTCAACAGAGGGTTAGGCAGGCCTTTCGTCGCAGGCCTTAGGCGCAATTTAAGGCTTTTCGCAACCACGAGTGAGTCACAGCGACAGTGGTCCAGGACCCAGCCAGGCCCAGAGGACTCAGGTCTAACACAGAACCAATCCATTGGGAAGATTGCGCTCCAATCAGCCAAGATATATGGGATCTAGGTCCCAGAGATTTTCGGCTAAATGGCTGGAGGCAGAGTCCAGTCCGTTACTCCAGAGTAGGCGGCCGCCTACTCCAGTTTTCGTCCCACCTGGTTCGCAGTCACCTGCGACATGTAGGTCAGGGACATAATATTCTTAAGGATAGAATTCGTCGGTTTCCTTCTAACGAGGTTCGTTTCCTCTCGTTTTCCCAAAATGGAGTCTCAGGCTTGAGCCTTTTTTTCAAGGCCATCGGGTTCCTTCAACAGGCCGGCGTAGTCGTCCCAGTACCATAGGACGAAGGAGGCTTCGGGTTCTACTCCAACCTGTTTGTAGTTCCCAGGAAGGACGGATCCGTGAGACCCATTTTTGACTTTAATGGCTTTATCAGGCTGCGACACTTCTGGATGGAGTCGCCCCGTTCGGTTATAGCTAACATGGAAAGGGGGGAAGATTTGGCGTCAATCGACGTCCAAGACGGTTGGACACTCTGTCTCGCTTGGAATGGTTAGTGAATTCCAGGAAGTCGTCTTCCGTGCCGTCTCGGAGGATCACCTTTTTGGGAATGATCTTCGACATAGCGCGGGGGTTGACTATTCTCCCACCGGAGAACACCTTGCTTCTTCTCTGAGAGATCCGGATCTTTCGCCGGACGGTCCCCCACACGATTTGGGTCTGCATGGGGGTCTTAGGGAGAATGATGGCACCAACAGAGGTAGTACCTTTTGCGCAGCTCCATCTTCGTCCTTTGCAGCACGGTGTTCTCAAGGTTTAGGACAGTAGTTCTTGCTCCCTAGACCGCCGATGCCGGCTGTCTCCTCAAGTTAGACTGGCTCTGATATGGTGGACGAGGAACTCATCACTTCAAGGGTTTTTTCCCCCTATCCATCGACAGGCGCCAGCCTTCTCGGATGGGGCGCGGTGTTTTTTCCACCACACAATCCAGGAACGTTCGCTCAGCAGGAGTCAGCTCACCCGACCAATAGATAAGAGATTCAAGCAGTTCGGATGACCCTGCGGTGCTTTTGTCACCATTTGGCGGGTCACCCCATCCGGATTCAGTCAGACAATGACACGGTCGTGGCTTACATAAATCATCAGGGGAGTACCCGAAGCCGGGCGGCCATGCGCGAACTGAAGCAAGTCCTAGGATGGGCCGAGCGGAACCACTCGGTGCTGTCGGCGGTGCACATTCCCGGCGAGCAGAACTGGGCAGCGGATTTTCTCAGCCATCAGGGTCGGGCATCCTGGGAGTGGTCCCTACATCCTGACGTATTTCAGTAGATTGGCCGGCGCTTGAGCACGCCAGATAGTGATCTGATGGCCTCCAGGAACAATGCCAAGGGGGTCAGTTTTGTCTCTCTGTACAGTGATCCGCAGGCAATTGCGGTGGACTCTCTGGTTCCGTCATGGAATCAATTTCACCTCCCATACTTGTTCCCTCCGCTAACTCTGCTACCCAGGGGAATCGAGACAGAGGGAGGCCCGGCGATATTAATCATTCAGGATTGACCTTGTCGGTCACTGGTAGGCAGATCTTGTGCAGCTGCTCACCGACGTATCGTGGCATCTACCAGACCACGCAGAGCTACTCTCCCAGGGCCTGGTTTACCACCAGAACTCAAGAGCCCTTTGTTTGACGGCCTGGCCGTTGAATCTTAGATTCTATCCCGGGCAGGGGTCTCCCAGAGAGTCGTTACCACAATGACCAAACGCTCAAGGGCCGGCTTCAGCTCGGGTCTATCACCATATTTGGAGGGTCATTGTTAGGTGGTGCAGGGAACATAGTTATTCCCCGCTACAGTTCTCGATTCCCAACATTCTGGCCTTTCTCCAGGCCGGTCTAGATGCAAGTCTAAGTCCAAGTATTCCTAGAAGACAGGTATCGTTTTTTTGTCAGTATTTTTTTTTTTTTTTCAGCGTAGAATTGCCACCAATTGGCAGGTGACAACCTTCATACAGGGGGTTGTCCATATAGTACCCCTCTACAGGGTTCCCCTAGACACCTGGGATCTTAACCTGGTGCTGGGAGTCTTACAGGAATCTCCATTTGAGCCCTTTCGGGAAGTATCTTTAATGTACCTCTCCTGGAAGGTCGGGTTTTCTTTTGATAGCCATAACTTCCATTAGGCGGGTCTCGGAACTAGCAACTCTTTTGCCGAGCCCCATACTTACTCTTTCACCAGGATAAGATGGTGCTTAGACCTAATTTGCCCGTTTACCAAGGCTCATGTCATTCTTTCATATCAACGAACACATTGTTTCAGCCTGGTTCTGCCAGGCACCAACGCATTGGGTGGAGAAGGCTCTCCACACGCTGGACCTGGTGAGAGCATTCAGGAGGTATGTATCGCGGACGAAAACAGGTTTGTAAGGCGGCAACCTGTTCTAGCTTGCATACCTTCTCCAAGCATTATAATATCCATACCCAGGCTTCGGCGGATGCGAGTCTGGGTAGAAGGATTCTGCAGGCGGCGGTGGCACACCGATAGACTATGCCTGACATGATGACTGACACTGTGTAAGTGGTCTCCCACCCAAGGGACTGCTTTAGGACGTCCCACAGTCCTGTGTCCCCCAATGAGACGAAGGAGAAATACGGATTTTTGTGTTACTCACCGTAAAATCCTTTTCTCCGAGACGCTCATTGGGGGACACAGCGCCCACCCTTTTTTAGCCAGATGGCTTTATTTTGATTTAACTTTATGTTCTTGGTGGGTTTAATTCTGTACATGTTGTTCCTGTGGTGATGTTGATTTGTGCTTCGTTCTCCTACTGCTTTTGCACCAAACTGAGTTAGCCTACGGCCAGTAGCAGGGTGTATACGACGGAGGCGGAGCTAACATTTTTTTATGTTTACTTAGTGTCGACCTCCTAGCGGCAATAGCCACACCCACAGTCCTGTGTCCCCCAATGAGCGTCTCGGAGAAAAGGATTTTACGGTGAGTAACACAAAAATCCGTATTTTTGTTTAACCTCTTCATGATATGTGCCGGACATGTACAGCGCATTTCGGGTCTCCCCCTTTGATTTGGGCTCCGGCGATGAGCCCACATCTTTTCTGGCATGTCTCATCTGAGACCCACCATCTGGTTGTCACAGCCGGATCGCTATGAACGCCGCCCGGTGATCATTTTAGCTACACAAAGCGGATGATTGCAGACTATTGAAGCTAGTAAATTTTGTTTCAGCAGCAGAATGGAAGGAAAGGAGACACACTAGTATTGACTAGTGGGTAGGCGGAGCCCAGATAGGATTGACACCTCAGATTATAAAGAGTGTTGACCGGCCCCTCCAGCTCGGGCTCCTCCTACTCCTGCTTCTTCAGTCTAAAATTTGAGGTCCAGAGGATAGTCGCTGCTGGAAGCAGCTCCTCAGAAAACTTTATTATTTTTATCGGACAAGAGACTTGGATCACCAGAAGTGGTCTAGAAGTCTCAGGGGTCTCAGCGCTGCTGGACCCCCACCTCTCCCTTGGCGATCTGTAATACCCTGTATGGTGGTCCCTGCAGTTTCACGCCGGCCCTGGGGGATGAGGATTGCTTCCCTGGCGGGGACGCAAACCGCACATCGGGGGTCTCTGCGTTCCCCGCCCGGGGGGGGAAGCGATGGGCACAGCGCCACAAACCCCTGGGGGTCCCTGTGGCGCTCGGCTGGTGAGTACGGCATTTTTATGTGAATGTGTGTGTGCTCTCAGCAGCTGCTGCGGCAGCCGCTGGTACATGTATTAGATGACATGTTTGGTGACTGTATTTTATGTCCGCAGGCAGATACCCGCAGGACAGAGGAGAGCAGAGAGCGAGGAGTTCGCGCTCTTTTCTGAAGCCGGAGGGGGCGTGGCTTCACGCTTCCCGCTCTTTTTGTGACAGGAATCGCTCTGAGGAGACTGCAGCTTCACTGTCCTTCTCTTCCGGCTTCTCTCAGCGCGGTGGCCATTACAGAGGCTCCGGGCTCTTCATGCTCCGCTCCTCCTGTTAAAGGTATACTTTCACCGAGGCCAGCTGGGTGAGTGAATATCATCACCCCACAGCGCAGAACCTATCTTGTGTTCCAAGTGACAGATAGCGTTTATCTGCAGCCGCATTCTCTTATAGAGACCTGGGACTCGCACACTCCTTTTATTTTATATAGGGAGTTGTGGGGAGTTGGCGGCATTAACCCCTATGAAGGGTTAACCCTTTCAGCAATAACCGCCGCAGGTTCTACCCAGTAGGGATCAGAACGCAGGAGGTTATTTATATACTGAGAGATAGCTGGGGTAACTCTCTTCTTTAAGAGCTTTAACCCTACAGCGTACTTGCTCAGTCTGCTTAGTAACCACACTGTTTCCAGTTACTAACAGGGTTTTGACCTGCTATTTACTGCTGACATGTCGGTTCAGGGTCCGGAAGGTGCGGACCATCTGCCAGATCCGCTACAGGATCAGTCGCAAGTATCTGATACGCAGACTTCGACGTCATCAAGCGCTGCGATTTACAGCGATACCAAATTAGATGCAATCGCTCAGTCAATTAATGGCTTGTCTGACCTTTTAGGTCAGTGGGTGTCAGCTAGATCCTCTCATGACAGGAAGCGGCGCAGGCCGGTGCCATCTTTTCCGCGTAGCGAATCAGAGGTATCTGATATGGAATGCGGACAGGGTTCTCCTTCAAACTCAGAAGGGGAGTTATCCGATTCGGATAAGGAGGATCGGCAGGGACATTCTTTCTCTCTTGTGAGCCGAACAGAGGCTTTAATTGAAGCTATGAGAGGGGCGTTACAGTTACCGGAGGAGGTAACTACACGGCCTGGTAAGTCGGGCCGCATGTACCAGGAGTACCATAAGTCGCGGTCAACATTACCGGCTCTGGAAGAGCTTAATACGGTAGTGGAGAAGGAACGTCTGTGTCTAGATAAACGTTTTCAAGGGACACGGTTCTTTGAAGCATTATATCCGTGTTCAACGGAATTGACGGTTAATTGGATTCCTTCTCCTGAAGTGGATGTTCCTTTATCCCAGCTTAGTAAATCCTCATTGCTTCCGGTTAAAGGGAAAGCGAGTCTGCAAGAGCCGCTGGACAGAAAAACGGAGATGGCGGCGAAATCCATCTATGAAGCTGCAGGTCATGGATTCAGAGCAGTACTAGGATCCATGTGTGCTTCTAAGGCTTCCCTGTGCTGGTTGGTCCGTTTACGGAAGGCGTTGCAAAATAGATCTCCATTATCCGAGATAGATGGACTTCTCGATTTATTGGAGACTGCAGCCCGATATAGCTGTGATGCAGGTCTGGATACTGCGTCATTATTATCCAGGACGCAATCCTCAGCGGTCACAGTCAGAAGAGCACTGTGGCTTAGACAGTGGACCGGGGACGCGGTTTCCAAGCGGGGTTTACTGTCTTTAGCCTACAAGGGTGGTCAGCTATTTGGATCTGATCTCACAGAGCTGATTGCCAAGGCAAAGGCTAAAGAAGCGGCTTTACCACAGCGAAGGGCTATGGCTTCTACGTCTGGCAGACCTAGTGCCGGTAATGGTCGGCGGTATTTTCGGTCTAGGGGACGATCCGGTCAGTCTTCTTGAGTATCGGGTCGTCCCTCTTTTTCGGGAAAGAAGTCTTCTCAGAAATCCCGCACCCCTTGGAAACAAAGTTTCCGTCAAGACAAGCGGGAAACTGACAAGAAGCCCGCCAAGGCAGACTGACGCCAGGTCCTCACTCGAGGGCTCTCGAGTGGGGGGTCGCCTGCTCCAATTCAAGGCGAATTGGATTTCCCGCGTTCCGGATTCCTGGGTAACGCGAGTTGTGTCGGCATGCTATTTCATAGAGTTTTCTTCTCGACCCCCGGACAGTTTTTGCCAGTCTCGCATTCCATCAGAGCCCGAGCTATTTGCCGCTCTGCTGCGAGAGGTGGAATTCCTTCTGCAGAAGGGTGTAGTAATACCGGTTCCGACAGAGGACCGGGGAAAAGGTTTTTATTCAAATCTCTTTGTGGTCCCCAAAAAAGGGACAAATTTCGTCCTATTCTGGATCTCAAAAGATTGAATCAGCATGTCCATACCCAAAAATTCCGCATGGAGTCACTTCGCTCCGTTGTGGCAACCCTGTCGCAGAACGACTTTCTGGTGTCAATCGACATTCGCGACGCTTATTTGCATGTTCCCGTCGGAAGGGCTCACCAGCGCTTCCTTCGTTTTGCCATAGGTCAGGACCATTACCAATTTGTGGCCCTGCCATTCGGCTTGGCTTCAGCGCCCAGAGTTTTTACAAAAATTCTAGCGCCTCTCATGGCAATTCTTCGAAGACAGGGAGTCACGATTATTCCCTATCTGGACGACCTTTTGATTGTGGCGTCCTCAAAGGAGGAGGCGGTGACGGCTCGCAATCTATCCCTTCAGCTCCTGGAGGACTTCGGGTGGCTGGTCAATTGGGAGAAGTCGTCTCTGGAACCGTCGCAGTCAATCCTGTTTTTGGGGATGCATTTCGACACGGTACGGGCGGTGGTGTCCCTACCTCCAGACAAGCGGGCATGTCTCCTTCGACATGTACAGACTATGAGGTCTTCGACAGCAATGTCCCTTCGGAAGTGTATGCGCCTTTTAGGTCTGATGGTGGCTTCCATGGAAGCGCTTCCGTTTGCCCAGTTTCATTCCAGAGCCCTCCGAAGGCTCATTCTGAGTCATTGGGATCGATCGCAGATTGCACTGGATTGCAGTATCCTCATCTCTCGCAGGGTGCGAGAGTCCCTAAGTTGGTGGTCACGTCCAGGAACGTTATCACTTGGGAAGTCTTTCCTTCCTCCGAGGTGGTCGGTCATAACCACCGATGCCAGCCTGACGGCTGGGGGGGTGTCTGGAACGATCTCTGGGTTCAGGGAGTATGGTCATCGGAAGAGTCTGTTCTACCGATCAACATCTTGGAATTGAGGGCAATTTTCCTTTGCCTCCAACACTGGACGGTCCCTTTGAGCGGTCTACCAGTCCGAGTGCAGACAGACAACGCAACGGCGGTCGCGTATATCAACCACCAAGGCGGGACGAGGAGTTCCAGGCTCATGGTGGAAGTGTCTCGGATCCTGAATTGGGCCGAGGACAGAGTACCAGCCATCTCTGCGATTCACATTCCAGTAGTTCAGAATACCACGGCGGACTTCCTCAGTCGAGAGAAGATGGATCCCGGAGAATGGAGTCTTCATCCGGAGATCTTTGCTCTGCTGTGCTCCCTTTGGGGAGTTCCCCAAGTGGATTTGATGGCATCCAGGTCCAATGCCAAGTTGCCGACCTTCATGTCCAGGTACAAGGACCCGAAGGCTGTGGCGGTGGATGCTCTGGTGGCCCCGTGGGACCGATTCGAGCTAATCTATGTGTTTCCGCCGATATCCTTACTTCCTCTGGTGCTGCGTCGGATCAGACTGGAGAGAATCCCGGCTATGTTGATAGCCCCAGATTGGCCAAGGAGGACGTGGTTCTCGACACTGGTGTCGCTTTTGGCAGCACCGCCATTTCCACTTCCTCTTCGCCCGGACCTGTTAACCCAGGGTCCTGTCCGTCATCCGGACTTGAAGTCTCTGCGTTTGACGGCGTGGCTCTTGAGACCGAAATACTGACCCGTAGAGGTTTTTCAGCCGAAGTCATTGCCACTCTGCGAGCTGCCAGAGGTCCGGCTACTACTAGAATTTACCACAAGACCTGGGAAGCCTTCTTCTCGTGGTGTTTGGGTTCTTCAAGGAACCCGAGGATTTTTTCCATTCCCAATCTGTTGGCTTTTCTACAGTACGGGCTGGACAAGCGTTTGGCAGTTAGCACCCTGAGAGGTCAGGTTTCTGCCCTGTCCCTGTTGTTCCGGAAAGTTATCGCCTCGCGTAGGGACGTGCGATCCTTTTTTCGCGGGGTAACCCGTCAGTTTCCGCCGCGGAAGGCACCTGTGTCTCCTTGGCGGCTCAACCTTGTCCTGGAGGCTCTTCAGCATGGGCCTTTTGAGCCAATGGATTCTGCTAACCTTTCTTTGCTTTCTTGGAAGGTTGCCTTCCTAGTCGCAGTCACTTCTTTGAGAAGGGTTTCTGAGTTGGCGGCTCTTTCTTGCTCGCCTCCTTTCCTGGAATTTTACCCGGATCGAGTAGTGCTTCGCACACGGGGCGACTTTCTACCTAAGGTAGTGTCGCAATTCCATGTTAACCAGGATATTGTTTTGCCTTCACTTTGCCCGGGCCCGAGGAATGCAAAGGAACGGGTTTTGCACACATTGGATTTAGTGCGGGCCTTGAAGTTCTATTTGTCTTTTACTCAAGGTTTTAGGAAGTCAGACTCCTTGTTTGTGATTCCAGCAGGTCGTCGACGTGGTCAACGAGCTTCCAAGGACTCTATAGCTCGTTGGATTCGGTCAGCCATTTTGGAGGCTTACCGACTTAAAGGCGAGCCTTGCCCGATTAAGATTCGTGCTCATTCCACAAGGGCTGTGGCCTCATCGTGGGCCTTTCATCAAGGGGCTTCGGCAGCTCAGCTCTGCCGAGCGGCGACTTGGCGATCCGTCCACACGTTTACAAAGTTTTATAAGGTGGACGTCAGTGCTTCCGCTGATGCGGCCTTAGGACGCAGGGTCCTACAGGCGGCTGTAGTGTAAAGTTCTAGTTAACTTGTATTTGGCGCCTGTTGCGCATTTAACAAGGTTGTTGGGATTCTGCCTGTATTTTTTCTTGGTTATATTCCCACCCTTAATTTTTGGACTGCTTTGGGACGTCCCACTAGTCATTACTAGTGTGTCTCCTTTCCTTCCATTCTGCTGCTGAAAGACGGATTTTGGTAAGAACTTACCTGTAAAATCCTTTTCAGCGAAGGAAGGAAAGGAGACACAGCACCCGCCCATGGCAGAAGTGTGTTGATGTGTTTTCAGATGCGGCGTGACCCTCTTCTGATAGCGATTATCTGGACTGAGGTTGACGCGCTACGGCTCCTTTTCAGCATTGCCGGCTCATCGCGGTGGTCAGGTCCAGTGAGTAGTACCTGGAACTGTGTGGTTTTTTGCCTACATGCATGCATAACCTGTATTCTTGCTTTTTCTCTGAAGTCCTTCAGAAGGGGTCATGTTGCTCCGCTGGTGATATTTGCTCTTCCCTAAGCTTTTGTACGACTGAAGAAGCAGGAGTAGGAGGAGCCCGAGCTGGAGGGGCCGGTCAACACTCTTTTAATCTGAGGTGTCAATCCTATCTGGGCTCCGCCTACCCACTAGTCATTACTAGTGTGTGTCCTTTCCTTCCTTCGCTGAAAAGGATTTTACAGGTAAGTTCTTACCAAAATCCGTCTTTTATGTACGTCAGTACTACTGTATTTCAGTATACAGTGAAATTGACGTTCTATGAAGCCCAGCCTCAGACAACAAGTTGCTATGGTGGAGACAAGATGGCAAAGATTTCTGTTATGGAAACCCACCAGCCCCCCGCTATCATATTATTGGTGAGGCAGTGGGAGCCAAGCACAAGGCAACACAACCCAGCTATTAAACTGCTGCTCAGTTATTAACAGCAGTATCTAAATGGTTAAACACCATCAATCAAATCTGGTGGCACTTGTCACTGATACATGCCGGCTGTACAACACAGCCAACACCTTCCAGGCATGGTGCGTATTTTGTTCCGGAACCCGCTCTATACAAATACTGTGTTTGTATAACATATGCTTCCATTATATGATTGCCAAGGGGTTAAAGCTGTTGATCGCTACTCACGGGGCTTTTCCTCCCATGTGTCCTTTCCAGCTGAATGCCAGGGCTAGTATAAAGCATGGATGTATTAGGGTTCCCACATGCTCGTATGGAAAATACTATAGACAGTTTGAGCAATTTAGCAAGATGCAGCATTATCTGTAAATCTCCTGTTAATCTCCGGTGAGTGGAATAGGGATGTAATAGGTTGTTTTTTCTCCTTAGTTCTTGTCTGTTAGCCAGAGGACGGAAAGTATATTTCATGATCAAGATTACGAGACGTTTGGACAGGGGCTCAATCATATTCTTAGAAGTTGGCAACCCAGTATATTACCAGATGGTAAGCGATTCAGCGAGTGTGACCTAACTATGCCAGGCCGTATTGGGGTTGTGATGCGTATCCTGATGTATTTCTACTTTTCTACAGGTTCCATATTCTCTCGCGTTGAAGAACTTTACTTGTGGCAAGCAAATCAGCTGGGAACCCAATCTTCTATTTCCCTGCTTTTTACCTTATTCTACTTTAATACTAAATATTTTAATTTGAGGACAGTTGATCAGCATTTAAGGCTTTCTTTTGGTAGCGTCTTAAGACAGCGGAAAGGAAATCCCCTTACACAGGAGAAAAAGGCTTGTCTTCAGTACCAGGAATCTTCATTGTTTGAGAGCGTCAGTGAAGGTAAGCGGATAGGTTTGATGAAACTCGCATTCGTAATATGTCCTGCTGTCAGCCACCTATTTTCCATTTTGTTTAATAGCCATGTAAAGCTACAAATCTAAGCAAAACCTCATTCCTGCAGCAGTAATACGCTCACATTTTTTGCTCTGTATTAAAGACCATAAAACCTGCTCCTTTCATCTGCATAGGACTAAGGTCAACATGCATCCCTATAGTGAAGTCCATTTCTGCAGAAATGCAAGAGGTTCTGGCGTAATGTGGACTTTAATTTCAAATGATGGAGGTCTTAGGCGGAAAACACACATGTAGTTTTTAATGTAGGTTCGTGAGCCAAAGAAAAGAATGGTTCCAAACAGATAAAGTATAAGCCTGCTTTTCCGACCACCCCCATTCCCTTCCAGGCTCCTTTTCGACCCCCTATATCCTTCCAGGCTTCTTTTTCGATCGACCCTCCACTCATGCTCCTTTTCTCCCCCCACTCCCCATCACCCTTTTAGGCTCTTTTTTTATATCCCACCCAACACACACATCACCGCTATAGCCTCCCATACTGTGAGGCTGGCTTTACCGGTGTGGTGCACTTTAGTTGTTAGATCTTAGACAATAATAAATTGATTAGTAGTTTTAATTTTGGCATAATATTGCACCTTAGTCAAAAAAAATTGTTTAAAACAGGATTTTGTGGTACAAGTACTGATTTATCCTTTACAATTTTGACAATGTCTATAGTTTTCAGCAGGCTCTTTATCGGTGGCAGGATTACAATGACAGGTACACAGCTGATAACACAGGATCCACACATCACAATAGGCGATGGCACAGCTGACACTGCTCCACCTCCTGTCACAATGCATTTATACAAGCGCATTAGATGCTTCAGTTCAAAAGACAGGGTCAAACTTTGTTCATTGTGGCTATGTACATGTGTTCTTTCCTGAAACTAGTGTCTGAACAAAAAAAAAAGCCTGTGTCCAGTATGAAAATTCTGATTTTGACCAAACTTTATTGATGAAGTTGTGAGAACTGCATGCGTTTAGTGAGGTTCCGCTACAAAAATGCGCTAAAAAACACACATGCGGGCGGGTATTTTTACCCGTGTGTTTTCCTCATCTCATTCAAGTTTGAGGACAACAAAATGCATATTTACCTCGAGAAATTGACATATGTCAAATTCCTCCGAACTTTGCCTCCCTGGTGAAGATCGTAACAATTGGCACTTTATAAAATGTCATGCATAATTGAATAGAAAACAAAACAAAAAACTGTAGCAACCAAAAGAAGAGAACTGCAAAATTTGTCCACTTTTGACCCCGTACAGGTCGTTCCTCTTTAATGTCCTCCTTTTGTGCTTAGTATTCAGCATGTTGCGCTTCTCTTATAGATAAAGTTGTACCTGGGAAAAGAAAGCATGAGGATGATGAGACCTTTTTGGAACAGATTGAAAACACAGCAGACCCGTCGCGTTGTCCTGTGAAAATTTTTGAATACTATCTATCTAAAAGGTAAAGCAGCAATACTCTTGTCTGCATCTGTGCTAAATAAGCTGATATGTTATACAAAGCAATATACTTATTAAGTCTCCTGTTGGAGGTATTCCAGACTAAGCATGCGTCTTAGGCCACATTCACACATTCAGTATTTGGTCAGTATTTTAGCCACGTGTTCCAAAGTTATGTTGCTCTGAATATTTTCATTAGTTTCACATTAATCAGTTTAATGTTTTTTGTTTTTTTTTCTACCTTTTAATTACTTAAAGATCTTTGTTTCTGCCTCATTCCAGCCCAGAAAATCTCAGCCAGAGAATGGATGTGTTTTATTTGACTCCTGAAATCCCCTCTTCTGGTTCCTCTCTATGGTTCACGTCAAATCCCCTGGATCGCAACACTTTGGAAAACATGCTAATACGGGTTTTACTAGTAAAGGATATTTATGACAAAAACAGTTATGAACTGGATGAAGACACAGACTAAATCTTGCAAGATGCAGAATGGAAGTCATGTTGGACACAGTCGAGCTGCTGGCGTGAATAGCGGAACGAAGAGTAAAAAGAATAAAACAAAAACATTTCACGTTTACTCCACATGTATTTTATGAGTTTTGTAGCGTTGTACCCAGCCCGGGTATTACAGTGTAAATATTTGTGTGACATTTTGCCATTTTTTTTCCTTATAGTGAATTCTAGGAAACCTAAAACACAGCACACACACATACAACTCATATTTTTTTTTATTATTTATTTACATTAGGGATGTTTGTAACTTTTTACATGAAATCTGGATGAGAATGTGCCATGTGTATTTGCTTTATCTCCATATTGCACAACTCTGCTGTTTTTTTTTTTTTTTAAAACTTTCTGTAAAGAGAAGGTTTTACCCAAACTCTTAAGTTTGCTAATATCAGTAGGAACTCCCGAGATTTAGGTCATGCCTTCTCAGATTTTAAAAATTCATCTGTAAAGTAATAGGAACTGATTTTATTTTGAGTTTGGAGAGAATAAGAGGAATCCTATTGGCTCATGTAGAAAAGAAAATATGTCTGTACCAAAAATTAGACCGTTTTGAAAATTGTCAATATTTGTGTACTGTAAAGTGAACCTTTTTGGTTAATTTTGGTTCATTTTTTCCTATTTCTTTTTTTTTATTATTATTATTTTAGTCCCTTCCAATTAAAATATTTCCTTGATTTTTTTTTTTCTTATTTTCGTGACTCTTATATTGCCACATAAATAAAATTACTGTCTAGATTTGAGTAGCTGAAAAAGTAAAATTACTCTCTGGGGGACAAATTTATTTTGTGTTTTTTTGTTTTTTGTTTTTCTTTCATTATTAAAACATTAAAGTGACCTTCTGGAAATACCTACTTAAAACAAAAATTATTGATGCATCATTGAAGCGTTATCAGTTACTAGTGTTGTGGTGAAACCATTTTCACAGTTTGGGTAGACTGAATCTGACATTGACGGTGACGGCTCAATCATCTTGTACTGTTTCAGTTCCTTTCTAGAGTTGAAGGTGCTAATGTCTAGTAACGCTGACTTTTTTTTTATGCTTTGTTGAGGCAATCGCATGTCTTTCAAATTTCTTTACCATTGCTACTCTGATGCTGCTCAATTTTTTTTTTTTTTTACTTGTTCCGGTTTGGGGTGTATGACCCTGGTGGAAGTTAATATTTTCTTTTAGGCCCCTTCACATGTGTGTGTCTCTCCAGTACTTGTGTCATCCATTTTGTTTTTTGTTTTCTTTATCGCTTCATTAGGGGACACAGGTTACTATGGGTGTATGTGCTGTCACTAGGAGGCTGACACTATGCAAATTAGGCAAAAACTGACTCCTCCCCAGCAGTATACACCCACCGGCAGGCACAAAGCAACTCAGGTTTTGCTTAGTGTCTGTAGGAGGCGGACCTGGATCTAACACCAGATCCGCAGTCTTTTTTCCATACAGGTTTTTTTGTGTTTTATTAATGTTTTCACTTTGTTTTCCAGATTCATTTCTTCGGGTAACAGGGTGCAGATCACTCACCCTGTTCTACCCACACTTTAGCGACTGAGAGAGCAGCGTGCGAATAATCCACACTGCCTACTCTCAAATCCGCTGGCAGGACTTGGTCCTCTGTCACCCCCACGGGTGCTTCAGAGGACCCCGGGCGACCAGTCCTTGCTTCGCCCCTCCTCACCCCTCTCCCAGGAGAGGGCTGAGAGGAAGACGGCGGCCACCGGCTGTGGCCTTCCCCCTAACTAAAGGGGTCGATGCCGTCTTCTGCACCGTCCGGAGACGGTGCGGGAAGGAGGATCCTCAACAGGACCCTCTGCAACCACGAGGGATCCTGACATCCTCAGCTCCAGCTTCTACACCGGACAGAGATCTACCACCGGACTGAGGTACCAGCCCACCCTGACCCACCGCTGCGCGATCGCTCCGGGACCCACCAGAGGGGGACAGGGAAAACAACGCCCCGATAGCCACGGGCGCAGGGCCGCGCATTGCCCCACGCTAGTTCGCGCCACAACGCCGCCATCTTAGCCCTCCCTCGCCTCATCGGCCTCGGTCAGACCACTCCCCCTTCCTGTGACGCGCAGGGCTTCCCCTGCTGACGCCCTGACGTCAGACGCCGGCCCGAACACGCCCCCCACGGAGCAACGCCTAAGACGGGGGAAGCGCTTGGAAGGCGGCCCTGCCAGCGCCAGCTCCACCCCACAGGCAGCCAGCACAAGCGTTCCCCGCCCCCCCGGCCGGACGCACCTCCTTCCGGCGTTTCCTGCATCACCACGTGGACGCTGCAACAGCCTCCAGACTCTGCACGTGTCCACAGCGCCAGCACAGGAGGACCCGTCCCGGCTTCGCCCGCTCGCCCGCCTGCCTGCCTCAGGGGGACACAGCAACCGCACGCCATACCGCAGCTCCCACCGCCGATCGCTGGGTACCGGTAAGCGGGGCACTAGTAGGCTCTGCACCCGACAGACCCTACCAAAGCCCCACATAGCCCCCACTCAGCAGTATAGCCCACCGCGCTAGGCCTTAACCGCTCAGCAGCTGACAATAGCGCACGCCTTCCCAGGGCCTACCTATGCCCAACCCCGCTGCACACGCTCAGATCCCCACGGTGATCCACCACGCTTGTGCCTTTTGTAAGAAAAAGTGGGCCTCAGGCCAAGCGTCCCCCCTCTGCTCGTCCTGCACCCCTACCACCACCACCATGTCTGCCCATCAGGATGCCACCAACGCCCGGGAGGAGAGCGCCATGTCTCAGTCCTTCTCGGACTGGACAAAAATATCGCAGTCCCTCATCCACTTCCTGGAGCATATGCCACAGCCCTCAGTCGCCACCAGTGCTACGAACGCCACCCTCGGCGATTCGCCTGCACCTGACCACGACCCTCACAGAGGCAGAGCAAGGAACAGAACCAGAAAGCGTGCTCGTGCTAGCTCCCCGTCCAGTTCACCGGGCCCATCAGCGGCCCCCAGCCCGCCCAGATCTACCCGGTCTCCCTCCCCGGAGGCAGACACCGGGTCGGACGTAACGTCCCAGGCAGGGTCTGACTCTGAGGACGATCAGCCCTCGGACACGGGACATGGTTGATAGCCTCATCTCGGCTATCATACAAACCCTCGAAATTGAGGACGAGGCAGTCGCCCAAGACGACCCCGTCATATTCAAAAAAAGTCAAACGACCCTCAAAGGTTTTCCCCAATCACAAGGAGTTCGAGGCTACTACAGCCCGACACTGGGATAACCCCGGAAAGCGCTTCCCGGGAAGGAGACGGCTAGACGTCCTATACCCCTTCAGCTCTGATCTGGTAGCCAAATGGTCCGAGCCCCCCAAGGTGGACCCGCCTATCTCCCGTTTGCCCGCCCATACGGTCCTGTCCATCCCGGACGCCGCGGCCCTCAAGGACGCCACAGACAGATCGAAGCCCTGACAAAGTCCGCCTTTGAGGCATCAGGCGCATCACTCTGCCCCAACTTCGCCTCCACATGGGTGGCAAAAGCCGTATCGGCCTGGGCAAAAATTCTCAAACGAGGCGTCGCGTCGGAGGCCCCAAAAGAGGACCTCTCCCACCTAGCAGACCAGATCGTTAAAGCAGGCAAATACCTCCTTAACGCTTCCTTGGATGCCGCCGCCTGCTCGGCAAGGGCAAACAGCAACATCACCGCAATCCGCTGGGTCCTTTGGCTAAGGGCGTGGAACGCGGATCCAGCTTCAAAAAAGTCCTTAACTAGCCTGCCCTTCCAGGGCTCTATGCTCTTCGGTCCAGACTGGACCAGATCATCTCTGACACCACAGGGGGCAAGGGTACCTCCCTACCCCAATCCAGAACAAAACAGCCCTTCAACAGGAAGGGACCACAGCCCTTTCGCCCCTTCCGTACTTTCACCGCCCCAGGCGGCTCCACCCAACAGGACCGACCCCCTTTCCACGGAGACAGAAGGAAACCTTCCTTCAAGTCCACCCCCCACTGGAAAAACAAGAGCCGCCCTCCTAAGTCAACCAATAATAGGAGCCAAAGATTCCCCTCTAAATGACGGGTCACCCCCACCTGGAAACCCTTCCAGGGTGGGGAGAAGACTCCTTCGGTTCAAGGACACCTGGCTCTCAGTTGTCGACGACGCCTGGGTAAGGGAGATCATCACGTCCGGATACAAAATAGAGTTTTCCTCCCGCCCAAAGAGACGCTTCTGCGCCTCTCACCCACCAAAGCAACCCTCGCATCGCCCAGGGTTCCTTCGCGCAGTCGCCTCCCTGCTGGAAGCGGAAGTGATCGTCCCCGTTCCGCGGCACGAACAGTTCACCGGGTTCTACTCAAACCTCTTCGTAGTCCCGAAAAAGGACGGCTCCCTTCGTCCGATCCTAGACCTCAAACGGTTGAACTGTCATCTTCGGACCCGCCACTTCAAAATGGAGTCCTTGCGCTCGGTAATTACCTCCATGGAGCCGGGGGAATTCCTTTGCTCCGTGGACATACAGGATGCTTATCTACACATTCCGGTCTGCATCCAACACCAAAGGTACCTCCGCTTTGCGGTGCAGGAACACCATTACCAGTTCACAGCTCTCCCGTTCGGCCTGGCCTCCGCCCCCAGAGTCTTCACAAAGGTCATGGCCATCCTTCGGTCAAAGGGGATTCTCATAATCCCCTACCTCGACGATCTCCTAGTCAAAGGCCCGTCTCGCCAGGACTGCAATCAAAGCCTTCAGATCACCCTGAGCACCCTGTCCCGCCTCGGGTGGCTCATCAACCGGGAAAAATCTACCCTGATTCCAACCCAACGCATTCTCTTCCTGGGCATGGAACTCGACACCGTTCAGGTGCGAGTCTTCCTCCCGGAGGAGAAATACTACTCTATCAGACAGGTGATCAAAGTCCTAAAGCAACCAGAACCCCTCCCCCTACGTTTCGACCTCAGAGTCCTGGGGAAGATGGTCGCCTCCATGGAGGCAGTACCATACGCGCAGTTCCACACACGTCCCCTCCAGCTTGCCCTCCTATCATCATGGGACAAGAATCCAGCGTCCCTAGACCGCCCAGTGATCCTGCTGCCCAAAGTGAAACAGTCCCTTACTTGGTGGACACTGGCCTCCTCCATCCTACGCGGAAGGTCGTTTCTGCCTCCCCGATGGCAGGTCATCATCACCGACGCCAGCCTGCAGGGCTGGGGCGCGGTCTACCAGCATTTCACAGCACAGGGCCGCTGGGAGACACGAGGCTCTCCTGCCGATAAACCTCCTAGAGATCAGGGCAATCTTCCTGGCCCTCCTCCACTGGCAGCCCCTCCTCAAGGGCAAACCAGTCCGCCTCCAGTCGGACAACGCCACGGCCGTGGCATACATAAACCATCAAGGAGGGACTCGCAGCAAACAGATTATGACCGAGGTAGGGAAGATCCTACATTGGGCAGAACACCACGTCCCTGCCATCTCTGCCGTTCACATTCCCGGGTGGACAACTGGGAAGCCGACTTCCTCAGTCGCCAGGAACTGGCAGCCGGCGAGTGGTCACTCAACCCGGCCGTCTTCAACCAAATCTGCCAGAGGTGGGGCGTCCCAGACGTCGATCTAATGGCATCTCGATCAAACCACAAGGTCCCCCAGTACGTGGCCAGATCCCGGGACCCGATGGCGCTCGACTGCGACGCACTCGTCTTTTCATGGGCCCAGTTCGAGATGCCTTACCTCTTCCCACCCCTCCCCCTGCTTCCACGGGTCATAAAGAAGATAAAGGTGGAAGGAGTCCCTGTCCTGCTCGTAGCCCCAGATTGGCCACGTCGGGCCTGGTATGCGGAGCTGGTAAACATGCTCTCGGACGTACCCTGGAGACTCCCAACCCGCCCGGACCTTCTCTCACAGGGACCTCTCTTCCACCTGAATTATCAGTCGCTCACTTTAACGGCATGGCTGTTGAGGCCGCGGTCCTAAAGAGCGCAGGCTTCTCGGAAAGGGTCACCCAAACCATAAGGGCCAGAAAACCAGCGTCTTCCCGCATTTATCACAGGTGCTGGAAGGCTTTCTTCCGCTGGTGCGAGAAGAACAACCTCTTACCTATGACCTTTTCCCTGCCCTCCGTCCTCGCCTTTCTGCAGTCGGGACTGGACTCCGGCCTTTCCCTCAGTTCCCTAAAGGGTCAGGTCTCAGTCCTATCCGTGCTATTCCAGACCGAATTGGCCTCCTCGCCCCAGGTGAAGACCTTCCTGCAGGGGGTCGCTCACCTAGCGCCCCCCTACCGCCCTCCGATCGATCCCTGGGATCTCAATCTGGTCCTGAGCGCTCTACAACGTACCCCCTTTGAGCCGATCCAGGACATCCCCCTCTCTCTACTCTCGTGGAAGGTAGCCTTCCTGGTCTCCATCACCTCTCTCAGAAGGGTGTCCGAATTGACGGCCCTGTCTTGCCGCCCCCCCTTTCTGATCCTACATCAGGATAAGGTGGTCCTCCGACCTGTCCCTTCCGAAGGTAGTCTCGGCCTTTCACATCAACGAGGACATCGTCCTCCCGTCACTGTGCCCCTCACCAGCTCATCCCTTAGAAAGATCCCTTCACAAGCTAGATCTGGTCAGGGCGATCCGAATTTACCTTTCTAGAACCACCACCTTTCGTCAGGCTGATTCCCTGTTCATCCTCTATGAGGGCCGTCGCAAGGGGCTCGCAGCCTCAAAATCCACCATCGCCCGTTGGGTTCGGTCAGCGATCCACGAGGCATACCGATCCCAGAACAAACAAGCCCCTCCCGGAGTGAGGGCGCACTCTACCCGGGCGGTGGGAGCCTCATGGGCCATTCGTCACCAGGCTTCGGCGGAGCAAATCTGCAAAGCCGCAACCTGGTCTTCCCTCCACACCGTGAAGTTCTACAAAGTTAATACCCACGCCTCGGCGGACGCAGGCTTGGGTAGAAAGATACTACAGGCGGCGGTTTCCCACCGGCCGACCTAAGTTCCCTTCTCTCTCTAATATACCTAGAATCCCCACCCTTGGGACTGCTTTTGGACGTCCCATAGTAACCTGTGTCCCCCAATGAAGCGATAAAGAAAGAAGGATATTTGGTACTTACCGTAAAATCTCTTTCTTGGAGTCTTCATTGGGGGACACAGCACCCTCCCCTAAATCCGTACCACATTGGACCTTACACCGTTGCCTGGGGTTGGCACATGGGTCGTGCCTCCGGTCATCTTAATTACTACTACTGCTTTTGCACCAACTGAGTTGCTTTGTGCCTGCCGGTGGGTGTATACTGCTGGGGAGGAGTCAGATTTTGCCTAATTTGCACAGTGTCAGCCTCCTAGTGACAGCACATACACCCATAGTAACCTGTGTCCCCCAATGAAGACTCCAAGAAAGAGATTTTACGGTAACTACCAAAAATCCTTCTTTCTTTAACAGACGCCATATGCACCTATTATAATCTGTGGTGTTTTACGCATATGTTTTTTGCCAGCAGCACGGATGAGAAGGGTCCATACAAAATATGGGTCCATGTAAAACACGTACAGCACAGAGATGGCATCCGTATAGCAAAGTATAGGAGGAGCTTTGAAATAGATTTTTCTTTAAAGGGGTTTTCCCACAAAGTTAATTTTAATCAATAATAATTAAGTTTCACGATTGGATGTGTTTAAATAAAATGTTCCTGTGCTGAGATTATCTTATAAATGTGCCCCTGCCGTGTCTGACTGTACAGAACCGTGTTACTTCCTCCTGGGCAGAGAGATAAGCAAATAAAAAAAAAAAGTATACAGACAGGACAGCATAGGATCTCAAATCACTTTTTCTTTGAGGTTAAGCATTTTTTAAAAACAGGTAATGAAATGCTTCATCTCACAAAAAGAATCGGCTGTGTTCCCATGCTGCCCTGTCTGTATCCTCGTTTTTTCTTACTCCCCTGCCCAAGAGATGTGGTATGATCAGACCATGTTCCTGTACGGTTAGACACAGCTATTACACAGTACACAGCAGGGGCACAGTTATAAGATTATCTCGGCACAGGAAAAAAACATTTAAACACATCCAATTGTGGACTTCACTATTATTCAAAGCTGTATGGATTAAAATTAACATTGCTCAAGGGGAAAACCCCTTTAAGCCATGCCAGCCAAAAAAAACCCCAAAAAATGGATGGTACACTGGTTCAAAACACTGATGACACCGGTACTGGTATTATATGGATGTGTGAAGGGGACCTTAGAATGGATTTACACGTCATATGGACTGTGGTCTCACAGCAACACCTGCCCCGACTGCCGGTCCTCTGACCTGAGATAACTGCCTCATTAATGACTGGTCATGAAACCTGGCTGTTGAGCTGGTTATTACAATGCAAACAGGCCTCATTCAGAGTGTCATCCATTTTACTTCTACTTGGAGAAATAAAAAACAAAAGTTTCTCCACCTATTCTGACAAAATATTCCCGCACTCAGATGTCATCTGAGTGGTGCAAATGTATTTTTCATGGGTCCATTGACTTGCATTGCCAATTGTGAGCTGACCTTCGAATCAAAATCGGACATGTGTGGTATTTTCTGAGGTTTAAGAAGTCCGGGAAAATTCGCTGACGTGAATGGCCCCATATACTATCACAGGTACGAGTGTCAAGAAAAATGTGCAAGAAAGACGGAGCGGTTATTTTGCTCAGACGCTGATAGGAGTTTGATCAGCGTGTCATCTGTTTTTGTCATACACGGAGAAATAAAAAGTTTCTCCACCTCTTCCTTGGTAACAGTCTTAGAAAATTATTCCCGAGTTTTTTTCATGGACCCATTGACTTGCATTGCCAATTTTGATCAGATCAAAATCAGACATGTCTGTGTTATTCCCATCCACGAAAAATCACGAATGTGTGAATGGACCCCATCCAGTGCCATCCATGAAAACCACGAATAGCACTTGTATGTGGAAATCGGATGTCCGAATGAGGCCTTGGTGTTTGATGGATTTGTGAAACAGACCTTAGACTTATTCAAAACTCGTCAGAATATTTTTTTAGATATTTTCTCCTCTATTAACTGAATGGAACTTAAATAAAAATAAACCCCCTTTCTGTATCCATTTCACCACAATGGTATGAGCTCGTCAAAAAAGTTCTTTTCTCCTTCGCCTCATTGGGAGACAGAAACCATGGGTGTTATGCTGCTGCCACTAGGAGGACACTAAGCTAATACACAAAGAAAGTTAGCTCCTCCTCTGCAGTATACACCTTCTGCTGGCTCTAGCCTGAACCAGTTCTTGCTTAGTGTCTGTAGGAGGCACTATGGTCTGGTTACAGACCCCAATTTTTATTGTTCATCTAGCTGCGGCCGCCTTCCGTCCGGTCACATTAATTTAGGCCCTGGCTTTTGGGCCTAGGTAAGCCCTAATCTGCCTCTCTGCAGCAGTCCCATAGACCCCTCTGGTGGCATAATGTAGCAATCATTAGATCCAAGAAAGCTGATAAAATGCACACAGTCATATATGCCTTGTGGGCCTCATGCAGCCCCTCGCTTCCGCGTAAGCACAGCTCCGCGTTCTGTGCGGCCTGAATTTACTCTCGGCCGCCATGTCTCCCCTGAAGCAGGACTCGAGACATCTGATTTTTTCCTGGTGGGCACGAAAACAGGTACACGGGGTAAGCTTATAAATAGCTTAACCCCTTCCCTGCAGCAGTCTACAGGCTTGCTTAATTGCATAATGTCACAATCCAGGAGCTCTAAGAGGGCTGACAAACACAGAGTTGTGTATGCCTTGTGTGCTTCATGTGATACCTCGCTATAGTGAAGGCACAGTTCCGTTTTTCTGTGTGTCCTGCGTCTCAGACTCCATGCGACGCCCGTGCGCCCTCACTATGTCACCACTGTCCAAAAGCGAATGGTGACTGGAGGCTAACAAAACCTCTCCACCTCCCTAGCAAGGGGATGGTGGATTGAGGAAATAATCAGTGCACATGGTGACTAGAGGCTACCAAACCTCTCCACCTCCCTACCAAAAGGATGGTGGATTGAGGAGATAATCAGTACGGATGGTGACTGGAGGCTAACAAAACCTCTCCACCCCCCCTTTTCAAAGGTATGGTGGATTGAGGAGATAATCAGTACAGATGGTGACTGGACGCTATAAAACCTCTCCACCTCCCTATCAAAGGTATGGTGGATTGAGGAGATAGTCAGTGCGGATGGTAGTGGTTTACAATCTCCTGTGACCTACGTTATTTGTCGCCGCTAGGCAGTCTGCCGTCTCTGGTCGTGCCGGACATATGACCTGGGAGCACTTACTGATAGAACGCACGCTGATGTTTAGTGTGTTACGTGTAATGTCCCTTTACCGCGGCGACTCTACACTTCAATCTGTGCAGTTTGCATTTTCTCACAAGAGTCTAACGAATGGCCAATACCAATGAAGGCCCCCTCTGTCCTTCGAGTTTTCAGACAGGGACTGACAGCAGCAAAGAATGTCATGGCATGCATTCTGCTGTTTTCTTGGGGTACGAATGTTCAGTTCCCAGCTCCCCCGTTCCCGGGGATTGCAGCAATCATGACTCAAAATATGAGTCTCATGTGGGTATATCCGGATTCGCCAGACTATCAGGAAGCCTTCAATGCCCTCATCGAACCGGTTAACAGCTCTGCGAGCCGTACAATATAAAAATTAGTCTTTACCTCGCTGTGACCTTCAAAGGGATCAAACGTCTTCATAAGGTTTTTTACCAACCCCCCTGAGTTGCCGGACAAATGATTTTTGGAGCTAAAACCGTTTAATCATGGTGTCCTTTTGTCCACATTCTAAAAACAGTGGACGGAGTCTCCAACAATGGATCCTAGATTACAGCTTGCTTATTAACCTCTACTGTCTTTGACTGACGGCTTGTTTATTAAAATCCCCACTGACCGTCCAACTGGCCCGCGGTCAGTCTTTTGAGGTTTCCGGGACAACTCTCTTACCTTCTCTCAATGTCACCTAGGTGACCACAGCATGATGTTCGGTCTAGGGCCCTAGCCAAGATCAATCAGGACAATGGCTTGCCTCACTGGGTGATTAGTCTGGATTACCAAATAGCCTGGGCCAGGATTATGGGTACATGCATCCCTAGATACAGTGGACGACGACGCTCATAGCTCCAACGCCATTATCATCAGCAGAGCCCTACGGCTCCGAGGGTGGCGAGCAGATTCCCCTCGAAGAAGTCTCTAACTTCCTTAAGCTCTCCCATTCCTAGGAAGCAGACCCTCACGGTCCAAACTCGAAGGTACCCCTTCCCACAAGTTTCTCAGTATTGCAGTATCTGAAAGACTCGGACAGGGTAGGCATCCAGCTACTCCTGCTTTACCAGGTCCGGCTGGCGGGTATTCTCGACCATGGTCTGAAATCTACTGGTTTCCAGATACGGACATGCAATTCCTGTTTCTCTCGCCAACTCGTTCCTCCGGTCCCGTCTTTTAGGACAAAAGGAACAAGCGGCCTAACCTTATTAGGCCATTTCATGTACTCCGCTTCTATGGATCCATTCTCACGCTCCCACACACAGACAGGTTCGATCTGTTTTTCCCAAACCTGTTCGAGGACAGAACCATACGTCCCATACTAGAAGTAAATCTGACGAACAAGTTTGTCAGGGTGCGTCTCTTCAAGATGGTTTTTTGCCTACGTTATTGTTATGGAAATTTAATTAGGATAAATTTATCCTTCAGTGTTTTCTGCTTGCCGTTCCCAATTCTCTATTAAATGTCTTTTTGAGCGCTCAGAACTAAATGAAACTGTCCACAACGGAAGTGTCAGTATAGCAGTTCTTCAAGACTACTCATTTATTATTCATTCAAGGTTTTATACGTTTACAAAAAGGGGCTGGTTAGTCAATTAACATACAATTAAAAGCTGCTAGATTATTGGCTGTTCTAGTGTAAGTATGATAATTATGATAAAAGAGCTGAAGTTGCAGATTTATTGTTTTATGTTCTTTTGCCCTAGTTTTCTTGCATGACTAGAAAAGTAAACAATAGATATCTACTAAGACTCTATGTACTTGTTCCTTATGAAGGCCAGAGTCGTTTAAAACGACTGATTATAGCTGAAATCAGCTTTTGCATAGATATGTGTGAGCACAGGATTTTTAGCAAGTGAGATCTATCTAACTGTGAATGCATATATATGAATATACTTTGAATATATGGAATACATATATATTTCCATGACAGTCCCCCTTAGATACCACTTGCCCTAAAAACCTGCTCCTGTCCCAAAGCGCTGCAACTCTTTTGTGCTGCCGGCGGGTTGAGAATATGCCTAGCGCATGCCTCCCCCACCGAATACAGACTTTTCTCAAATGGGCGGTCAGGAGGACTGTCCCTGTCGGGGGTTTATGTGTTTGCAATCATAGTCTCTTTATTTAACTGCATGTTCAGAAAAAACGTGTGTATTCTTCATCAGGTAGGTCATCTGTCTGGTCAGTCAGAGCATCCATGACATCCTTCATGGTTTAGGTGTCTCTCCTGGTACGGGAGCTTCCTTGCAATGCGATACGTGGATCCAAACAGGCTTTCCCTCTAGTTACACAGAGGTTGGTGTCATCTGGGGCTCTTGGACAGGACCATCAAATCTGGCAGTGAAGAGAAAAACTCGAGAATGGACATTAGTTTTTGACCAATTCAATTACATAAGCAAACAAGATATCATTTTGCATATTCTGCTGCTGAGGGAAGAATGCACCTAACTTGGGACTAGACCCAAACAAAATTTCGTATGGTGACAGCTTTTCTGGGTCTCTGGAGTGTGCCTTACGCTAAACAGTGCAATTGGGAGTGTGTCATGCCATGGTTTGCGTGTCTCTTGGGCAATTTTCAGCATCCTATTCTTAAGTGTTCCGTTCAGTCTTTCTACCTTCCCGCTGCTCTGGGGGTGGCAAGGAGTGTGTAGGCCTAGGTCTGACCCTACTGCTAATCGGGTCTCGTGTGTCAGATTTGCTGTGAATGCGGGTCCCTGATCACTTTCTATCATTTCTGGAAGCCCCGTATCTGCACACTATTTTCTGAAAGTAGCTTCTTTGCAGCAGTCTTTGCTGACTTGGAAGGCTTCTGTTCATCTTGAAAATACTTCTTTGACCACAATGGCGTATTTGAATCCTTCACTTGACGATATCTGGATGTGGTCTATCTGGATCCTTTGAAGCTGGTAGAGTGGTCTTTCCAGATGAGGTGAGGGGGACTTTCTTCCATACGTCCAGGCTTGCATTTGCCGCAGGTCAGACAGCTGCTGGTGAATTTGGCTGTTAGGGTGGAGATCCCTGAAGCGAACCAGTAAGCACCAATCAGATCATTCATCTGTGTCTTTGATATGTGGGTGTGGGTCCATGTGCCCATTGGACCACCATAGGGTGCATACTTTGTGGTAGGCAGAGTTTGAAGTCCATTATTGATAGCCTTCCTTCTTCACGTGTTGCTTTTTTCGCATTCAGCTCTTCTCCTTTTGGAGCTTGGTCTTGCAACTGCTTGAGCAGATCCCAGGTTTCTTGTCTTCAGTTGTCATGTAGTAGCCGTCCGGCTCTACGACCTCTCCCACTTCTCTATGTTGTCTTCCTTTGGCCGCTTCTTTGGCTGCCATGTCCGCCATGTTATTGCTTCACGCCTCTTCTGTTCTCAGTTTTTCATGCGCTTTGATTTTTCAAATTGCCACCATTTTGGAAGTTGGAGTACACCCAGCAGGTCCCTGAAGGCTCGATGATGCTACACGGTTGTCCCGTTTGCTGTGATGAAGTCCCTTGTAGCCCAGATGGGCCCAAAGTCGTGTGCTATACCATGCGAGTACCTGTAGTCGGTGTAGATGTTTGCAGTCTTGCCTTCTGCCATCTGGCAGGCCTTCGTCAGCGCTATCAGTTCTGCTTCCTGGGCTGACAGGCTAGGTGACAGACTTCTGGACCACAGGATTTCTTGATTGCTGGTCACTGCACTTCCTGTGTGGAAACTTCTTCATCATCTGCAAATCTGGAGCCATCCAAGTAGAGGATAAATTCTGTAAATTTTGTTCTGGAAAGTCCATATTGTATCCCCCCTTGGGAGTGGGAGTAGAGTAGCTGGGATGAGGACTGTAGGTCTGGAGACGGTGACATTATGAGACAAAGGCGATAGAGGCGCCACAAAGATGCCTGGCGGTGGGGAGATTATTGTTGGTTGAGCTTGATTGAAGATTGCCAAGATGTCGTGTGGAGTGAGAGTTTCCAGTGGCTGTCCAAGAGTGATGTCAGCAACCTTGTCCAGGAAGGTGTGTGCTGCAGATACTGCCATCAGGCAGGAGGGTGCTCCTCTTGCAACTGGATCCAAGCGGGCTGAGAGGCAGCCTAAAAGTCTCTGTTTTCCCCCGTGAATCCATATCAGGACTCCAGTAGCATGACCTTCTTTCTTCCATCAGGTAGACGGAAAGACTTCTCGTAGTCAGGTAGGCCTGGTGTTGGCGCTGAGACTGTGGAGTTCTTCCAATCTCCTGAATGGGTTGAAGGCTGCGTCTGATAGAAGGAGCGGGGTTGCGTTGATGCAAGTGCACAGAGGCTGCATTAGGACTGAGGCATCAGGGATCCAAGTTCTGCAATTCGACACTAGACCAGGGAAGGCCTGCAGCATTCTTGGAGTTGTTGGGGGAGCCATCTTCTCCACAGTGGTCTTCCAGTCTTTTGACATGTGTTTCGTCTGGTGGGCAATACAGTGTCCCAGGGATGTAACTTGCTTCTGACATCACTGGACTTTGTTCTTCCAGACCTTGCGTTGCTGTTCTTCCAGGTAGAGTAGGAGAGATAAGGAATGGACTGTTCAGGTATCGATGTCAACCACACAAAAGAGAAGGTCATCCACGTGTTGTAGAAGAGTGACTCTTGCATATTCTGCAATCCAGTTGACGAGGATGGAGGACATTGTCTTGGTGAAACTTGAAGGGCTTGTTCTGAGCACCTTGAGGCAACACTGTCCATATGCACTGCACTGGTGCGTGAAGGCAGGCCTCCAGGTGGAGGGGAAATACTGAAGAAGGCACTGGCCAGGTTGATCACCGTGAATACCGTTGCGGTGACTGGGACTCTTGAGAGCAGAGTGTGACGGTTCAGCACTGTTGGGGTTTCAAATACCGTATCCTCTTTCACGGCCTCCAGGCTTTGCACCATTCTGAACTCAGTGGGGTTTACAGTCTTTTTCTTCACTGTGGAGAGCTGGGATTGATTCCGATGGGCGAGGCAGCCCAGTTTAGCCTTGTCCTTCACTATGCGGCAGGGGACTCCCATCTCCCGGCACAGAGCTGGCGGGAAAACAAGCCGTCTACTAGGATCCACATCATGAGAGATGACGACCAGCTGGCTTTCTTGTTCTCCACCAAGGCAGTCATTGTGTTAGCACCTGCTCTGGTCACAGGGGGGTCTTCTTGTTGGGACGTCTCCTTCACCGGCTGCTTTTTTCTCAGCACGGGCCATCAGTAGTTTCTTTTCCTCCAGCTCGGTCTCAGGTCAGTATTTGTGCACAAGTTTGAAGAGCTGAGTGGCCTTTTGCCGGTCTAGGGCCTGGGTGAACTGGTTGATTGCAGGGGGCACCTCCTGGTGCTTGCAAAAGATGAACCTCTGGCGTTGGAGCTGGATGAGGTGTTGCCATTCCATGAAGCGAGTAGGGTCCTTCTTGAGTTGAATATCCTGGCCAATGTCGAAGTTCTCAGGCCATTTTCTTAGTCGAGTTCACTTAGACCTTCAGTTGGTCAGAGACATCTTGACTCTGGGTGATGCAGTGGCTTTTCTGGTACTATGTCCAGCACCTCCTGTGATAGGTCTGCAGTGTGGTTGTTTGAGGTTCCTGTTTCTTCTTGGGTCAAGAGTGAAGAAAGTGTCATGGTCCCATCTTCCTGGAACACTCTGGTCGCTTTCAGCTTCTGCAGTAGGTCCACTCCCAATAGGTTGAGAGTGCAGGTTTTTGACACAACAAACTGGGACATGATGGAGTGTTCTGGCTGAGTCCACACGCTCAGGGGCTTCATAATCTGGAAATGTCTGACTTGACCATCAATTCCCATGCAGGACGCAGAAGATTCTGATAGATAGGTGAGGTTGCGGAGTTCCACAAGAAAAGATCTGACTACGCCATCCACTCTCAGGATATTGGTCCCACTGGTGGGGTTCCCGGTGGACTTGGTGTGCTCCTGTCCTATGGACGGGGTTCTTCACTGCTTTCCGTGTTGTTTCTTCTTCTTCTTTGCGAAGTTCGTGTTCTGCACCGGTTCCGGAAATGACCAAACTCGCCACAGTTGTAACACCTGTGAGACAGTGAAGGGGTGCGTACTGGACGGGGTGTATATCTCCCCCAGGTTTCTTAGCTGGGGCGCATAAAAAGTAGGTTGTCAGTGCGGTGTTCACTCCATTCCCATCTGGGACAGGTTTGCAGTTCAGCCCAGAGTGAACACAGCTGCTTAATTAAACAGCCATAAGTACCTTCTTGGAAGTTCAGAGGAGGCTCTCTCTCTCAGTCTGGATCTGACTTCAGACGCCATTGGAGCCTCATGTGAGCTGCACGCTGGTAACTACTGAACATATGTGTTGTTTTGGGCACAGGCTATTAGAGTCTGGACCCGGATAGAAAGGGAAATCTATCTAAGTGTAATTAGTGGCGGGACACGTCTAGGCTTTATGTTTATGATTTTGTTTTAATTTATGTTCTGTTTGCTGTGGACTTTAATAAAACTGGTTGCGGCCAGTTTTTAACAGAACCACTGTCTGTGAATGGTCTCTTTATGCCACTCCGTCTCCCCAAGACGGCGATCCCAGAGCTATATCCCCTGAAAAGCTTACAATTGGTGCTTGAATGCTGGGGCAGCACAGTGGCTGAAGACTTTGAAAAAAAAAAAAAAAAAAGGTGTCTGCACCGCAAAACTGAACTTATTGTGGAGAAGACTGTGGAGTGTATATGTCTTGGGTGAAGGCTGTCAGCCAGCCCAAGATGTCCGGCAGTATGGAGGAGCTCATTAAGCAGCTGGCCCAGAACCAGCAGGCCATGCAGCAACAACAGCAGAGCATGCAGCAGCAACAGCAGGAAACCAACCGGTTGTTACTGGAGCAGCTTGCAGCACTAAAAAAAACTCCTAGCACCTCGTCCCCGAATGAAGACGCCGGGTTACCGGCATTATCCGCTGTAAAGAAGGCGGTAAAACAGACTCTGCAGAAGATGACGCCTCATGACAATGTGGAGGCATATCTGGCTATATTTGAGAGACTGGCAGAGAAGGAGAATCTGCCACAATCTGAATGGGCTATGGTGGTCGCGCCCTATTTGACTGGGGAACCCCAAAAAGCCTATTTTGACCTCAGCGAGCAGGACAGCAAAAACTATACTAAGTTGAAAACGGAGATTCTTGCCCGCCTGGGTGTGACGAGGGCAGTCCGTGCCAGGAGAGTCCATAACTGGAGATACAGGCGAGACAAGCCTGCTCGCTCACAAATGTATGACTTGATTTCTTTGGTAAAGAAGTGGTTGGAACCTGACGTCAGCACCCCTGCCCAAATGGTTGAAAAGGTGGTGCTGGACTGGTACATCTGGGCCCTTCCCCCTGAGGTCCAGCTCTGGGTCGGACAGGGAGACCCCCAAAGATGCCGATCAACTGGTCAGCCTAATAGAAAGGTATTTCGCCACCAAAGACTATCTACGTGACCAGCCGTCCGAGCGATCATCAGTTCGGAATACCCAGCCTCCGTCATCTCCCGGTAAGAGGGTTCCAGCTGTGGGGCAAGGGGGGCTGTTGATAGTCCGGGTCAGCCCCGAGGGGACATGTATGAACGGAAGGGTGATACTTACCTACCAGGAGAACCCAGACCTAGGAAGGTCTCCCCGTCTGAACACCCTGACCTGAGACAGTGTTGGAGATGCCATGAACAAGGTCATATTTCAGCCAATTGTCCACTAGTGGGGGAACCTATGGACTGTGACGCTGGACAGTCTCTCTCGTTCCTCGCCGAGCCCGTGTGCGTGGCCACCCTAGTCGAGGAGACTGGCCCACAGCTGTGTCAGGTCGTGATAAATGGGTGCCCAGTACAGGCCCTACTCGACTCAGGAAGTCGAGTGACTCTGATACATGCTAGTCTGGCTGATGGGGACTTCGTCACAGATAGGTACCTAAGCGTGGTGTGCATACATGGAGACGTCAAAGTCTACCCAGTAACCTCCTCAGACTTCGTCACAAAACTCGGGGAGATCTCATATGAAGTGGGGGTAGTGAAGAACTTGATGCATCCCGCCATATTGGGTCGTGACTTTCCCCTGTTTTGGGGTCTTTGGAAAAAAAATGTTTCTGCTGGACAGTGTGATGAAGCTCCTACTGAGGGTGCGCAGTCCCGAGGGGCGGAACACAAGGCTAGTGGGCCGTTAAACTTATGTGATAATGATGACCATGGTAATGATGATGATCATGATAATGATGATGACCATGATAATGATGCTGATGCTGATAGTAATCACGATAATGATATTGATAATGATGATGACTGTAAAAAAAAATGAATTTCCATTTCAGGTGATGTTGGGGGAGGGGGAGGATGTTTCTCTAGAACAGAATGTCCCTGACCTACCGGTGTCCCGTGGCAATTTTGGGAGTGAGCAATTGCAAGACCCCACTCTTAAACATGCCAGGGAGAATATAACTGTTCTGAATGAGATCCCACAAGAGCCCGGCTCTGATGAAAAATTTCCCCATTTTGCCATGAACAATGACCTGCTATATAGGGTCACTAAAGTAAAGGGAGAGGCCGTGAGTCAGCTCCTAGTACCTAAGCCATATAGAAGTATGGTGTTAGGTTTGTCCCATAACCACGTGCTGGGTGGGCACCTGGGGATGGACAAAACCCAGGAAAGAATTCTTCAGAGGTTTTACTGGCCCGGGGTTTATCGAGATGTGGAGGATTATTGTAAAACCTGCCCCTCGTGTCAGATAAATGCTCCGGTGTCTCACTTCCGGAGTCCATTAATCCCGCTGCCGGTTATAGAAATACCCTTTGAAAGGGTAGCAATGGACTTGATAGGTCCTATTGTAAAATCAGCCAGGGACACCAATACATCTTAGTTGTCCTTGATTATGCAACCCGGTACCCCGAGGCGGTCCCTTTAAGAAATATGGCATCTAAAAATATTGCACGGGAACTTTTTCATATGTTTTCCAGGACAGGAATTCCTAAAGAGATCCTCACGGACCAAGGCACACCTTTTATGTCCAAAGTGATGAAGGAACTGTGTAAGTTGCTTAAAATCTCGCACATTCGGACATCTGTGTATCACCCCCAGACGGATGGGTTGGTTGAACGTTTTAATAAAACATTAAAACATATGTTAAAGAAAGCAGTAAAGAAAGATGGGAGGGACTGGGACTACCTGTTACCCTACTTATTGTTTTCGGTCAGAGAGGTTCCCCAGGCCTCTACGGGATTTTCTCCCTTTGAGTTGGTGTATGGTCGGCATCCGCGGGGCTTGCTGGACATAGCCAAGGAGGTTTGGGAAACCGAGACAACTCCATACAAGAGTGTTATAGAGCATATTGCCCAGATGCAAGAGAGGATGGCTAAAATTATGCCATTGGTGAAGAATCATCTGCAGAGAGCCCAAGAAGCTCAAAGCAGAGTCTATAATCGGTCAGCAAAAATTAGGTCTTTCAACCCCGGGGATCGAGTCCTAATTCTAATTCCCACGGTGGAAAGTAAGTTTTTGGCCAAGTGGCATGGTCCATACGAGGTCGTACAAAAAGTGAGCGAGGTTACTTACAAAGTACACCAACCCGGGAGACGGAAGCCCTACCAGGTATATCATATCAATCTGATCAAGCCCTGGAGGGACAGAGAGGCATTGTTGGCCTCGGGTGAAGTAGAGAAAGGGGTAAAACCATCTCTACCTCCTGTGACCATGGGAGAGACGTTGTCCATGCACCAAAAACAGGAAGTGAGGGAGTTTCAGCAGAAAAATCAGAAAAAATTTTCTGATTTGCCCGGCCGGACTTCTCTAATAAAACACCATGTCGAGACCGAGCCCGGTACTAAGGTCAAGATAAAACCGTACAGACTTCCAGAAGCCCGCAGAAAGATAGTCTCTGCTGAAATTAAACGCATGTTAGACCTCGGGTCATTGAGGAGGCCCAAAGCGAGTGGTGTAGCCCGATTGTACTCATCCCAAAACCTAATGGAACCTGGAGGTTCTGTAATGATTTCAGAAAGTTGAACGAGGTGTCAAAGTTTGACGCATACCCAATGCCACGGGTAGACGAGCTAATCGAGAGGTTAGGGGGTGCCCGTTATATTACAACCCTCGATCTGACAAAAGGGTACTGGCAGATACCCCTGTCGGAGGAAGCGAAAGAAAAAACGGCCTTTGCAACCCCGGAAGGTTTGTTTCAGTATCTGGTGATGCCCTTCGGGTTGCATGGAGCCCCAGCTACCTTTCAGCGGCTTATGGACCAGATACTGCGCCCGCATCGAGCCTATGCGGCTGCCTACCTGGATGATGTGGTAATTTTCAGTTCAGATTGGGAGAGCCACCTCGCTAGGGTGCAAGCCGTCGTAGACTCGATAGCCGGAGCTGGACTGAACATAAACCCAGAGAAATGTGCAATTGGCCTCGAAGAGGCCAAATATCTGGGCTATGTTATTGGCAGGGGTCTGATCAAGCCACAAATTGATAAGGTAGAAGCAATTCGGAACTGGCCTGTACCCCTCACAAAACGACAGGTCAAAGCATTTCTGGGCATCACTGGGTACTATCGCAGATTCGTACCAAATTATGCCTCCATTGCTGCCCCATTGACTGACCTGACAAAAGGGGGAAGTCAAAAATGATAAATTGGAATCCGGAGGCAGAAAAAGCATTTCTGTCATTAAAAATAGCTTTGTGTCAAAGACCAGTTCTAGTCACCCCTAATTTTAGAGAAGAATTTTTGGTTCAAACTGATGCCTCTAATGTGGGGTTAGGGGCCGTGTTGTCACAGGTCGTGAAGGGTGAAGAACACCCAGTCCTGTATCTAAGTCGAAAAATGACACCGGCTGAACAAAATTATGCCATTGTGGAGCGAGAGTGCCTCGCAATCAAGTGGGCGCTGGACTCCCTGCGTTATTATCTCTTGGGTAGAAAATTTAAATTACAATCAGACCATGCTCCTCTGGCATGGATGAAGCAGAATAGGGAAAGGAATGCCAGGGTGACAAGGTGGTTCCTTTCACTTCAAGAGTTCAATTTCTCGGTGGAGCATAGACCTGGGAAGTTACAGGGTAATGCTGATGCCTTATCCAGAGTTCACTGTCTCTTTGGAGTTTTGAACCAGCCCTCCGGTCTGGAGAAGAGGGGGGGATATGTGAGACAGTGAAGGGGTGCGTACTGGACGGGGTGTATATCTCCCCCAGGTTTCTTAGCTGGGGCGCATAAAAAGTAGGTTGTCAGTGCGGTGTTCACTCCATTCCCATCTGGGACAGGTTTGCAGTTCAGCCCAGAGTGAACACAGCTGCTTAATTAAACAGCCATAAGTACCTTCTTGGAAGTTCAGAGGAGGCTCTCTCTCTCAGTCTGGATCTGACTTCAGACGCCATTGGAGCCTCATGTGAGCTGCACGCTGGTAACTACTGAACATATGTGTTGTTTTGGGCACAGGCTATTAGAGTCTGGACCCGGATAGAAAGGGAAATCTATCTAAGTGTAATTAGTGGCGGGACACGCCTAGGCTTTATGTTTATGATTTTGTTTTAATTTATGTTCTGTTTGCTGTGGACTTTAATAAAACTGGTTGCGGCCAGTTTTTTAACAGAACCACTGTCTGTGAATGGTCTCTTTATGCCACTCCGTCTCCCCAAGATGGCGATCCCAGAGCTATATCCCCTGAAAAGCTTACACACCGGACATCCCTTCTGTCCCGGCGGGACTCAATCCTTTTTGCTACTGCGAGCAGGGTATCCATTGCTATTGACGTGTACTCAGGCCTGGCTACTACCAGTGGTTTCCTGATTGGTTCTCTCAGTCCATGCACAAAAGCCTGTGCCAACATCCGTCTGTGTGTCTGATCATGGGTAATGAGGCCCAAATCTTGAAACACTTGCATCACTCTGTCATGGAACTTCTCCACAGACTCTGTCTTGTTTTGACTCATGTCATGAAGGCTGAAGTTTGTCCTGTCAGTCTGCTTTTGGCCCATTCTCTGAGCTGCTCAATTAGCTTTGGTCCTGTCTCCCAGGCATACGCATCTAACTCTGTTGGAAGCTTGAAGTGTTCTCTCATAATTGGCCAGAATGCATCACCTGCTTTTATTTCCATTACGGTCCAGAGATCAATCCAGGCTGCTGCATATGTTCGCTGGATCTGCTGCATTTTTTGGCAAAATGGCATGGGGTGTATCCCTGGGTCTGGCAGCATACTGATCACCTGGCTTGGAATGAAGGGCTCATAGGATGGTGCCTCTACCTGTCCCTGCTCTCTTGGTGTTTGTGTGTTTTCTCCCCTAGTATTGGGCAGCATGTGTGATGTTGCATCTTCATCTTCATCAGATGAGAAGTGACATGGTGTGCTTGGTGCATATACTAGGTGAGATTTGGGCTCAAAAGTTGTCTTGCTGCATGGGGATTTCCCACTTCCTTGCTGTATCTGCGGTGGATCAGTGTCATGGTTCCATGCTGGCAGCCCTGCTCGGCACTGAGGTTCCTCATTTGTGTCTGTAGCTATACCACCCCCTGTGAAGCCCTAGCTGTGGGCTCTGCTAGTTGTTGTGTCTGGGGCTACATGCAGCGTTTTGTTTAGGGAGATTTGCACTTTCTTCCCCTGATATAATGACTGGCAATGTTTGTACTGTGCTTGGGATAGACAGGGTGCCCTGTGCTGGAGGCACTGATTACAGGGACACCACATTGCTTTGATTGGGCGTTGACCCAGTTGATAACGAAGTAGAAAAAAAAGGAAGAGAAGGGAGGTGTGAGGGAGGAGCGAGAGAAAGAGGAGGGAGAGAGATGGAGGGAGGGTGAAGAAGAGGTGGGATGTGCCTGAGAGGAGGAAGGAGGAGGAGAGCAAGCATGAGCAGGTGGGTGTGGTGTGGGAGGAGAAAGGGAGGAAAAGGAAAGAGGGGAGGGAGAGAAGAGTGAAAGGAGGAAAAGAGAGAAAGATGGAGGAGAGAGAGAGGAGAAAGATGGAGGGGGAGAAGTAGAAGAAGATGAAGAAGAAGATTTGAGAGTTGGAGAGGAAGAGATAGAGGAAGAGGAAGAAAATGGATGTGTCAGAGGTGTGAGGGAGGGGAAAGAAGGAATGAGAGGGATGGCAGCGAGGAAAGAGGAGAAAAGTCTGAAGAAGAAGGAGAAAGGGACTGAGAGAAGAAAAAGGAGAGGGTGTCCCCCCTGTGACTCTTGAGAGGGGATGGTTGAAACAAAAATGCCTTCTCCCTGTGGAGAGAGGCGGGGAGCGTTTTTCCCTGTACAAGGCTCCTTATTCAATGAGAGCAGCCTACACCTGTCCCGTGTCTCCACATAATGGACATGTGATGTGTGTGACTCTGAATTCTGCTCTTGTGACATGTCAGTGATCATTTTCTCACAGACGATTTAACACCTTTTCAATCTTATTCACATAAAAAATCACTTCCTAGTCCGTTCAAATTAACTTGCTGTACCTTCTACACGATGCACCACTGCTCTTTTATAGCAGATGGTAATCTATAAACAAACTTTCCTATTGCCTTTCAAACAAAAAACAAGAAAAAAAAACATTTCATTATGCAGCGTAAAATCTGCCTGTCCATTTGCTTCTCACGTACTCTGACCTTCTATTCACATGCCTAGCCCTTTGATTCTCACGTACTGTGTCTATTCCAAAAACCTATTCAACAAAGGTGATTAAAAATCTGAAAACTGCTGCATTCTGGTTCTGTGTGTCTTCGCTGAATGCCTGATGGGAGGGGTAAGTCAAACCGCTGCGCAGTTTGTGTGTGTGCTCTCCTCAGCCTGCAGTTTCCTTATCTGTGGAGTGACCTTGGTCTAAAGAAAGCTAGTAGAGGAAAAAAAAAAATGGTTGGAGAATAAAACTCTAAAATAAGTTGATTAGAAAAAAATCTCTCCAAAATCATTTAAAAATGTACTTAAAAGAAAAACTTTAAAAACAAAAGTTAGATTTAAAAAGAAAAAACAGAAAGAAAACCCTACACAGTTTAGTTAAACTCTTAGGAAAAAAAGATTGACCAAAAAGGGGAGAAAAGAAAAACGTATTAATCATAAAACTCTGAAAAACAACCCTTGTTACTAAAACATCTAATTAAAAACAGAAAAGAGGTGGAAAAACTGATTGTAAAATGATAAAAACAAAAAGAAAAGTACTTTAACCCCTCTCTGACATTAGACGTACTATCCCGTCCATAAAACCCGTGCCATTCTGCCCATGGACGGGATAGTACGTCATAGGCGATCAGCTGCGCTCCTGAGGGGAGCGCAGCTAATCGCCGCCGGGTGTCAGCTGATTATCACAGCTGACACCCGTGACTGTGTGTCAGGAGCGGTCACGGACCGCTCCCGGCACATTAACCCCTAGCACACCGCGATCAAACATGATCGCGGTGTACTGGGGGCACAGGGGAGGATCGCGCAGGGTGGGGGCTCCCTGCGCGCCCCCCTGAGACTCTCAGACCAGCGCGATGTGATCGCGCTGTTCTGAGGGCTTCCTCCCTCCCAGGACCCGGATCCAAGATGGCGCCGGGGTCCTGGAGGGAGGCGGCTTCCTCAGTGCCTGCTGAGAGCAGGCACTGAGAAGCCTGCAGCTATGCCTGAGCGATCGCTGGTGTGACAGAGTGCTGTGCACACTGTCACACCAGCGATTTGATAAAATACAGTGATGGCCCACCCTGGGACAAAGTAAAAAAAATAAAAATAAACATGTTATAAAAAAAAATCCAAAATAAATAAATAAAAAAAAAAAAAATATTCCCCAATAAATTCATTTCTTCCTGTAAATAAAAAAAACAAAACAATAAAAGTACACATATTTGGTATCGCCGCGTCCGTAACGACCCCCCCTATAAAACTGTCCCACTAGTTAACCCCTTTAGTGAACCCCTTAAAAAAAAAAAAAAAACGAAGCAAAAAATCAATGCTTTATCATCATACCGCCGAACAAAAAGTGGAATAACGCACGATCAAAAAGACCGATATAAATAAACATGGTACCGCTGAAAACGTCATCTTGTCCCGCAAAAAACGAGCCGCCATACAGCATCATCAGCGAAAAAATAAAAAAGTTATAGCTCGCAGAATAAAGCGATGCAAAAATAATTATTTTTTATATAAAATTGTTTTTATTCTATAAAAGCGCCAAAACATAAAAAAATTATATAAATGAGGTATCGCCATAATCGTACTGACCCGAAGAATAAAACTGCTTTATCAATTTTACCACACGCGGAACAATAAAAACGCCTCCCCAAAAGAAATTCATGAATTGCTGATTTTTGTTCATTCTAACCTCCCAAAAATCTAAATAAAAAGCGATCAAAAAATGTCACCTGCTCAAAAATGGTACAAATAAAAACGTCAACTCGTACCGCAAAAAATAAGACCTCACATGACTCTGTGGGCCAAAATATGCAAAAATTATAGCTCTCAAAATGTGGCGATGCAAAAAACTATTTTTGCAATAAAAAGCGTCTTTTAGTGTGACAGCTGCCAATCATAAAAACCCGCTATAAATACTAAATCAAACCCCCTTTATCACCCCCTTAGTTAGGGAAAAATAATAAAATTAAAAAATGTATTTCCATTTTCCCATTAGGGTTAGGGTTAGGGTTGCGGCTAAAGTTAGGGTTAGGGTTTGCGCTAAAGTTAGGATTAGGGTTAGGGTTGGGATTAGGGGTGTGTTAGGGTTAGGTTTGTGGTTAGGGTTGGGACTAGGGTTAGGGGTGTGTTGGGGTTAGGGTTGGAGTTAGAATTGGGGGGTTTCCGCTGTTTAGGCACATCAGGGGCTCTCCAAATGTGACATGGCGTCTGATCTCAATTCCAGCCAATTCTGCGTTGAAAAAGTCAAACGGTGCTCCTTCACTTCTGAGCTCTGCCATGCGTCCAAACAGTAGTTTATCCCCACATATGGGGTATCAGCGTACTCTGGACCCCAAGAGTTATTGTGCAATTTGTCCTATTTCTTCTGTTACCCTTGGGAAAATAAAAAACTGGGGCGAAAATATCATTTTTGTACAAAAAAAAAATGATATTTTTGTTTTTACGGCTGTACATTATAAACTTCTGTGAAGCACTTGGGGCTTCATAGCGCTCACTACACACCTAGATAAGTTCCTTGTGGGGTCTATTTTCCAAAATGGGGTCACTTGTTGGGGATTTCCACTGTTTAGGCGCATCAGGGGCTCTCCAAATGCGACATGACGCCCCCAGACCATTCCATCAAAGTCTGCAATCCAAAACGTCACTACTTCCCTTCCGAGCCCCAACGTGTACCCATACAGTAGTTTTCTCCACATATTGGGTATCAGCGTACTCAGGACAAATTGGGCAACAACTTTTGGGGTCCAATTTCTCCTGTTACCCTTGTAAAAATAAAATATTGGGGCGAAAAAATCATTTTTGCAAAAAAAAAAAAAAAGATTTTTATTTTTACGGCTGTGCGTTATAAACTTCTGTGAAGCACTTCGGGGTTCAAAGTGCTCACCACACATCTAAATAAGTTCCTTGTGGGGTCTATTTTCCACAATGGGGTCACTTGTGGGGGGTTTCCACTGTTTAGGCGCATCAGGGGCTCTCCAAATGCGACATGACGCACCCAGACCATTCCATCAAAGTCTGCAATCCAAAACGTCACTACTTCCCTTCCGAGCCCTGACGTGCGCCCATTCAGTAGTTTTCTCCCACATATTGGGTATCAGCGTACTCAGGACAAATTGGACAACAACTTTTGGGGTCCAATTTCTCCTGTTACCCTTGTGAAAATAAAATATTGGGGGCGAAAAAATCATTTTTGTAAAAAAAAAAAAGATTTTTTATTTTTACGGCTGTGCGTTATAAACTTCTGTGAAGCACTTCGGGGTTCAAAGTGCTCACCACACATCTAGATAAGTTCCTTGTGGGGTCTATTTGCCAAAATGGGGTCACTTGTGGGGGTTTCCACTGTTTAGGTGCATCAGGGGCTCTCCAAATGTGACATGACGCCCCCAGACCATTCCATCAAAGTCTGCAATCCAAAACGTCACTACTTCCCTTCCGAGCCCCGACGTGTGCCCATACAGTAGTTTCGCCCACATAAGATTTTTTATTTTACGGCTGTACGTTATAAACTTTAGTGAAACACCTGGGGGTTCAAAGTTCTCACCACACATCTAGATAAGTTCCTTGAGGGGTCTAGTCTCCAAAATGGTGTCATTTATGGGGTTTCCACTGTTTAGGCAGATCAGGAGCTCTCCAAACACGACATGGCGTCCAGCCAATTCTGCGTTGAAAAAGTCAGACGGCGCTCCTTCCCTTCCAAACTCTGCCATGCACCCAAACAGTGGTTTACCCCCACATATGGGGTATCAGCGCACTCAGGACAAATTGCACAATAACTTTTGGAGTCTTGTTACCCTTGGAAAAATAAAAATTGGGGTGAAAAGATCATTTTTGTGGAAAAAATATGATTTTTAAATTTTACGGCTCTACGTTATAAACTTGTGTGAAGCACTTGGGGGTTCAAATTGCTCATCAAAAATCTAGATAAGTTCCTTAGGGGTCTAGTTTCCCATATGGGGTCATTTGTGGGGGTTTCCACTGTTTAGGCACATCAGGGGCTCTCCAAATGCAACATGGCATCCAAACTCAATTCCAGCCAATTTTGGTTGGAAAAAGTCAAATGGTGCTCCTTCCATTCCGAGCTCTGCCGTGTGCCCAAACAGTTGTTCCCCCCCACATATGGGGTATCAGCGTACTCAGGACAAATTGTACAACAACTTATGTGGTCCAATTTCTCCTGTTACCCTTGGGAAAATAAAAAATTAGTGACTAAAAGATAATTTTTGTGGGAAAAAAATAGGATTTTTTATTTTCATGCCCGGGCATTATAAACTTGTGTGAAGCACTTGGGGGTTCAAAGTGCTCAACAAAGATCTAGATAAGTTCCTTAGGGGGTCTAGTTTCCAAAATGGGGTCACTTGTGGGGGTTTCCACTGTTTAGGCTCATCTGGGGCACTGCAAACGGAACATGACCCCCATTAACGTCTGCATTCCAAAACGTTACTACTTCCTTTCCAAGCCCTGCCGTGCGCCCAAACAGTTCCCCCCCACAAATGGGGTATCAGCGTACTCAGGACAAATTGGACAACAACTTTTGGGGTCCAATTTCCTTGGGAAAATTCAAAAATTTGGGACTAAAAAATAATTTTTGTGGAAAATTGATTTTTTTTTTTTTCACACCCAGGCTTTATAAACTTTTGTGAAACACTTGAGGGTTCAAAGTGCTCACAACAGATCTAGATAAGTACCTTATGGGGTCTAGTTTCCAAAATGGTGTCACTTGTCGGGGGTTTCCACTGTTTAGGCGCATCAGGGGCTCTCCAAACGCGACATGGCATCCAATCTAAATTCCAGCCAATTTTAGTTTGAAAAAGTCAAACGTCGCTCCTTCCCTTACGAGCTCTGCCGTGTGCCCAAACAGTGGTTTTCCCCCACATATGGGGTATTGGCGTACTCAGGAGAAATTGCATAACAACCTTATCTGTCCATTTTCTCCTTTTACCCTTGTGAAAATAAAAAAAAGTTTGTAAAAGATCATTTTTGTGGCTAAAAAGTAAAATATTCATTTTTTCCTTCCACGTTGCTTTAGTTACTGTGAAGCACCTGAAGGGTTAATAAACTTCTTGAATGTGGTTTTGAGTACCTTGAGGGGTGCAGTTTTTAGAATGGTGTCACTTTTGGGTATTTTCTGCCATATAGACCCCTCAAAGTGACTTCAAATGTGAGGTGGTCCCTAAAAAAAATGGCTTTGTAAATTTTGTTGTAAAAATGAGAAATCGCTGGTCAACTTTTAACCCTTATAACTTCCTAACAAAAAAAATTTTGGTTCCAAAATTGTGGTGATGTCAAGTAGACATGTGGGAAATGTTATTTCTTAACTATTTTGTGTGATATATTTCTCTGTTTTAAGGGAATAAAAATTCAAAGTTTGAAAATTGCAAAATTTTAAAAATTTTCGCCATATTTGCGCTTTTTTCAAAAATAAACGCAAGTTATATCGAAGAAATTTTACCACTACCATGAAGTACAATATGTCACGAGAAAACATTCTCAGAATCGCGAAGATCCGTTGAAGCGTTCCAGAGTTATAACCTCATAAAGAGACAGTGGTCAGAATTGTAAAAATTGGCCCGGTCATTAACGTGCAAACCACCCTTGGGGGTGAAGGGGTTAAAACATTTGTCTGGTAGCGTAGGCTTTTTCCTACCGCCTTCTGGAATGTCATCTCGCTGCTGCCAGCACTTCCCCCCTCCCTTATATCTCTGCTTGCTGTCTCTACAGGCACTGAAATCAAAAAAAAAAAATTATTATCCCTCAGAATAGCAAAAAAAAATGAATATAGTTCAGTCTGAATGCCTAAGAATTTTCACGCTTCAGCCTGTAGCCAAAAAACTAGCTTAAAAAGATCAAAACCAGGAAACAGATGTGACAACGTGATTAGCAGAGGAGGGAGGTCAAAGGGGCTTCTCGCTGCTACAGCCAGCAGTGAATGAGATACTGACAGAGCGCACGCTGTTCTGAATGAGATTTAAAGCGACAGTACCTGATACAGACAGTTGACACGTACAATGAGACAGACACCCGGGAGAATACGAATCCCTCTTTTGATGATCTGTGACACATACAAGCTGCTCTGGTAACTGATAACTCACCAATTGTACTGAGCACGCCGATGCTCCAGGTCTATCACTTCTTAAAGTGCGCCCGTCACAGTAATCTGTAATAGCCTGTACAAAATTCACACCTGGAATACTGGGAGTGTCTCCCTCCGATGTGTGAAAGAATTTGTGAGAATTTATCCAAACAAAGCCCCCACCCTTCACACCTGGAATACTGGATTGTCTCCCTCCGATGTGTGAAAGAATTTGTGAGAACTTATCCAGCAATTTGGCTTTTCCTGCTATACAGCTTCCAGAAATCAGCAAGCAAAAACACAGTCACCGTTCCAACTTTTCTCCCGGTTCACATAAAACATGAAACACAAACACAGCACAGCAGCAAACAACTCGGCTTATATCCCAGGGCTTTTGGATAAGGGTATGGACTTTTTACACTACCTGGGAATGCGGTGATGACCACGTCCGACCAGCGAGAAGTGTAGGCTAGGACTAGGCACAGGGAACATTCAGGTAAGATGACAGAGTTTTCTTACCTTACTGATGGAGCTGCAGTCTCCGTCCCATGTGCCAAGGCCAGGGCCAACACCCCCGTCTCTCCGGTCAGCCAGGTCCTCGTGCGTTTCGTCCAATTCCCCACGTTGGGCGCCAACTGTTATGGAAATTTAATTAGGATAAATTTATCCTTCAGTGTTTGCTGCTTGCCGTTCCCAATTCTCTATTAAATGTCTTTTTGAGCGCTCAGAACGAAATGAAACTGTCCACAACGGAAGTGTCAGTATAGCAGTTCGTCAAGACTACTCATTTATTATTCATTCAAGGTTTTATACGTTTACAAAAAGGGGCTGGTTAGTCAATTAACATACAATTAAAAGCTGCTAGATTATTGGCTGTTCTAGTGTAAGTATGATAATTATGATAAAAGAGCTGAAGTTGCAGATTTATTGTTTTATGTTCTTTTGCCCTACTTTTCTTGCATGACTAGAAAAGTAAACAATAGATATCTACTAAGACTCTATGTACTTGTTCCTTATGAAGGCCAGAGTCGTTTAAAACGACTGATTATAGCTGAAATCAGCTTTTGCATAGATATGTGTGAGCACAGGATTTTTAGCAAGTGAAATCTATCTAACTGTGAATGCATATATATGAATATACTTTGAATATATGGAATACATATATATTTCCATGACATTATCACTTCTCATTCCAATCCTTCCCAGCCCGACAAGGATTTCCCCGCTTCTCCATCGCAGAAGGCTGTTCTCCAACGTCATGGCAGTCGTTATTTCTATCCCGTGTTCTCGGGGCATAGTGATTCCACTCTACCCAGGCGACCTCCTTTTCAAGAGATTGAACGTTCAAGCCTGTGCAGACAGGGTCAGCATCACCGTGGACACTCACACTCGTCCAGGTCGGTTAGAGGACTTGCACAATTCCTTTTTCATCCCATCTCAGAGGATCCTCGTTTCAGGCCTGGACACTTCCCGAGTGTGGATAAATAAATAAAAAAATGGTGCTGACAATCCATCAGCACCATTCTCTCGACTACATCTCCATCGTTTGTAGCAGACATTGCTACCAGCGTGGGATGGATATCCATCCTCTCTGGACCGCTATTTTTCGCTAGTCCCTCTGGATCAGATGGTCTCTGAGGTAGTGGATGTTGTTGTCCTTAATTCAGGTAAAATACTTTCTCCCTGTTTCCGCGCTAGTGTTGACCACTGACGCCGGTCTCCTAGGTCCGGGGACGCTTGCCCTTTGGGAATCAGGTGTCCTGATCAATTTTGAAGATCCGGGCAATCAGACTAGTCATTCATTTCTTTTTCTGCGCCTCTTCTGCTAATTCCAAGTGTCTTCCAGAGGTTCAAGGCGGAGGGAATCCTACTGGTTTTTTCGTCGCTCCAGTCTGAATACGACGAGCGTGGTACGTGGTTCTAGTGCATCTAGACCCCTACCTCTGCGGTTACCAAACCGTCCAGATCTTCTTTTTCCTGAGCACCAGGACTCTAGTGGGCTGGGCTTAATGACCTGAGCATTGACCGCCACACGTAGCATTTACCATTATCGTCAATGTCCAGAAATTTACCCTCAGGCGTATTTACCATCGTATTTGAGAAAGCTTTGTTCCCTTGGTGGTTTTAACAACCACGTTTGTTTCCCACTTGTGTTTGCCATTTCATCCATATTGGAGTCCCTCCAAAAGGTTTCCATTCAAGCCTGGCACTGTTTTCTCTCAATGCTATCCACCCTGTTTTCTTCTGATCTCAGGTGCTTTACAAGTGGTCTTCTTCAAACTCCTGTAAGATGTATCTATCATTCTTCCTTCTTGGAAAGCTTCCTTTCTGGTGGCTGTAACAAACACTTCCAGAACAGCGCCTCTCTCCAAATAGGTTTTTCTCTCTATGTTTCCAGAGCAACACAGTAAAGGTCTACCTGCCTTTTTAAAAAAAACAAAAAACTGCAGTAGCCAGATATATCTGCTCTCCATTTTAAGAAGCTTTCCGAGTCTGAGGTTTCCTATCCTGCGAACCTCAGAGTATCTCCACTACGTCAGTACAAGCATCTTGGGTCATTTGGCCTCGGTCGTCGATACAGCAAGGTTGCAGGGCTGCAACTTGGGCCAGTCTTCTCATGTTAGTTAATCGTTACACTTAAGCCTTTTCAGAAGCTAGCCTTAGCAGATACATTCTGCAGTCGACAGCAGCGCATCTGTACACCAGATTATTCGCTGCGTATATTAAGGTTTCGGCTGTCGTGCTGTTTCCCACCCATGGACTACTTTAGGACGTCCCATGGTTTGTGTCTCCCAATGAGGCGAAGGAGAAACAGGGATTTTTGTGTACTCACCGTAAAATCCTTTTCTCCGAGACACTCATTGGGAGACACAGCACCCACCCTTTTTAGTCTAACGACTTCTGTTTGTGTTTTTCAGCCGATGTGGTGATCACTAATATGTGAATGATCGTACCTTGGTATGATGTTAATCTTCTACTGCTTTTGCACCGAACTGGTTCAGGCTAGAGCCAGCAGAGGGTGTATACTGCGGAGGAGGAGCTAACTTTCTTTGTGTATTAGCTTAGTGTCCTCCTAGTGGCAGCAGCATAACACCCATGGTATGTGTCTCCCAATGAGCGTCTCGGAGAAAAGGATTTTACGGTGAGTACACAAAAATCCGTGTATTAAAAAGCTGTTCTTCGAATACCAGAACAGCAAGAAATACTCGTCCACCTCTTATGCAGCTGTGACTTCATCCCGTAATGATACTTCATGCTCCTCCTTTTTTGGCGGCTCCCGCATGGGTGGAGCTTATGCAGCGCATGTTATGTTCCTAAGCCTCATACCGTGCTGTATGACTGCGCTGTACAGCACTTGTTTCCTGGAGATATGCTACCCATATTCTAACACTGCTTCTAATTTGTGTTTTTTTTTTATTATTGGCTGTTGGAATCTATAAATTGTTTGGGAAGTGTGGACCTTTATGGGTAAATGAAAACATACTAAACCTAAATCCTAAAATTAGGAGGTAATCTTACTCCTGTATGTCACTCTGCACAATCTCCTACATGTTTCTGAAAGTTGGGGACACAGTCACACATCGTGTGAATTTTGTGAACTGTAAGAATGAACAGTTTTTCAAGTTTCATCTTGGTTACATCCATATGTGATATCTGATTTTTTTCTGATCCTTTTTTTATACTGAAGGTATGTGTTTGTGCCCAAGCTCATAAAAAGACCCCTGAAACTTCACTTTTTTTTTAATTTATCACAGATCCGTTGGACACAGAAGCAAATTTGAAGCCTTCCAGTTTGCATCCATGTTTTAAGGATCCCCATTGACTTGTATAGCAGAGTCTGATCTGCAATCACGGATCAGAGTAAGACCTGCTTCTAGACTTGTGGCTTTCACGCTCTGATCCATGATTTTCATAAATGTGTGAATAGATCCATTCAACTCTATTGGGCCACGTGAATGGCTGTGTGAATCCAGTCTCGGATAGAAATCCTTAAAAAATATTCTTTACTACTAGGAAATGGTGGTGAGCGACCGTCCTCGGATAAGGTGTTATCAGAGCATGCTTGTGTGCTCAGTGTCTTCGACGTGCTTGAAAAATGAGTCCCCACTCCTGCATGTCGCGCTGCTCTTTGAGAACTGCAACACATCCAGGGATTGCCTGTTTGTTTTATCACTACTAGGAAACAATGGATGGGTGAAGCTTAGCTATAGTCTGGAACTTTAAAACGTCCTACTGCAGACAGGACAGAAGAGGCTCACGCAGTCAGGTGTCTTACAGGACACTAAGGAGGAAGGAATGTTTTGTCATTGCTTCTCATCGGATTTACAGTATAGTTGTTAATTTTGCAGTTACAATTCTGTAAGGCAAAACTGGTTTCAAGAAAAGGATATTAGTGGAAGTGGTGGGCTATGTTTACTTGTTTTGTGCATTTGTACTGAATATAGACCCAAAAAAACCTCGAAATGGCAGATTGTCTCCTTTGCTCTCATTTTGTCTTGAATTACAATTAATACCAAGAAATATATAAAGAAATAGCTGTTCCTCTTCGTTATAATACTATGTCTGCCCATTAGAGCACTGGCTGCAGCAGGAGCCTCCCCCTCTGTCCTGTTTTGAGTTGAAGAGACTGCTGAACATGGAACAGATCAACAGGAGATTAAAGGCCCCGTCACACATAGCGAGATCGTTGAAGCATCACCGATTTTGTGACGCAACAGCGACATCGCCAGCAATCTCGCTATGTGTGACACGTAGCGGCAATGGGGCCCTGCTGCGATGTCGCTGATCGTGCTAGAACGTCCTGGGTCATTTTTTGATCACTGGCGTCCCGCTGGCCAACATGTATCGCTGTGTTTGACGCCCTTTGTCAACAATGAGCGACCTCGTTGGCGACTCAGAACTCCGCAACGTAGGCGTGTCTTCGCTTTTGCTTTGCAACGGCCCCTCAGCTCCAATTGGTGGCCACTACTGCCACCTCATCATAAAAGACAACATAGCAGCGCTCCCATCCATTGTTCCTGAGCGCTGTGGATACGATATACCTGCATCGTTCCTGGGCGAGTCCCAATTCGACCCTGTCTGAGATGCTCCTGGGCTTTTTCTTGGATTTGACCACACCATCTGGATTTTTGCTCAATCTTGCAAGGTAGGCATTGAGATACCAAATTAGGATCTTGTTGCGTTTCCTTTTTTATATCTCTATTCTACTTTTTCTCAATCATATTTAATCATAATTTGGTTTGTAATTTTTATTTTTTTTTTACATAGAACGGGCAGCCATTATAGTTTTCCGGTTGCGCCCACCCCCGCTATTTTTGGATGTTTGTAGCGTTTCCTTTAGTAATTACGTCCGCTATCAATTATATGCAATCTTAACATTTAACATGTCCAGTTATAATAATTCCGTTACTTTTTCTAAACTTCTCTCATCTTCACCTTTTATTTTGCAGTTTGCACATCATGAACATCGTGGAGCGTGTTGTGGCTGCTGCATTGCTGCTTGAGGGAGATCAGCAACAAGAAGAGGCACGGATGCGAGAGAGGCGTTCCAAACGAAAGCGTCGCATGTGGACCAGAGAATGGCTGGAGCAGAGTTCCAAATTCTCCCACATTCAACTTGTGAGAGAGCTTCAGGAGAAGAATCCTTATAATTTCTGCAACTACCTGCGGATGTCAGAGGAATCCTTTAAACTGTTACTGGAAAGTGTAACGCCATTTATTCAATGCAAGGCTACAGCAATGCGTACTGCCGTCCTGGCAGACGAAAGATTGGCAGTCGCGCTGCGTTTCCTGGCCACCGGACGCTCACTGCAAGACTTACAATTTTCTGCAGCTGTTTCAAGGTCCCTGCTCAGCGGTTTAATTCCAGAGACGTGTAATGCAATTGTCCGCAGTCTAAGATGCTACATGCCATTTCCCAAAACGGGGGCGGAATGGAAAAAAATTGCATCAGATTTTGAGCAGATTTGGCAGTTCCCTAACTGTGGTGGGGCTTTGGACGGGAAACGTGCGGATCACTCAACCACCGAACAGCGGATCCTGTTTCTATAATTATAAGAGCTATTTCAGCATCATCATGATGGCCCTTGTTAACGCCAGTTATGAATTTATAAATGTTGATGTTGGCATGAACGGCAGGGTTTCTGATGGTGGTGTTTTAGAGCACACAATATTTGGAGAACGATTGAACAACGGTGACCTGCACTTGCCTCCCAACTCTGAGACAACAGGCAACCTTAATTTTGTTTTTGTGGGTGATGAAGCCTTCCCTCTTCATGCCAATCTTCTCAAACCGTACCCCCAAAAAATCTTACAGAGGAAAGGCGAATTTTTAATTACCGGTTGTCAAGGGCACGACGGGTTTTAGAAAATGCCTTTGGCATCATGGCCAACCGCTTCAGAGTTTTCCACATGCCAATTAACCTGAAGTGTTATGATTTGGTAGCTGAGGAGAGCAGGCAAAAACGGCAATACACCAGAGAGGTTGGAATCTACTGGATTGCAGTACCCTGACTAACCACCACAGCTAAAGGCAGCCATGGAGTGTTCCTACGTTGGTCCTAGACGCCTCGTCACAGCCTGAGAGGTTAACTACACCTAAAGATAGAAAGAGGAAAGCTATCTGCCCTGGAGCAGATCCCCAAAGAACATAGGAAGCCCCCAAACATGTAATGGCGGTTAGACAAGAGGAAATACAGACACAGAAAATAGTATGAGCAAACGTTGGGGCCCAATCTACCTGAACAGAAAAGGATAGGAAGGACACTTACTGCAATCCAAAAAAAACCCTAAAAAATACCAACTCTACTAATTGCAAAAACACCTGAGATCACACGACCTCTACCACCTAAATTAGTTCTCTGGTGTCACAAAACTAAGCCGCAGCCACTGAAAAAACTGGAAAAGGCAAATGAACAAATAACAGTGGCTCAGATAAACTGAGAGGAGCACAAGCCCCCGGAGGGGACATGGCTAACCTCCACAGAAGTGCAGGGAACAATGCAAAAAGCAAGCACAAAAATAAAAGCAGAAAATATCTTATCTGATAGCAGAAGATGCAGGCAAGACTCAGCAAGCTTCCAAGTGAACCAGCAACCACAGTTGAGACAAAAACAATTGATCACCGGCAACCATGATGGGAGGGAACCTCCCTTATATAAGACCAGTCTGTAACTCCTGATTGCCAATCCTCATTAAATGGTTCAGTACTGTTTGTAACCACCAGAGGGAGCTTCTGCTCAGAATTCATTTCTAACCCATTCACAACACTGATGCTTGAATCTATAGACTCTGGTTTTGGCCTGTTGTGTGCTGCACAACTTCCTTCGGCGGCGCGATGCAATTGCGTACTGTCCGCCTGGCTTCGTGGACTCTGACAACCTAAGTAATGGTGAAGTGGTGCTCGATGACTGGCGTGCAAATGATCCCACAATTGCTGGACTTCAACCAGTCATACACGGCAGAATCCAAGGATGATGCGAATGCCTGCCGAGACAACTACTGCCAATATTTTAACAGGCCTGGTGCTGTTACTTGGCAGCAACAGATCTAGTGGGCTACAGACAGCATTTTTACAAATTTTCATTATCTGTAATGATTTCCCTAATAAACTTTGCGTCTTACTGTACATAAGCTTTGCCATTCTTTTACAAAAATGGGCCCGTGAACGCAGTGGTCCGCTGTGTGCATACGTGTAGCAGCCACATTGATTTTAAGGTCTGTGCGGGGCTCATTGGGCTGGCAGGAGTGATAGGAGTACCAGCAGAGATTGAGTGCTGGTCTATGACCACAGGCTGAGGAAGCGATGCTTTGCGATCGCAGTTGCGTCTCCGATCAGATCCATTCGAGGACACATTAGCGTCATGAACGGACTCGCACATACGTTGAGACATCACGAAGCTGTGGTGGGCGTCAATGCGGCGTAGCTGTAATTTAAATGGCGGCTAGGCAGCCTTCTGCTCCTTGGGGAGAGGCTGAGGTCCATTACCTCATTTCCCAGTGTGATACATGAGACTTTGAGTGTCGTCTTCATCATGCACATCCCATGCATCACAAGAAGGCAGTCCTGCGAAGGATAAGAAGGGGCCTATCCCGCCGATTTGGTGTACAGCGGACCACTACCCAGATCAGAAAGAAGCTGGCAGACCTGCGCTATCGTTCCAGCGAGCGGATCGCCAGCATACGTGCACATATTCAAAGGCGTCGTTGTGAGTGTTGTTGAGCGGATCTGGAGAGGTTATGTTTTGGTTATCTACTTATATCTATGGATATATCTATGGAAATATATATAGATATATCAATGCACCCGCAATGATGGGGTTACAGGTAGTGATGGGGTTACAGGTAGTGATGGGAGGGGACAGACTAAAAAGAATGAAGAAAAAGAATGAACATAGTAACTTATAGGTCCAAAGACATGGAGAAGCATTATAGATTTCTTATGTATCTTGGCTATGAAATAAGCATAAATTATATGTAGACGATTAGAAAATCAACACATATCTCATATACAGGTGTATATTATATTCCCTGAGCTTTATAGGTGGGGAATGAACATGAAATATTTATAGATAATAGGAGAGTGAACACATGTCCCATATAAACAGGTGTATAGTATATTCCTTGAGCTTTATAGATGGGGAATGAACATAAAATTAATGTAGGTGATAGGAGAATGCACATATCCCATATAAACATAGATAGCCTGACTGCCATTAGGTACCGAGATGAGATCCTCAGACCCCTTGTGAGGCCATATACCGCTGCGGTTGGCCCTGGGTTCCTCCTAATGCAGGACAATGCCAGATCTCAACTCGTGGATCGAGTGTGTCAGCAGTTCATGCAAGATGAAGGCATTGAAGCTATGGACTGGCCCGCCCGTTCCCCAGACCTGAATCCGATTGAGCACATCTGGGACAGCATGTCTCGCTCCATCCACCGTCCTGTTGCACTACATACTGTCCAGGAGTTGACGGATGCTTTAGTCCAGGTCTGGTAGGAGATCCCTCAGGAGGCCATCTGCCTCCTCATCAGGAGCATGTTCAGGCGTTGTAGGGAGGTCATACAGGCACGTGGAGGCCACATACAATACTGAGCATTATTTTGACTTGTTTCCACTTTCATTTTGGGGGTCTCCAAATCCTCCATTGGTTTAAAAAATTTGATTTCCATTGATGATTTTTGTGTGATTATGTTGACAGCACATTCAACTTTGTACACATCAAAGTATTCAATGAGAATATTGCATTCATTTAGATCTAGGATGTGTTATTTGAGTGTTCCCTTTTTTTTTTGAGCAGTGTATATATTTCATCTTCATTCCCCACCTATAAAGCTCAAGGAATATAATATACACCTGTTTATGTGGGATATGTGTTCATTCTCCTATTACCTACATTAATTTTATGTTCAGTCCCCACCTATAAAGCCAAGCCCCGCCCCAAAAGCCATAATCAACCAAGTTAGTAGAAGGAGTATTCCACTCAATTGGATTTTTTTCAGCAGCAGCACCATCTCCAGCAGCATCCCTGCCTCCACATGTGGGGTCATCGAATTCATCACCCATAATGGGATTCTCTCCAGCGTCACTCCGTGACATTGGTGCAGGCTCGCCTTTCGGTAATTTAAGCACATAATATAAGCTCCCGACAAGTTTGAAAACATTGTTGGGTCTTAAAATGTTCAAGGGCTGTCGTGTTATATCTATTTTTGTGTGTTTCCCTAGCCGGTGGTGCCACAGGATCCGGGTGGGCTTTAAGCGCCTCCTCGGATGAAGCGCAGTCGCCCCAAAACCAAAAGTGTTAAACAGCAAACATGTAACTTAAGCTGATGTTGCAACAGAGTTGCCTGGTTAACTTTTGCCATTCCCTCCACAGAAATCCCCACTGCACAGGACCTGTTGGCATCACACAGGCGGATGATGGCTACGACTATGGCAGCTATGCATCAACATGGAGAGATGCTGGAGAGGTTCGTGGCTGGCCTCCTGCAGGGGGCCAGCCAATAAGATTTTTTTTTACTTTTTTGTAATGTTTATATATATATATATATATATATATATACAGTGCCTACAAGTAGTATTCAACCCCCTGCAGATTTAGCTGGTTGACACATGCGGAATTAACTTGGCATTGTGACATTTGTACTGTAGATCAGCCTGGAAGTGGGAAATGCACTGCTGCAAAAAATTTTTTTTTATTTTTTTTTATTTTTTTTAAAAAACGTTAAAAGTTAATTCAGAGTGTCATTTATTATTCAACCCCTCAAACCACAAGAATTCTGTTTGGTCCCCCTAAAGTATTAAGAAGTAGTTCAGGCACCAAGAATAATGAGCTTCACATGTGTGGATTAATGATCTCTTTTGCCAGCCTTTTCTGACTATTTAAGACCCTCCCCAAACTTGTGAACAGCACTCATACATGGTCAACATGGGAAAGACAAAGGAGCATTCCAAGGCCATCAGAGACAAGATCGTGGAGGGTCACAAGGCTGGCAATGGGTACAAAACCCTTTCCAAGGAGTTGGCCCTACCTGTCTCCACTGTTGGGAGCATCATCCGTAAGTGGAAGGCTTATGGAACTACTGTTAGCCTTCCACGGCCTGGACAGCCTTTGAAAGTTTCCTCCCGTGCCGAGGCCAGACTTGTCCGAAGAGTCAAGGCTAACCCAAGGACAACAAGGAAGGAGCTCCGGGAAGATCTCATGGCAGTGGGGACATTGGTTTCAATCAATACCATAAGTAACGTACTCCACCGCAATGGTCTCCGTTCCAGACGAGCCTGTAAGGTACCTTTACTTTCAAAGCGTCATGTCAAGGCTCGTCTACAGTTTGCTCATGATCACTTGGAGGACTCTGAGACAGACTGGTTCAAGGTTCTATGGTCTGATGAGACCAAGATCGAGATCTTTGGTGCCAACCACACACGTGACGTTTGGAGACTGGATGGCACTGCATACGACCCCAAGAATACCATCCCTACAGTCAAGCATGGTGGTGGCAGCATCATGCTGTGGGGCTGTTTCTCAGCCAAGGGGCCTGGCCATCTGGTCCGCATCCATGGGAGGATGGATAGCACGGCCTACCTGGAGATTTTGGCCAAAAACCTCCGCTCCTCCATCAAGGATCTTAAGATGGGTCGTAATTTCATCTTCCAACAAGACAACGACCCAAAGCACACAGCCAAGAAAACCAAGGCCTGGTTTAAGAGGGAAAAAATCAAGGTGTTGGAGTGGCCTAGTCAGTCTCCTGACCTTAACCCAATTGAAAACTTGTGGAAGGAGCTCAAGATTAAAGTCCACATGAGACACCCAAAGAACCTAGATAACTTGGAGAAGATCTGCATGGAGGAGTGGGCCAAGATAACTCCACAGACCTGTGCCAGCCTGATCAGGTCTTATAAAAGACGATTATTAGCTGTAATTGCAAACAAGGGTTATTCCACGAAATATTAAACATAGGGGTTGTATAATAATTGACCCACACTTTTATGTTTAAAATTTATTAAAATTCAACTGAGCAACATAACTTTTTGTTTTGTAAGATTTATGCTTCTGTTAATAAATCCTACTCTCGTTTGCAGTTTGAAGGCTCTAACTTATTTGCATCTTATCAAACCAGCTAAATCTGCAGGGGTTGAATACTACTTGTAGGCACTGTATATATGTGTGTTCAATATATACTGACTGTATATAAAAAATAGACAGTTATAGTTTGTAACCGCTGCAGTGTCAACGTCTTTCAAAACCCAAAAATCCAACAATGAAAACAAGCAAAAGAAAACCCCATAAAAAACGTTGTAATAACACTTTTTCTAATTTAGAAAAAAATAAACTAAAAAATTAAAAACACCCATTTTATCTGGGCATCTTGAGCTTGAGTACCGCCCTGATGGCGGATCTGACCTGCCCTCAACCCATCCCATTACCCCGGCTTAGTAGGACAGAAAATAAGTGTATGATTAAAGCAGACAACAATGTTTAATAACAAATAAAATTTTTATTACAGTAAACAATATTTAAAAAATCTAATAAACACAACCAGAAAAAAGTAAAAGTAAACTATAAAGTTAAGACAACATCAGTTCAATCACAACTGCTGGTAATATGGGTCCGAGTCATAGCGTTGCCTTGGAGGTGTAAAATAAAAACTCTGGAGGGTCGCAAGGTTATGGTTTTGCGGAGTTTCTTGTGTCTGTGGCCTGGAGTACAGTGGATACGGATTTGTCTCTGACTCTAGACGTGTCACTGAGTTTTCTTGTTGCCGCTTTGCTTAAAGCCTCCAGAATCACGCGTTCAGCATGTACCCTTTGGGTTTCACCAAGTGTCCTCATTTTTTCATTTATATACATTGCAAATCCGCTTATTTCACGCTGGTTTTGCTGCGTATTTAAAAATTTGTTGGCCAGTTGTATGAACTCAGGCGTAGCAGAGGTGGGGGCCTTTCTTTTGTGCCTGGAAGAATGGAGTCGCCGAGGTACAGATGTGGGTGATGGTTCTTCGGCATCCTCCTCTAAGATGATTGACGTACTGGCGATGTCTGGAGTGGCAGAAGTCTCGTCGACGTTGCTTCATCATGCTCCTGCGAGAACAGAAAATGCATGTTAAAGCCAAAACCAAAAGTTAGTGTTCAGCAGACAACACCATAATAATGTGTTTGCATTGGATATCATGAGCAGCAGTTACAAGCGTTCACGTTAACTGGAAAATAACGTGAGGACGGGATATGAAATGGCAATAAACGGTATGAGAAATGAGTAGGTCTAAACAGGTAAAGGAGTATACTTATCTACAGGAAGGGATAACTTTTGTAATCTGAAAAATTAATCATGTAAAACCGAACTTACTATTTTCTATTAAACTATGCCATGTACATACAACATTACAATGCTATTTACAGTGGATCAAATAAGGTACTTACATCTCCAACAGGGGATTCAGGCCGGATCGCCAGCTCTTCAGACAAAATCGCTGTCATTGGGCATGGAATCTCCTGGTCTCTGGTAAAGGCCATCAAATCAAAGTACCAAAGTTTTGGTACATACACCTCATCAGCTCCGGCCCCAGATTTTCTTGTTTTCTCCACTTTATTCAGTTCCTTTTTATAGACAGTGCGGAGGGCCTGAATTTTTTTTTAACCACTGCCTCATCCACTGTCTCAGTTGGATTGTGAATTTTGTACAGCTCTACAAGCTGCTCATATGCCTCTGTTTTTTTGTACTTATTACTGTAATCTGCAGATTTAATTTTCCACAGACAGGGCAGGGAGCGATACTTGTCAATAAATTCACGAATGAATTCTTGCTTATCAGACATCTGGGAATAAAAAGGAAAAAAAAAAAACAACTGCCCAATAAATGTAACAATTTTTAAATTTCAAAGTAGAATCGCTGCCCATGCAAAAAAAGGATTCACACAGATTGGAGCCAAGCAGCCCGCCATTAGCTTGTAAGTGTTTACACATGAACTCAATGCATAATAGAGTTATGATTACATATAATAGTTGACTAATGCAAGGAAACGCTAAAAATCGCTACAAAGATCCTAAAATGCCAGCGGCGGGTGCGCCAGGAAAACTAAAATGGCTGCCCATGCCAAACCGTATGTACACAGATAGAAGCCAAGCAGCCCTCCATTAGCTTTCAAGTGTGTAAGCATAAATATAATTGATAGCTGACGTATGAATGGAAACGCTACATAGATCCTAAAATGGCGGAGGTGGGTGCGGCAGGAAAACTAAAATGGCTATGTAAAAGCATAAAAAAAGAAGCCCTCCATTAGCTTTCAAATGTATAAGCATAAATATAATTGATAGCTGACCTATGAATGGAAACGCTACATAGATCCTAAAATGGCAGAGGTGGGCACGGCAGGAAAAATAAAATGGCTGCTCATGGCAAAACGTGTGTACACACATAGAAGCTAATCAGCCCCCATTTTCAAGTGAAAAGGTATAAAAAAAATGTAGAATAGAGACATATATATATATATATATATATATATATAAAAAAATGCAACAAAGATCCTATTATGAGACCCCAAACAATGCCTACCTTGTGAGATTGAGCAAAAATGTTGGTATATCCACAAAATGGCGCAGTAGCATCTCAGACTGGGTCGTTGAAGCAAGCACGCAGGTAAAAGTCATGTCGAACGCACTAGTGATTCGCACTGGAACTCTGCAGAAATACTGTATAGTACATCCACAGCGCTCGGAAGCAATTGTTGTGGAGGTAATACGTTGTCTTTTATGCCGAGGTCACAGCAGTGGCCACCTATCGGTGCAGAGGGGCGTGGAAAAGGTAACGCTGAAGCACGCCTATTCGAGGTCTGAATCGTCACAATAGCTGTTGTGTGACAAGGTCCCAACGACCTCCGAGATCGTTATACAGATCGCTGATTGTTGCTGCGTCATTGAGGAGATCGGCCTGTTTGGCAGCTCACTAACGACCATGTAGTGACGCAACAACGATCCTTGCCAGGTCGGGATCGCTGGTGCGTCGCTATGTGTGACGGGACCTTAACCCCTGTGATCTCTAGATTTCTACAAAACTGTATAGGGAAGATCATGTTTACACTCAACACTTATCAAGGTTTAGTGTCTGTTATATACAGGTTGTTTGACTGTTATGTTCCCTCATGGCAGCATAAACATACACAGGTGGCTGTCGGCCGAACATGCTTCGTCTGACTGCTTCCTCTCCCATACACTGGAGCACTTGTTCGGCCAAGGGCTCCTTAAGTTCTCCGATCGTGTTCTGCAATACAACTCCAGTCCTCGAGCCACCAACAGCTTGCGTTTTCTGGATTTCCTCAGTATTACACATGTGATAAATCGGTCACTGTGGAGTTCTAACTGGGCAAGATAATCATGAACAACTGGTTTTAAAAATGCTCGTTTCACTATTATCTCGCCATATAAGTAGGCTGCCGATCACCCGATGAACAAGCGTTTTGCTCGTGCAGCGCAAAAATCATTCTCGACAGTCCATCTTGTGTAAACAGGACTCTCACTGCCAAGAACCAAGGCAGCCTATGTAAACCGAACGATCTAGTAAAGCTAGCTCAGTGCACTTTGGTTTGCCTGTGTGAACAGACATTTAACGGCCGCCGATCGGTAAAAGTTTACTGATTGGCGACCGTACCTTGCTGAAAGTCGGTCTTTGTAAATTAACTAAGGAAATCTTGGAAACATGTTCTTAAGAACTGGATTTGGCAGTTTTCTCATAGAGCAGTATTCCACAACAAGGCATCTATGCTGACGGCTTATCTCCGGCCGGGAGAACAAAGCGATCGGCAGTCTAAAATCAGATGCATCTGATCAACATCTACCTTGACAATCAGTTGACTGGTAACACAAAAGTGTTGTCCAAACTCCTTAATATTGGTGGATACATTTGATATTTTTCTTTTATGGGGGGGCTTAAACTTGTTGGCCTTTCTATAATGCTACATGCTACTAAATATCTAATAATGGCTGTGTACATGAGCACTTAAATTTTGTTTTTCTAATAAGTTTAGCAGGGATGCATTTTTTATACCAACTCTAAACATGAGGCTTTTCTCACCCGTGGTGATATCTGGGTGTTCACTACTTTATCAAACAGTAGGTTCACTATATACTAATAGCAGCAAACATCATAAAGGGCAGACTACACATAAAATCTACAAAATTGTATCCCCAGTAGTGAACACCAACATTCTATACAAGCGGTGTGAGTGATGGTATGTATTTATTATTGCCGGGGTCGTAGCGACAAATCACTCGTCCTTCAGTCACTCCAAATTAGATTATGAGCATGTGGTACCAGTTATAAGAAAGAGTCAGACAATCAGGCTGGTTCAGTCTTAGAGCATGCTCTTAAAATGGTGTTAATAGGCGACCATCTCAGCAAGTTCTAAACTTTATTTCTGAGAGCATGAGATTACATACACAGGATGTCAGGGTGGAGTAAAAGGGTGGACAAGAGCAGGGAGGTAAGCTATAGATATCCATATATGTACATGTCCAGCATCTGGCCATCTCTAATTGGTCCTTAGATCTTCTTCTAAGTCCTCCTTTCATCGTGTCATCCTTAAGTTTCGTTTCCTAAGAATCGATTCTGGTTTCCTTGTACATCACGTGGTTTCTCAGTTCGAGTTATTAGATAGTTAGTGTAGTACAGTGGTAGGACACAAGGTGGAGACAGACACCAGTGCATTTCTCTGAGACAGACACTGGCTGGTACTGACGTCATCTTCTTAGAATAAATTTCAATCTGAATACTACTCATTCAAGGAAAACTTTGTGTTTTAAATTGTAGTAAGTACATAAGCATATGGAAGTATAAGAAAACATATAAACATGAATATAAAGATTATAAAAAATAGCATATAAAATATATATAAAACATAAAAGTAGAAAATTATATTTTACCTTGACAATCCCCCCTAAACACTAAGTTTTCCCTTAATATATGTGGCCTTTGAGACTGTCCATGTGTGGGGACAGGGGTAGTGGATTTATTCGCTTGGTCATTTTAGAAGCTGGCCCCTTATGGACCGCCCCCAAACAACCAAGTCCCTACCGAACCTGCACATGGAGTTCTCCCACTATCCCTAAACTAAATCTCTCATTTCCATCTGTATTTTGTCATAGGGGGTTTTATCAGGTTTATCCTGCGGGGTATATTTCTCCATATCACCCTTATCAGTGTCATCATATAGCAGGGACACAACTTCCTGATGAAGGAAGGTACCTGAGGAGGCGGTTGCATTGGTCACAGCTTTCCTGTACAAGGGTATCACACAACATAGAATTATCAATCCTAGCACCAAAAGCCCTGCTACCACTAAGCAGGCTTGTTGAAGAAATCCTTTGAGTCCTCCAAGCCACCCTGAGAAGAAAGAGATATCTACTCCTGCATTGGCCTTTACTTCCTGAGCTAGATTTTTAATCTTTGTAAGGGCCACTATAGTTTTACCATTGACTCCAGAATTCTGAGGAATATAAGTACAACATTCTTCCCCTATCATCCCACAGACTCCACCTTTTTCAGCTAGAATCATGTCAATGGCCAGTCTATTTTGAAGAGTCATTCTTGTGTTGGGGCCCAATTCCTCAACTATACCCTGGAAAGCATCTTGACTAAAATTGATAAATCTTTGCTCAGTGTAGTATATATAATTTATCCAATCTACATTGTAATTGATCTGCACAGTTGGGAGGAGAGAACGGAAACCCGCCAGGATCTGATTCTGAGCTTTGTATTCGTCTGGGACCCCCCTCGGAACACCTATGGGATCCATATAAACTTTGGGATCCTCAGCATAACCGGTGTGCAGCTGACCCAGACTCCTTCTCTTTCTGGATATCAGTGGAGCTATATTCTCGGATCCAGACTCTCTCTCACGTGTCTTTTAATGACTACCCAGTCTCCAGGCTGCAGACTCCCAGGATCCAGGTTCGGATCTGGAAGAGAACTGAAAACATTATCATGTACTTTCTTGAGTCTTTTATGCAAATCCCTTACATATGAGCTTAATACGTGGTTACTCATTTCCAGTGCTTGGGAAAGAAACATCCTAAACTAGGCACTTTGCCAAATAGTACTTCATACGGAGAAAGTCCAGTTCTCCTATTTGGAGTGCACCTTACTGAGTATAGGGCTAATGATAAACATTCAGGCCAAGATTTCCCTGTTTCAGCCATGGCTTTTTTGAATTTTTATTTTTTATTTTTTTAACTTCAATGTCCCATTTAGTCCTTCTATTTTCCACTGCTTTCTGGATAATATGGGGTGTGGAAAACTTGTTGAATTCCCAGAGCTGTCAAGACTTCATTCATTATTTCACCTGTGAAATGTGTACCTCTGTCACTTTCGATTACCTCTGGTACTCCATACCTGCACACCACCTCCGCAAACAGCTTCTTTGCGGTTGCCGCAGCCGTAGCCTTGGCAATCGGGAAAGCCTCCGGCCAACCTGAGAATAAATCAAAACACACCAACACATACTCCCATGACCCTGATTTTGGCAGCTGAATATAATCAATCTGCAGTCTCTGGAAAGGATAGAAGGGCCGAGGGGCGTGTTTGGGTGGTGTCTTGACTACCCTTCCCTGATTATGTGTAGCACATACCATGCATCCCTGGATCAAACGTTCTATACAGGTGGGAAAGCCTGGTGCCACCCAATGCTTCTGCATCACACTCATCACAGCAGTTTTGGACTGGTGGGTTGGCCCATGTAACATCTGGGCGACCGCAGGGTACAACGCCCTTGGAAGGCATCGATGCATCCCTCTTCCCCATACCCCATTTGCTTCATTCAGACATGCACCTTCTTTTTCCCACTTTTCTACTTACTCCTGGTGCACCTGAGCCTGCATCTGGGATAAGGCATCCTCCGACACAAAGGGATTTTTGGGAGCGCTTACCTGGTGCATCGTTACCCCTTGGAGTGGTCTACTGGCTGCTGTTTTTGCAGCTGCATCGGCCATTTTGTTTCCTTTACTCACCTGATCAGTGCATCTGGTATGTGCTTTAACTTCTGACAACTACTTCTTTTGGTAATTGTAATGCATCAATTAACTGCTGGACTGCGTCAGCATTTTTAATGGGATGTCCTGCTGCCGTCAGGAATCCTCTAGACTTCCAAATTGAACCAAAATCATGAGCTATACCGAATGCGTATCTAGAATCTGTGTAGATGTTAACAATTCTACCTTCAGCTATCTTACAGGCCTCGGTCAGAGCCTTAAGTTCAGCCTCCTGGGCCGACTGATGTGGGAGCATTGGTTCTGCTTTGATTACTGCATTCAGGGAGACGATGGCATACCTGGTGTGGAAGGTACCTGAGTCATCTTGGTGGCGAGATCCATCTACAAAAGATTCAAAATCAGCATTACATCTTTCAGTTTCAAACACTGTGGGTAGGCCTGCTGTTTCCTGTGCCATAAGCTGAACACAATCATAAGGAATCTCCTCTCTTGGATCTTCTTTGTACAATACCGTACCTGACCTCCCCCTAGATCCGAGAGAGGCAACAATGTGGCAGGATTAAGTGTGGTACATCTCTGCAAAGAAACATTTGGAGACATTAAAAGTGCACATTGCAATCGAAGGTGACGTGCAGCTGAAAGGTGTGCCGGCTGCACCTGGTTCAGTATGGTGTATACATCATGAGGTGTAAGTGCTGTCAGTAGATGATCAAGCACGATATCTGACGATTTGTGGAGCAATAGTCCTACAGCATGTATTGCCCGTACGCAGTACGGGGCACCTCTAGCCACTGCATCTAGTCTTCCACTGAAACAGGCCACTGGCCTTTGATTGTCACCATGTAACTGAGTCAATACTCCTGCCGCGCGTCCCTGCTGTTCATGGAGATACAGGGTGAATGGTAGTTCATAGTTGGGGTTCCTAGCGCTGGAGCTGCCACAATCCTGTTTTTGAGGGATTAAAAACAGTCTATACCTTCAGGAGTTAGTTTAAAAAGCACAATGGTGATACAGTCATAGAGAGGCTGCATGAGGATTGACACAGCATGTATCCACTGTCTGCAGTAGGAAATCAGTCCAAGAAATATCCTAAGAGCGGCAACATTAACAGGAATAGGAAAATTCTGTACAGCTTCTTTGGGAGCGCTGGTCAGATGTCGCTCCCCCCGGTGTAATGCAATGTCCCAAAAAGATAACTGAAGATTTACAAAACTGCAGTCCATCCTTTGACGCTTTACAACCAGCTTGGTACAGAAACAACATAAGTAATATTGTTGCAATACGACACTGTTTCCTGGAGGGGGCACAAATCAGTAAATCATCAACATATTATAAAAATAACATTGGCAAAATCAATAACTGTAAACTGAGCAGCATCCTGAGATATCTGGAACAAAAGTGTATACCAGCCAATACATAAAGGGTTAAATCTGGTAGCCGAAGGGGGAAGCTGAAGTTGGAATTTTTACTGGCTACTGATAAGGAACCTTAGCTGCAGAGATGCCGAAGGTGGGGGCTAGGTTTTAACTAAAACATCCCTTGTTACCAGTTTCTGTATCTGCTGAGCAATAACCGTCTCTTGAGCTGAACTAGAGGATACTGTCTCTGTTGGGGCAGAATTGCACCTGGCTTTAATTTGACCATGACTGACTGCACCTTTAATCTGCCCACATCTGTTTTATCTGAAGCCCAGAAATCATGCGGTATCACACCTTCTCAGCCTGCAGTTTGCTTATCTGTAGAGTGACCTTGGTCTAAAGCAAAATACCATCTCGTTGCTACCAGTACTTCCCCTCCCTTATATCTTTGCTTGCTGTCACTGACTTCTGCATTCTCAGGTCCGTTCCTGCAAATATAACACTTGTATGTCTCATCTATCAATCTATCGTATCTAGCTTCATCTGCCAATTTTCCTTCTTCTGTCTTCTATCCCACATCTGACCAATCATAACAGGTTTCATTCCCTGGGCGGGTGACACAGAGATAAAATGTCCCTTTCCCCCCCAAATCTGGTGCGCTGATCCCTTGAAATCATTTCTATCACAGTTGAATATTTGACAGAAATCGAACTTAAAGATAACCACAGGGGTTGTAGTATTAACCTAGAAGTTAACCCCAAAGGTGGGCATGCTGGCACTACTGGAGATCAGGATACAGCCCAAAAGGATATGTATATCAGAAACTTCATGACTGCTGATTAATCTTGTCCTTCTTGCAGTGGGAGGCGTGAATCCAGGTGCTCTTGCCCTTGAGCTTCGGGCAGTAGGGGTGGTCAGGAAGGTCAGGACCACAGTGTAGGGACCCTCAAATCTGGCCTGGAGACAGTCTCTTCTCAAAAACTTTTTCACATACACAAGGTCACCAGGCGAGAAGTCGTGCACCGTGTCACCTGTATATTCTGGGAGAGAAGCAGACACTGTAGAGTGGGTGTTAGTTAACTCTTTAGACAAAGCAATCACAAATTTTACTACTTTATCATTGGTTTCAGATAGCTCCTGGTGCCTAATTTCTCCTCTCCTGGGAGGGGCACCCACTGGGAAGAGAGGTAGTGCAGTAGCTTCCGGATTAGGAACAGAAGCAGGGGCTGAAGGACCGAGCCCTGGGACAGGGGCCTTAGCGACGGGGACTAAAACCTTTTCCGGTTGTCCGGGTGGTTGGCAGTAGGTGCCGGAAGGCGTCAGGAGGGGATATAGGCCTGACTGGGTAGTTCCGGGTGTCTCAAGATGGCCGCTGGGGTACCAAGATGGCTGCTGAGTGTCCCAATATGGCCGCTAGGTGTTGTGGGAAGGGCGTTGTGTGGGGGCGTCCCACTGTTGGGAATGGGAGGGGCATTGGGCTGGGCATTACACCAGGGGCGGCCCGCCCCACAGACACAGCAGGTCTCCCCCCAGGGCGGATTCTGTTCACCACATGCACTACAAGTCCAACCTCCCTTTGTTCTTAGATCGGTGCCATTATAGGGTGGTGGCTGGGGGCTTGGAACCACAGGCATGAGTGGTACGGCAGCCATTTTAGTTACATCAACAAGATCAGATGCAGAGCATTTTACATATCCGAACAAAGGCTCGGCACCTTCTGAACCTCCTATACCATCTACTTCCCTCCAGCCCTCAACTTTCAAATCATTTGCTACTCTGAGATGTGCCTGAGCCTGATACAGGAGTCCCTCATCACATAACTCTCCCTTCTTTTTGTCCTACATAATCCTTCCACACTGAAGACTGAAGTCTGCCCGTAGTAGGCAAACCCATCATCTTATACAAACTCCTCACATTTGTAACAGCCTTCCTGCCTTCCCATGACTGAACAAGCTCACTGACTCCCACAGCACCACCCTCTAACTTATGAGGTCTCTCAGATCTAAACATACGCATCATGATTTAACAGAGTGCAATGGTCTGTCGCGACTCAGACCACCGGCGCCACTTGCAGGTCACCACCCGTCAATACAGAGTCCCCGCTCCATGTACTGACAAGACAAAGAGCCCTACTCAATCTGTCCCTCTCCTAACTGTGGATGGTGACTTTACAGCACAGTTCGCCGTGACACTTTACACAGTACAGAGTCCCCGCTCCATGCACTGACACTGGGGCTTCTCCTAATGAGGCTCCCCGTGTTAGACAAAGAGCCCCTGCTCAATTTGTCACTTCTCAGACGAAGAGCCCTGGCTCAATTCGTCACTGATAAGACAGAGAATCCTAATCAATCTGTCACTAACTAGACTATCATTTGCGTCTTCTACCCCACTCAACACTTCAAGAATCTAAAATTTGTCCCAACTTTATTCTAACAGTCACAGGAAGGTAGCTATCTACATAAAGGTACAGTGACCGAAGGAGGAGGAAGTGGTGCTGACGCGAGTACACGCAGACATGCGACGTCACTCGGTCTCACTTGCTGGTTCGGAGCGTGGCGTGGGATTGCCTCCGGTCTCACCACTCAACCGGTCACCCACCCAGACCCAAAAAGACAATACAGCTTAAGCCAACAATGACTGACACACAGGCAAGTGGGACGCATATAAAGTATATGATCCCAACTTACCGTGTTCAACGGAGGGTGATCAGTCCTCGCACTCAGTCACCGCGGGCACCACCGCAAAGTCCTCAGGACGGGTCCGGACTGGCGGCAATCCACTGCCCCACGTTGGATGCGCCAATTGCCGGGGTCGTAGCGACAAATCACTCGTCCTTCAGTCACTCCAAATTAGATTATGAGCATGTGGTACCAGTTATAAGAAAGAGTCAGACAATCAGGCTGGTTCAGTCTTAGAGCATGCTCTTAAAATGGTGTTAATAGGCGACCATCTCAGCAAGTTCTAAACTTTATTTCTGAGAGCATGAGATTACATACACAGGATGTCAGGGTGGAGTAAAAGGGTGGACAAGAGCAGGGAGGTAAGCTATAGATATCCATATATGTACATGTCCAGCATCTGGCCATCTCTAATTGGTCCTTAGATCTTCTTCTAAGTCCTCCTTTCATCGTGTCATCCTTAAGTTTCGTTTCCTAAGAATCGATTCTGGTTTCCTTGTACATCACGTGGTTTCTCAGTTCGAGTTATTAGATAGTTAGTGTAGTACAGTGGTAGGACACAAGGTGGAGACAGACACCAGTGCATTTCTCTGAGACAGACACTGGCTGGTACTGACGTCATCTTCTTAGAATAAATTTCAATCTGAATACTACTCATTCAAGGAAAACTTTGTGTTTTAAATTGTAGTAAGTACATAAGCATATGGAAGTATAAGAAAACATATAAACATGAATATAAAGATTATAAAAAATAGCATATAAAATATATATAAAACATAAAAGTAGAAAATTATATTTTACCTTGACATTATTATGCTTTTCTTAAGTAGGGCTATCATATTCTGCAGCACTAGTGATGAGCGAACATGCTCAGAAAAGGTGTTATTCAAGCATGGCATGCTAGTGTGCTAACCAAATGTCTTCGGAGTGCTTGAAAAATATGTTTGAGTCTTGCGGCTGTTCAACAGCCAACAACACATGCTGGGGCTGCCTGTTTGTTAAGCAATCCCTGCATGTGTTGGCTGTTAACCGCTTTCTGCCTTTGGACGTACTATCCCATCCATGTGCCCTGGGCCCCTATGACCATGGACAGGATAGTACGTCATGTGCGATCGGGGGGATCACGGCCAAATGTCAGCTGATTCTCACAGCTGACACCCAGCACTATGTGACAAGCGGTCACAGACCGCTCCCGGCACTTTAACCCCCGGAACAATGCGATCAAACATGATCACAGCATTCCGGAGCCGGCACAGGGGCTGACAGCCCCTCTGCATTTGGATCGGAGACCCCGCGGTGTGATGCGTGGTCCCGATCGCTGCTATGGAGACCCGATGTCATGTGGTGATGCAAAAACATTTTTGTAATAAAAAGCGTCCTCTAGTGTGTGACAGCAGCCAAACATAAAAACCCACTATAAATAGTAAAGCAAACCCCCCTCTTTATCACCTCCTTAGGCTAGTTTCACACTAGCGTTTTGGAGGGCTGCGTACTTCCTCCGTCAAGCCCTGCCCACTGTCGCACCCCTTCCTATCAGCTCCGCCTACCTCTGCATGCGTCCGGCGTACACTATCTTTAGCAACATGCTGCGTTTGGCGCAGCGTCAAAATGACGCATGCGGAGGCATCCGCATACATCCGCACGGCCTGCGTACCCAATGTTAAAGATAGGGTACGCAGGATGCATGCAGAGGTAGGCAGTGCTGAAAGGAAGAGGTGCTGCAGTAGCGAGGCTTGACGGAAGAAGTACGCAGCCCTGCCGAATGCTAGTGTGAAACTAGCCTTAGTTAGGGAAAAATAATAAAATAAAAAAATGTATTTATTTCCATTTTCCCATTAGGGTTAGGGTTGGGGCTAAAGTTAGGGTTAAGATTACGGTTGGGATTAGGGTTAGGGGTGTGGTTAGGGTTGGGATTAGGGTTAGGGGAGTGTTTAGGTTAGGGTTGGAGTTAGAATTTGGGGGTTTCCACTGTTTAGGCACATGATGGGCTCTCCAAACGCGGCATGGCGTCTGATCTCAATTCCTGCCAATTCTGCGTTGAAAAAGTCAAACGGTGCTCCTTCCCTTTCGAGCTCTGCTGTGCTCCCAAACAGTGGTTTACCCCCACATATGGGGTATCAGCATACTCTGGACTAATTGCACAACAACTTTTGGGGTCCAATTATTCCTTTTACCCTTGGGAAAATAAAAAATTGGGGGCAAAAAGATCATTTTTGTGGAAAAAATATGATTTTTTTATTTTTAAGGCTCTACGTTATAATCTTCTGTGAAGTACTTTGGGGTTCAAAATGCTCACCACACATCTAGATAAGTTCCTCAGGAGGTCTACTTTCAAAAATTGTGTCACTTGAGGGGTTTCCACTGTTTAGACACATCAGGGGCTCTTCAAACGCGACATGGCGTCGATTCCAGCCAATTTCGCATTGAAAAGTCAAACGGCGCTCCTTCCCTTCCGAGCTCTGCCATGCGCCCAAACAGTGGTTCCCCCCCCCACATATGAGGTATCAGCATACTCAGGACAAATTGCACAACAACTTTTAGGGTCCAATTTCTCCTGTTACCCTTGGGAAAAAAAATTGGATCTGAAGTAAATTTTTTGTGAAAAAAGTTAAATGTTCATTTTTTTTATTTTTTTTTTTAAACATTCCAAATATTCCTGTGAAGCACCTGAAGGGTTAATAAACTTCTTGAATGTGGTTTTGAGCACCTTCAGGGGTGCAGTTTTTAGAATGGTGTAACTTTTGGGTATTTTCTATCATACAGATCCCTCAAATGTGCTGTGGTCCCAAAAAAAAATGTAAAAATGAGAAAACGCTGTTCAACTTTTAACCCTTATAACTTCCTAACAATCAAAAAAAATTGTGCTGATGTAAAGTAGACATGTGGGAAATGTTATTTATTAACTATTTTGTGCGATATAATTGATTTAAGGGCATAAAAATTAAAATTTTTGCCAAATTTGTTATATCGAAGAAACTTTACCACTAACGTGTGAAGTATAATATGTCACGAAAAAACAATCTCAGAATCGCCAAGATCTGTTGAAGCATTCCAGAGTTATTACCTCATAAAGGGACAGTGGTCAGAATTGTAAAACTTGGCCTGGTCATTAACATGCAAACCACCCTCGGTGGTAAAGGGGTTTAACAGCCATGAAGCATGCAGGAAGGGGGACTTGAAAATATTTTTCAAGCATGCTGAAGACACTCGGTTAGCACCAGAGCATGCTCACTCATGACTAGTGATACGTTTTTGTTCTTGCTTTATACAGGAATTGTCATCGGTAGTGCAACTTTTCAAAAATACTGTCACTGCATCAAATGCTTGACATACCTTAGATGTTAACCATTTACCCCAAAATTAACCATTTGTCAACTAGCATAGTAAGGGATCCTGGATGATTTCTTTTTTCAGTTGGTTGACTAATCACTAATGGAATGTGTCCATCCTCGGTAGATGTGGAAGCTATTATCATACTGTTTTAGGCCAGTTTCACACGTCCTGATATTTCCGGTACCCGAAAAATCAGTACCGGAGATATCTGTTGTGTTTAGGTAGCTGAGGAGAATAAGCAAAAACGGCAATACACCAGAGAGGCTGGAACCTATTGGATTGCAGCAACCTGAACTAACCACACAACTAGAGGTAGCCGTGGAGCGTTCCTACGTTGATCCTAGACGCCTCGTCACAGCCTGAGAGATAACTACACCTAAAGGCAGAAAGATGAAAGCTATCTGCCCTGGAGCAGATCCCCAAAGAAAATAGGAAGCCCCCAAACATGTAATGGTGGTTAGACAAGCAGAAGCACGGACACAGACAGAAAATAGAATGAGCAAACGCTGGGGCCCAATCTGTCTAGACAGAAAAGTACAGGAAAGGATACTCACTGCAATCCAAAAAAACCCCTAAAAAATACCAACTCTTCTGATTGCAAAAACACCTGAGATCACACGATCTCTACCACCTCAATCAGATCTCTGGTGTAACAAAACTAAACCGCAGCCACTGAAAAAACAGGAAAAAGCAAATGAACAAATAACAGTGGAGGGAGACCTGGCTGACCTCCACAGAAGTGCAGGGAACAATGCAAAAAGCAAGCACAAAAATAAAAGCAGAAAATATCTTATCTGATAGCAGAAGATGCAGGCAAGACTCAGCAAACTTCCAAATGAACCAGGAACCACAATTGAGACAAGAACAATTGATCACCGGCAACCATCATGGGAGGGAACCTCCCTTATATCAGACCAGTCAGTGATCCCCGATTGCCATTCCTCGCTGTAAGGTTCAGTACTGTCTGTAACCACCAGAGGGAACCTCTGCTCAGAAACCATCTCTAGCACATTCATAACATATCATTGTCCGTGTGTGTACTATGTGCGGCACACGTGTGGCAACCGTGTGCCACCCGTGTGCCGCATCATTACCACACGGACGGCCATCGGGGAAGTAGCGGCTACAGTAAGCCGCTGTCCCCCTGCAGCTGGTGCTGAAGTCGGCATTCATCATTCTTCCTGCTCTGCCTGCGAGCAGAGAGCGATGAGCGGTATATTATACACCACTCTTCGTTCTCCTCTGCTCGCAGGCAGATCAAGGGGAATTACAGCCGGCTTCAGCACCAGCTGCAGGGGGAAAGCGGCTTACAGTAGTCGCGACTTACCCGGCGGCCGTCCACACACACGAGGACTGTGTGAACAGTTCTCCGTGTGCGGGACATTTTCCGGTCCGTGTGTCTGTGTCAAAACGGACATGTCTATGTGTTTGGCACCCGGACACACGTTCCGTGTGAAAACACGCACATGTGCATAGACACATAGATTATAATGTGTCTATGTCTGTACGTGTCTCCAGTACGTGTGAAAACTGTCACCACACGTACTGGAGACACGGACGTGTGAAACCGGCCTTAAGATGGAAGGCTTCGGAGTGTCTCTAATGTTCAGCTTTGGAATTCAGTCGGGACAGTCCAACCTAAGAATTGCTGAGATAATGAATTTTCACCAATAGATTTAATTCTTGTGTTTTGGAGAATTTCCAGCTGATACTGATAGTAATGTAAAACCCACAGTATTAATTTTATTATTGAAAGTCTATTACATCCTGGATTATTAAATGTTAGTGCCTCCTTCTGTGGTTTTAAAGCTTAAGACAATGCAAAAGCAATAAAGTTATGCTTCAATGTTCATACCGCATGGTATCGGAAAATGGCGCAACATTTTTTTTTTTTAAGCAAACTTTGGAATTTTTTTTCACCACTTAGATAAAAAAGAACCTAGACATGTTTGGTGTCCATGAACTCGTAATGACTTGGAGAATCATAATGGCAGGACAGTTTTAGCATTTAGCGAACCTAGCAAAAAAGCCAAACAAAAAACAAGTGTGGGATTGCACTTTTTTTACAATTTCACCGCACTTGGAATTTTTTTCCCAATTTTGAGTACATGACATGCTAAAACCAATGATGTTGCTGAAAAGTACAACTTGTCCCACAAAAAATAAGCCCTCATATGACCATATTGACGGAAAACTAAAAAAGTTATGACTCTGGGAAAAAGGGGAGCGAAAAATGAAAACGCAAAGCCGAAAAAAGCTGGGGTCATTAAGGGGTTAAGGTTGAAGGTAGACTTAAAGGGGTGTTCCCATCTCCAAGATCCTATCGCAATATGTAGTAGACATCGTGTGGCAGAGTTCCACAGTCTCACTGCTGTTACAGTAAAGATTCATAATATCACTTCTCTTACAGTAAAGAATCTGCATTTGTGATTATGATTGAATAGTCTTTTAGGTGTAGAGAACACTCTTGTGATCATTACAGGCTAAGGTATAAAACAGCATTATACAGGCTCTGTACTGTCTCCTCAAATATTTGTACATTGTTATAAGCTCGTCCCAAGTCGCTTTTCCAAACTGAATCGACCCAAGTTTGACCTATCTTCGTACTGCAGTCAGTCCACACATTCCCTTAATAACTTTGGTTGCTCTTCTCTGTACCCGCTCAAGTTCAGCTATATCCTTCTTATACACTGGAGCCCAAGATTGTACTCATTCTAAATTCTAATATTGATCATCTCATAGGTTTTGTAGGCAACTTGATGCCAGTTTGGTGGAATTAAGGGGGGAAAAAACAGGTGCTCTCTTAGACCATAGTCAGTACATGGTAAGACTTTCACACACGTGCCATTAAAACTTTCTGTACAGTTCTCTTTGACCAGTGTGCCCACTCTGCTAGCCCACTGGAACGTAATCTATGCTGGTCGCAAAGTGTGCAGAGAAATGTGCTTGGTTTTCTTGCCTGTTCAGTATTCAAGCAGACATCTGGATCACTCAGGAGGAGTGCTCAAGATGAGAGTTGAGCGAATTTGTTCGGGTCCCCGCTTATTCGGCAAGCTATCGCACTTACTGAATGAGCTACAGCGGGAACCCGGATACCTGGAGCTCGTCCGCTGATCGGCGCTACAGCTGCATGGGGAACCGAAGATATTCGCTCAACTCTACTCAAGATGCCTGCAGGTAGGATGTTTTCTGTACTCTAGTCAAGCTCCATGATTTACCAAAGTGCTTGCAGGACCCGGATTTTACAGCTGGTTTTCTTCACTCTAGTGGTGATGGTATGTCAAGAATACTGTAACCAGGGTTGTGGAGCCGGTAAGCCAAACCTCCCGACTCTTCAGTTTCCACGACTTTGAATCCTAAGCACTAAAGTTTCAAACAGATTCATCAAATTCTTATGAAAACATTTACAGCTAATCCTGCATTGTACTACTGAACCCAGTTATATTATATATATTTTCTGAGATAGTCCATTTTATTCCAACTCATGACTCCAACAAAATGGACGCTGACCTTGACTCTGACTCAACAGCCCTGCCTGCAGCCAATCGTTTTATAGAGCTTATTCTTGTGTAAGTCAGATGAGATCAGTGATTGGCTGCAGCACTGTTGATGTCACATTTTATTTAGCCTGTCAATAAAGACTAGAGGCATCAATGAGAAGCCAGTGCTAGAGTAGCGGAGGGCAAGTAAAGCTACTTTGGTGGGAGCCTATATAGTTAAAAAACTATATACCGTACAGACCAAAAGTTTGGACACACCTTATTTAACACTAGAACTACTGGATAGTCATTTTGACTACTTCTCACTATGTGCGAAGTAGTCAAAATGACTACCTCAGTAGTTCTAGTGTTAAAGATTTTTCTGTATTTTCATGACTATGAAAATTGTACATTCACACTGAAGGCATCAAAACTATGAACTAACACATGTGGAATTATGTACTTAACAAAAAAGTGTGAAACAACTGAAAATATTTCTTATATTCTAGGTTCTTCAAAGTAGCCACCTTTTGGTTTGATGACTGCTTTGCACACTCTTGGCATTCTCCTGATGAGCTTCAAGAGGTAGTCACCGGGAATGGTCTTCCAACACTCTTGAAGGAGTTCCCAGAGATGCTTAGCACTTGTTGGCCCTTTTGCCTTCACTCTGCGGTCCAGCTCACCCCAAACCATCTCGATTGGGTTCAGGTCTGTTGACTGTGGAGACCAGGTCATCTGGCATAGCACCCCATCACTTTCATTCTTGGTCAAATAGCCTAAACACACCCTGGGGGTCATTGTCCTGTTGAAAAATAAATTATGGTCCAACTAAACGCAAACCGGATGGAATAGCATGCCGCTGCAAGATGCTGTGGTAGCCATGCTGGTTCAGTATGCCTTCAATTTTGAATAAATCCCCAACAGTGTCACCAGCAAAGCATCCCCACACCATCACACCTCCTCCTCCATGCTTCACGGTGGGAACCAGGCATGTAGAGTCTATCCGTTCACTTTTTCTGCGTTGCACAAAGACACGGTGGTTGGAACCAAAGATCTCAAATTTGGACTCATCAGACCAAAGCACAGATTTCCACTGGTCTAAAGTCCATTCCTTGTGTTCTTTAGCCCAAACAAGTCTTCTGCTGGTTGCCTGTCCTTAGCAGTGGTTTCCTAGCAGCTATTTTACCATGAAGGCCTGCTGCACAAAGTGTCATGTATAGTGTACAGTTCCTATAGCGTCTTGTGCTTGGGTGCGAGGAAACACAGGAGACATAGGTTGAAATGAAATGACTTGTATTACTTCATACAAGCATGCTGAAAAGTTCACACAGTTTGCAGGAACAGTGACAGGAGACACAGCAGGCCAGAGTAACTTCAAGCACTACAATAAATCTCCAAAGCAGGTTCAGGATCTCTTCTCTGTACCGTAATTCCTCTGCAAACATGGATTCACCAAACAGCAGGTTTCCAGAGTCCAAAAGTGTTCCAAGGTTCCTCAGTAGGGAATAGCTGGAGTACAAGTCCAAGGCTTCCAGGAGTCAGGTCACAGACTGACTGAGGCTTGATTCAGGAGCACTGATTGTTCAGCTGAGGCTGCTTAAGAAGCAAGAGGGAAGAATCAGGGCGGGAACATGAAAACTGGAAACTCCATATTAACTGAGGGCAAGAGCTGCAGAAAGACAGAAAGCAAAATGGCCGACGGAAAACTGAGTTTCAAGGAACATGTCAACAGAGACAAAGAACCTTACATTACTCCCCCCTTAGGGACAACCTCCGGATGACCTCATACCAGGCTTGTCAGGTACCTCTGATGAAACTGGCGGAGCAGGCGAGGAGCATTTACATTATTGACTGGTTCCCATGAGTTGTCCTCCACTGGGTAGCCCTGCCATTTAATCAAATATTGCAACTGATTTCTGTACAACCTGGAATCTAGAATCCTTTCCACCATAAATTCTTCCTGACCATCGACCAGCACTGGGTCAGGGCAAGGAGAAGAACGTCCAGGAAACGTATTGGGTGTTGCAGCCTTTAGTAGGGATACATGAAAGACAGGGTGGATTCTCATAGTTCTGGGCAGTTGAAGACGACAAGCAACAGCACTTATAATCTTATTGATCTTATAAGGTCCAATGTACTTATGTCCCAATTTAGACGATGGAATCTTTAATTTAAGATTTCTGGTTGACAGCCAGACCAAATCTCCTACCTTGAAAGCTGGTGCAGGTTTACGAAATTTATCTGCTGCTTTCTTGTACCTTTCCTGAGCCAATTCTAGATTTTCCTTTAGAAGATCCATATTCTTTTGTAAAGAAGTGATTCTTTCAGCCACTGCCGGCAAGGGCGTATCTATGGGAAATCGAGGAAGAATGTTAGGATGATAACCTAGATTGGAGTAAAAAGGAGACTGCTTAGTGGAGGTGCTCTGAGAGTTGTTATAAGAGAACTCAGCCAGTGGAAGTAGATCCACCCAATCATCCTGTAGGTGGCAGAAAAAACAGTGGAGATACTGCTCCAGGGTCTGATTGGTTCGTTCTGTCTGTCCATTAGTCTGGGGATGAAAAGCAGAAGAAAGGTTTACTTTAATGTCCAATGCTGCACAGAAATTTTGCCAAAACCTTGAAGTGAATTGCACCCCTCGATCCGAAATGACCTCATCCGGTACTCCATGTAAGCGAAACACATTCTTAATCATCAAGTCTGATGTCTGTTTTGCAGTGGGTAAGCCGACACAAGGGATAAAATGAGCTGCCTTTGTTAGACGGTCAACCACCACTAGAATGGTGTTCTTCCCTTGAGAGGTTGGTAACTCCACAATGAAGTCCATAGAAATGGATCCCCACGGGCGGGACGGGGTAGGAAGAGGTTGCAACAGACCAGTTGGTGAGGAGCGAGGTGTTTTGCATCTTGCACAGACTTCACATGAAGTGACATAGTTTAAGACATCTTTCCTGTAAGTGGGCCACCAAAAGAAACGAGAAAGAAATTCTTGTGTCTTTAGAATTCCCCTATGCCCGGCTATCTTGGAATCGTGGATGAGTTGCAATACTCTCAATCTGACTGTTTCAGGTATATACAGACGTTGTCCCTGAATCCACACACCATTCTTAAAGACAAGACTTATGTCCCTTGGGGTTGAGCCAACAAAGAATCCGCATGGTATGCTTCCTTAATGTCCTTAAGTAGGTCTTGATTATGAATCACTCCCAGGAATCTAGAGTCAGGAAGAATAGTCTTAGGAGGAGTAAGTGGACGTGTCTCTGCTGAATGAATCCTAGAGAGTGCATCAGCCTTTCCATTGCGCGATCCTGGTCTATAAGAAATTACAAAATGAAATTGGTTTAGGAAAAGATTCCAGCGAGCCTGGCGAGGAGTCAGGCACTTAGCCGACCTGATAAATTCAAGGTTACGATGGTCTGTCAGGACGACTATTTGCTGTGCAGCTCCCTGAAGAAGGTGTCTCCATTCCTTGAAGGCGGCAATAATGGCCAACAATTCTCTATTGCCCACATCGTAGTTCCTCTCAGCCGAAGACAACTGCTGGGAAAAGAAGGCACAGGGATGCAAGACATTCTTCTCACCTGTTCTCTGAGAGAGTATAGCTCCAACGGCACAGTCTGAAGCATCCACCTCTATTATGAAGGCAAGCTCGGGGTTGGGATGTACTAAGATAGGTGCGGTGGTAAATTTATCCTTTAAACAGGAAAATGCTTCCTGAGCTTGCGGGGTCCAGGAGAACCTAGACTGTTTCCGGGTAAGTTGGGTGATAGGTGACACTACCTCAGAAAAATTCTTAATGAAACGTCTATAGAAGTTGGCAAACCCGATGAAACGCTGCACCTCCTTCACATTTCTAGGAATTGGCCAATCCTTGATGGCTTGGGTCTTGCTTCCATCCGTACTAATCCCTTGCGTAGATAGTACATACCCCAGAAATTGAATTTCGGTCCTATGGAATTCACATTTTTCAAGTTTGATGTAGAGATGGTTTTGTCTTAGGCGTTCTAAGACCATTCTCACATGTCCATGATGTTCCTCTGTGGAGTTAGAAAAAATTAGAATATCATCCAGATAAATCACCACAAATGTATCTAGGAGATCCCTGAAGATATCATTCACGAAGTGTTGGAAAGTGGCTGGGGCGGTACTCAGACCAAAAGGCATAACTAGATATTCAAAGTGTCCATAGCGTGACCTGAAAGCAGTCTTCCATTCATCCCCAGGTCTAATACGGACCAAGTTATAGGCCCCACGGAGATCCAGTTTAGAGAAAATTTTGGCATGCCGCACTCTCTCCAACAACTCAGGGATTAAAGGCAATGGATAACGGTTTCTAATAGTAACCTTATTGAGTTCCCTATAGTCTATGCAGGGTCTCAGAGATCCATCTTTCTTCTTCACAAAGAAGATGGGTGCACCTGCGGGAGATGAAGAGGGGCGTATGAAGCCCTTGGCTAAATTTTCATCTATATAATCCTTCAAAGCTTTTAGCTCGGGCCCCGCTAGGGGGTAGATCTTACCAAAAGGTATCTCGGCTCCAGGCAATAATTCAATTGGACAATCATATGGACGGTGAGGAGGAAGCTGATCAGCGTTCTTCTTGTCACATAAATCCACATAGTCCTGGTATACAGCTGGTAGTTCAGGGACTGACATGGTTCCTTTAGGAACAGAGCAAGCTGAAACTCCTTGACTCATCTGTTTCTCCGGAAAGTGTAATTCCTTGGTCTCCCAGTTAATCGTAGGATTCTGCGCCTGCAGCCATGGTAGCCCTAGAATAATGGGAAAGTGGGGAGAAGAGATAAGCAAAAAAGACATTTTCTCCTGATGATCTTTACCCATAAGGACCCTCAAAGGCTCTGTTTCTTGATCCACTGGTCCAGAAGTCAGTAGAGAGCCATCCACAGTCTCCATCTGTACTGGAGTAGCCTTCTTCACTGAACGTATCCCCTGTTTCAGAGCAAAGGAGATATCCATAAAATTTCCACTTGCTCCTGAGTCGATCATAGCAGAGCTAGACACCCAGACTGAGTCAACCCAGAGTTTGATGGAAAGGAAGCAATGAGAATTGTTTCTTTTACAACTCAGCTGGGACACCGCTGAGGAAACTTGAAAAATTGCAGCGTTTATACCGTCATCGTCCCCAGAACTAACAGAGTTTAAGTCTGAGAAATCAAGATCTCTTGCAGCAGATCTCTCTGGAGCCTGAGGCTCGGACATGACAGAGCTCCTCTCGCAACACTCACAGTGAATGACTGCTGCAGTAGTCTTACGAGAACGGCTGGGGCAGTTTATAATGAAGTGCCCTGACTTAC
>JARQOD010000002.1:45613387-45732403 GCA_033576555.1 Oophaga sylvatica | reverse complement strand
TCAGAGAGTGCACGTAACAGGTCCATGGCTTAACAAAAGCCCCCACACCCGACAAGAAAGAAGTACTGTTGGTTCAGTTATATCACGACCCCTGCTGCAGACTTACAACAGAAGTCTGCACACAGTCCGCTGATCTGTGATATCCCAGGTACTGATCACCATTATACAAGGTATGATAATCAGCCACATGTCATAACTGCAGGGCATTATGGGGAAGCGACATTAGCCTGCTCTCTGATGTTTCAGCAGTTTGGGAAATGGTGCAGGGATAGGGTTTTTTTGCCAAACTTTGAATTCTTAAAATCTTTTAATCCAAATGGAACCGTGAATTTCAGGAAATTTGACTCAAACTCAATCCTCCACAAATCGATCTGCTCATCTCTACTCAGGACATCATATTTCATTGCATCAAGGAAAACATCTTGGGATTACTCTTTATCGCGACCCCTGCTGCGGACTTACAGCAGGAGTCTGCGCACAGATACTAAGAGGTCAGAGAGTGCGAGAGGAGAGCTGCGGTGAGCTTATCTGCCGCAGCGCAAAATCTGAAGCACGTGATCACCGGGGAGTAGCCGGGGCGGAGTCAGGCACCGAGTAGCGGCGGTGACCGGTGATGCCAGAGAGTAGTCAGAACATGCCGAAGTCAAGCCAGGAGGCCAATGAGGTGCAAAAGGGTGAGACGTGGAGAGTGGTCAGGACGTAGCCAAGGTCAGGAAGCCGGAGATAGCAGTACAGTAAAAATGGGGCAGACGGGTGCGGAGTAAGAGTAATGAAGCCAAAAGGTCAGAGCCAGAAGAGACAGTAATAACAGAGTCACAAGGCAAAGCACAAAATGAGAAAACGGACCGGGTAATACACTGAGAGGCAATCAGACAAAACAGTATGCAAGCACACCAGAGAGTCAGACACACAGCCAGGAATGAATGTATAACTGACAAGGAACCCCAGAAGAGGACAGGTATATATAGCCCTCCCCAATCCAAAAGGAGGCCATACAAAATTAACACTGAGTGGACAGGGAAGGGAACCCTGTCCACAACCATGACACTCTTATACTGCTCACTAACTCAAATTTGATTTTGTGGTTTCTTCACAATTGGTACTCAAAGCAATGTAGTAATGAACAACTCGGTTATAAAATAAAGTTATCTATTTGCAGCTTTATCATTGTTGACACAAAAATATTAGAAGTAACTGTTTTTGGAAATCACCTCGGTCTCATGGAAGGATACATTGGGTTTTACAACAGGGAACATACAGTTAACCCACTGTAGAGACAACCCATGTAGAGAGGGCCATTGCAAAGACAGGTCCCAGTCATGGTTGGTCCAATCAACCATCTATTGCATGGCATAGTCAAAAGGTAGTGGAGATACAGCTAAGCTAAGGGTCCAGAGAGAGAGACTATCAACCAAGATGTGTCCTCCTGGCAGATCACAGAATTAAACAAGCACAGTTGTAACATGGATGAGTTATGTTGGATCTGAGATGTTTAGCTTGCTGTAAACATTTTAGTATGAGGCGCGTAAACCGCAAGTTGACAAAAGCTGCAAAAAAAAAGATGCAGTTTTTTAAGGCTTCTTTAGTTTTGCACTATACATTTTGCTCCGTGTAAACCTTATGTTTTGGTTGAACCAGACAAATAGGGACTCATTCAATTTCCAATTAAATAGAGAGTATCTTATCTGACTGAGCTCACTGAGGTTAAAACTAGGGGAGACAAAAATAAGATCTATTCTAGACCAAGTAGAGTGAACTGATCGATAAGTTGAATTGTGCTGCTTAGTACAGTTGAGGATACACCATACAATTGTTTGATAATTATTGGTAAATAGTAATTTTGCTACTTGATGATCTGCCTATGAAGGAGGTAAAAATCTAGCCAAATTAAAGGGGTAGTCTAAAACTAACAGTGAATTTCATAATTAATGTCTGTTTAATTTAGTAATGTAGCTACTTTTCTAATATACTTCAATTAAAAATTCCCTATAGTTCCCCCTCTACTCTAACTTACTTTCTTTGACATTTGGCTTCAGTATCCCAGCATGCACTGGGAATCATCAGGCCACTGCCTTAGCTGCTGTCACCACCCTGAAATGGGACATCATCTGATAATTCCATAGGGGGATAGGGCAGTCTCTTCTCTACTGAGCATACTCTGGTTCTCAATTCTGGTGCATGCTCACTCTGCTATATTCCTTTAACTGTACACTGACATTGCACTCCTTCTCTGGAGATGAGCTGTCAAGAGAGTGCACTGTCAGTGAGCACTGAAAATGAGAGAATGCTCCATGCAGGGACAGCAGAGAATAGTCCAGCCCCTAAAATGAATGTCACCTTACTGACACAGGACGTCATCAGTGACGTCTAATTGGGGGCCTTTAAGAATGTCTACGTAAGATATTGGAAAAAAGGACCTAGTAAAGAAAGAAGGCAAAAAGGCCATAATAAAGACACAATGAAGGAGCAGAAATACTAAATTAAAAGGCAAGGGTGCTCTATGCATAGTGGATACAAAGAGGAGGAGAAAGGGAAATTCCTCTAACAATAAATAATGGGAAAGTTTTCAATTTCTCTAAAGTGGAGGTATATTTGCTCCAGCAAGAGATAAAATAGAATGTAAATATGAGTGATATAGACAAAAAAAGGGTGAGGTTTTGGAAAGAGGGGGCATTTAAAGGGATTTAGATCAATAAGGAGAGAGCTGCTCTGACGAACAAACAAAAGTGGTGATGAGGGTGAAGGATCCAATAGGTTAGTGACTAAGTGTTGCGGAGAAGCAAAATATTAGTTAATGGGAATTTGTTTCTAGGTTCAACTTTTCAAAGCCGTCTATATAGGCATTGAGGTAATAGAAAGATGTATAAAATGATACCTTGATCCCTAAGATCCGATGTCATATTTGTGAGAAATCCACGTCTTTCTTAATATGTAATTGAGCTGATAGATCTCTTGGCCGAACACGGATCTCCCCGAGAATCTGCCTCCAGAGCTTATTTTAAATAAAAGAGGGCATTACCAATGTGAGACATGTAGATCAGGACGGCAAACTGTCAGTCATTCCATGACTTGGCTCCAGTCCTAAGTGGTATTAATTCCGGCAGACCTTAAATGGAACAATAGCCATCTGTAGATAACTTCAGTGGTGCTTCACCGTAGAAATCACATGAGCACAATTGTAAAATGAGAAAAGAAAGGTGGCACTCACCATAATCTTCAGTAAATTCAATCCTTTTTTGAGACAAAGACATTAGAGAGGGGTGGACCCGTAGAAGCACAGCCAGAGCAAAACAGCTGTCGTCCAGCTCTTCACTCTCCCGCACGTCCCTTGCCCACCAATCCTCCTGATGTCCTTGTCTCAATAAAGGATTGCGTTTACTGAAACTTATGGTAAGTGCCACCTTTCTTTTCTCATTTTACATTTATGCTCATTACATGACTTTTGCTGATAATGCCCTTTTCATTTAAAATTAGCCCTGGAAGAAGATTTTAATGGACATCTGTATCCGACTTATAGATCTTAAAAGCTCATTTACATATTAAGAAAATTGTGACCAATGAAATAAAACATCGGATCTCAGAAATCAAGGTATCATTTTGTTCAACTTTCTATGACCTACATGCCCATATAGACGGCTTAGGAGGGTTGATCCTACTTACAGATTCCCTTTAACTAATGAGCCATAACCCTTCTTCCAGCGATTTGTGATAAAGGCTCCTGCGGAGCCGAAACGTCTTGTTTTGTTATCGCTTCCACTGCTATTTTCTATTATGCTCCCTTATTGTTTCTTAAATAAAAATTGAAGGTACTTTTGAAAGATATTCCACAAGAGTGTGCCGTGAACTTTAATTACTCTGTATTAGGGCCACTTGGTCCATTACACCAGCACCTCGTAACGTTTTGACTGAGTGCACGCTAAAAACTAATTTCTATAACCCTTCTTGACAGAAGAAACATAGGGATGTACAGTACAGACCAAAAGTTTGGACACACCTTCTCATTCAAAGATTTTTCTGTATTTTCATGACTATGAAAATTGTAGAATCACACTGAAGGCATCAAAACTATGAATTAACACATGTGGAATTATACATTACACTTTACAAAAAAGTGTGAAACAGCTGAAAATATGTCTTATATTCTAGGTTCTTCAAAGTAGCCACCTTTTGCTTTGATTACTGCTTTGCACGCAGAAAAGGTGAACGGATGGACTCTACATGGCTGGTTCCCACCGTGAAGCATGGAGGAGGAGGTGTGATGGTGTGGGGGTGCTTTTCTGGTGACACTGTTGGGGATTATTCAAAATTGAAGCGGTGAGCGGTCCAGCTCACCCCAAACCATCTCAATTGGGTTCAGGTCTGGTGACTGTGGAGGCCAGGTCATCTGGCGTAGCACCCCAACACTCTCCTTCTTGGTCAAATAGCCCTTACACAGCCTGGAGGTGTGTTTGGGGTCATTGTCCTGTTGAAAACTAAATGATGGTTCAACTAAACACAAACCGGATGGAATAGCATGCTGCTGCAAGATGTTGTAGTAGCCATGCTGGTTCAGTATGCCTTCAATTTTGAATAATCCCCAACAGTGTCACCAGCAAAGCACCCCCACACCATCACACCACCTCCTCCATGCTTCACGGTGGGAACCAGGCATATAGAGTCCATCCGTTCACCTTTCTGCGTGCAAAGCAGTAATCAAAGCAAAAGGTGGCTACTTTGAAGAACCTAGAATATAAGACATATTTTCAGTTGTTTCACATTTTTTTGTAAAGTGTAATGTATAATTCCACATGTGTTAAATCATAGTTTTGATGCCTTCAGTGTGATTCTACAATTGTCATAGTCATGAAAATACAGAAAAATCATTGAATGAGAAGGTGTGTCCAAACTTTTGGTCTGTACTGTATATAAAAATATCTGCATAATTATTCATCAGAAAGTCCAACTATTTTCAAATTCTGGATATGGTCTTGTAGTGAAACAGGCGCTGAGCCCACCTTTTTTCTGGCACATGTCAGCTGTTTTGAACAGCTGACATGTGCCTCTAACAGCTGCGGGGGCATCGCAATCCACCCGCGGCTGTTAACCCATTTAACTCGTGCTTCCGGCAAGCGTTCCGGAAATCCCGCCCATCGGTGACCCTGTCACGTGATCACTGGTCACCGATGGGTTGGCATAACAACCAGAGATCTCCAGCAGACCTCTATGGTTGTCACAGCCAGATTGCAAGTGAGCATGTTAGTGAGCATGATCAGCATCTGATCATCGCCTGTATGTAGCAGAGCCGATCGGACAACTTCAGCTTCTAGTCCCATGGAGACTAGTGAAGCATGCAAAAAGTAAAAAATAAAAAGTTTTCAAAAATATAAAAAAAAAAAAATATATATAAACGTTCAAATCACCCCCCTTTCGTCCCATTCAAAATAAAACAATAAAAAAGTCAAACATACACTTTCAGAATCACCCGATGTATCGATATAAAAAAAGAATTAGCCCGATTGGTAAACGGTGTAACGAGAAACAAATTCAAAACGCCAGAATTATGTTTTTTGGTCGCCTCTGCATTGCAATAAAATACAATAACAGGTGATCAAAAGATCAAATCTACACCAAAATGGTATCAATAAAAACGTCAACTCGGTGCACAAAAATTAAGCCCTCATCCATCCCCAAATCACAAAAAATGGAGATGCTACGGGTCTCGGAAAATGGTGCCATTTTTATTGTTACCACAGTTTGGATTTTTTTCACCACTTAAATAAAAAAGAACCTAGACATGTTTGGTGTCTATGAACTCGTAATGACCTGCAGAATCATCATCGGAGGTCAGTTTTAGGATTTAGTGAACATGGTAAAAAAAAAAACAAGTGTGGAATTGCACTTTTTTTTGCAATTTCACTGCACTTGGAATTTTACACATTATGGCCGGGATCACACATGCGAGTAAGTCGTCCGACACTCGCATGTGAAATCCCAGCTCTGGCGCCGGCACTCGGGAGTGGAGCGAGCGGCTGCATATAACTACATGCAGCCGCGCGCTCCACTCCTGAGTGCCGGCGCCAGAGCTGGGATTTCACATGCGAGTGTTGGACGACTTACTCGCATGTGTGATCCCGGCCTATAAAAGACTGAGTATAAAGTCAATACAAATTTAGTATCTAGGTAGGTAGGTAGGAAAAGTGCAATTTTGTTAAGTGAATATAAAACAAAATGGATATTTAACAGAGGTTTGAGCGCCCTAGTGCTGCAATGTCTGCAAAGATTTGGACCTCATGGTCCCCAATTGATGTCCAATTTTAATGGCCTTTAGATCTGGCTACTTTCTTCAGATAGTTGTCAAATATTGGTATGACAACAATATCTCTGGGCAGATTCTCAGGTGACAAATGCAGAAATTGTCTTTCCAAAGTCTATTTAATAGAGCTTCAATTTTTCAATTAGCCATGACCAACTGTGCATATACAGGAGGTCAGAGTTGTGCAGAAGAAATGCAATGGCACTCACCAGGTGAAAATGAGTTTATTATGTTCATAAAGTGTACTACAGACGAGAGGGGTGCAGACAGCAAAACAGACAATGGCTGTTTTTCTCAGCTCTGCACTTCTTTTGGCGTGATTGACATAATGGTGAGAAAGCGTCATTTTAACACTTTCGTGACAAACAATACATCTTTTTACTGACCTAAGTTATAATAGCATAGCATTCCCTGATAGGTGAGGATGTAGCAACTTTCAGCTGTATACTAAACCATCAGGACCAAGTAAGGCCGGTGTCACACTAAGTAGGAATACGGACGAGTGAGAGGCGTGAAAACCACGCATTATACACGGACCAATATTTCTCTATGGGGCAGCTCTGATCATGCGTACTTTTCTCGGCCGTATCTTACAGTGCGAGACACCCGCAGCATGCTGCGATTGTACGCGTATTACGCCCGTTGTACGCCAATGAAAGTCTATGGGTGCGAGAAAAATACAGATTACACACGGACCAGACGTGTGACTTTCGAGAAATACGCACCGGTGTCCTTTAGAAAAGCCGGAAATTCATCCCCGGCTATACTGTAAAATCACACTGACAGGTTTAATAAAGACTAGAAAGAATAGATATATACACCTAGAATACATATATATATATATATATATATATATACACATGTCATTGAGACATATATATATATACATATATTTATAGTTCATGCACTTCTACGTAGTATAATAGCCGCTAATTCAATTGCCGGCTCTTGCGAAATTACAGACCCGACATGAAATGACACATGGTTTACATACAGTTAACCATGTCATTTCATGTAGTTTGATATATGATTTTAACTAACAATTACATGAGTGTATGTGTGCAAAATTTCATACATGTAGGGGTTAATTAAAGGTGTAAATTTGTTGAAAAAAAATGTGTGAGCTCCCGCGCTATTTTCTCCACCAGACAGGCAAAGCCAGCAAGTGAGGGCAGATAATAATAGCCGAGGGAGGATGCATTTATTTTGTGCCTCCCCCGGCTACTACATCTGCCCCCAGCCACCCCAGATAAGGAAAATCTATAATTAAATGCGCCCTTTCTGGCACTTAGCCCGTCTATTCCCATTGCCCTGTAGCGGTGGCGAATGGGTTAATAATGGGTTAAAGCCACCTTGCTATTGGAAGGTGACTTTAAGCCAGGTTAATAATTGAGAGTTGTCAATTAGACAACTCTCAATTATTAATCCTATTGTATGAAATGACCATCTTTTATTGTACATTCGATTCCCTTGTTGTCCTGTAATAAAAATAAAATAATAAAGCAAGCTTATTCTTACCTATCCAGTGCTCAGTCAGGTCCCACGCTGTAATCCATCAGAAAGAGTTAACAGGTTTACAGCTAGCAGCACAGCTAATGCTGGCAGCTCAGCTGTAAACCCCCGAAGGAATGAGCTAATCTCCCGGCTGGCAAGAGAAGAAGTGATTAGTGGGGGAAGCTTAATTGATTGCTTCCCAGGCTACTCAGTTCACTTCAGGTCAGCCGAGGACTCCCTCTGATGTCACTGATGCTGTGCGGTGTCCTCGGCTGACCTCACAAAAAGCCGGCATGTAGAAGTGCATGAACTATAAATATATGTATATATATATGTCTCAATGACATATATATATATATATATATATATATATATATAAGTATTCTAGGTGTATATATCTATTCCTTCTTTTGTGATGTAAAAACTGTCATTGGGATCCATTATATGTCGGTTTTGCAAGCCGGCGAGAAATTCTCGCCGTACGGATGCCATACGGATGACATACGGATGCTTACATGCGCAAAATATGCTGCCGCACCCTGAAAACGCATGAAATACGGATTGTTGTGCCTGCAACATTTTGGCGTAATACGGCCGTACAATACGGTCCGTATTTTTGTACGGTGAGTGTGAATCCAGCCTAATTGTTTGGTCCTGATGGTTACAAAGGCAATCCAAGGCCAAGTGAGGGCTTATAGTGGACTGTTCAGATGTCAGAAACATTTTAGTGGTAAAATTAACATATTTCATTCCTGTGATTCTACTTTGCATTAATTCCTGAAAAGCACCTGAAGGGTTAATAAACTACCTAACAGTGGTTTTGAATATGTGGAGTGATGCTGTTTTTAAAATGGTATCACTTTTGGGTGTTTCCAAATATATAGATCTTGCAAAATTACTTCAAAACTGAATAGGTGACTGCAAAATAAGTTTTTTAATTTTCCTTAAAAAAAGTGAAAATTTGCTGGTAAATTGTTAAACCTTCTAATATCCTAACAAAATAAAAGGTCATTTGACATATGGTGGTGATGTAAAGCATACATGAGTTAAATGTGATTTATTAACTACTTTGGGTGATATGACTGTCTGAATTAAACATATAAACATTCAAAGTTTGGAAATTGCAAATTTTTTAAAAATGTTGGAAAATGTCTGATATTTCACATATCGATCTAAATTTACCATCTACAAAGTTCAATGTATAAAACAGTACTGTACGTCACTCCGTAAGCGTTGCGGTGCCCGAGTAGGCATCCAGTGTGCAACATAAATAGAGAAAAACTCGGCACTCGGGTTGAGCATTACAATAGTGAAAATATTGCACAACAGTTGCACAATACATTTGAGGTTTCCGTCCTAATTTCCGGGCCTTCATGAGAAAGTAGAACCATCGTCAGTGAATTCCCAGGAAGAGTAGCGCAATGAGATCATGACAACAGTCACACGTGTAATGGCGCTCTCTATATATTCTTGTACTCCCCCTTTGATAAAGCGAGCACGCGAAACGTGCGTCAGGGGTCGCGGGAAGGCTTGCTGAGGTCTGGACTTTTGATGGGTAAGCAGATATTTCACTTTAGCACTTTACATTCTGGTGGAATATAGGTATACCATATTACCATCAGCCAGTCAGTGTTATTTTTGTGTACTTTTGAGCATTTCATTGTGACTGTTTCTTTTTTCTGCTTGCCCTAGTCCTACTTTTTGACCTACAGTCTCTCCCTTGTTTACCTTCATGTCTCCTCCTTCTTCCCTATTTGTATTTGTATTATGTTTAGTCTGAAAATGTTTGATTATTTAATAAAAGTTACTAATCTATTTTATTATTTGGTGGTCCTTTTGCTACTCTTTTTTTGTATTGGATATATTCTTCAGTATATAAAGTTCAATGTGCCATGATAATGTGTGGCCCAGCTGCGCTTGGTACACATGTTCCCTGGAGAATGCACAAAAAGGTAATTACAAAAACCTGATATTCATTCACATCTCACACTTCCCCAGGAGCCACCAGAGGGAGCCCTTTAGATTCAGGTATTTAGGGGTGTGGAGAAACGCAGCAGTAGGCATTCTAGCCAGACAGTCATGCTAGTTGTTGGTTGTACCTCAGACAGATTAGATCTCCTCAGGACACCAGAGTGAGAGGATTCCTGTCAGAGCTCAGTCTGAGCTAGAGAGAGGAGAGACAGAGACGGAGATTTCCTGTCAGATGAGACAGAGGACGAAAGATTGCAAGCTGTTATCTCAGAACATCTTGACGGTTAGTACCCTATGAATGTGGAAAGTGACTCTCGGAGTGAGCATGAAATCAGTCTGACGGAAGGTCCTGATAGCCGCTCTGGACAGAGTTTATGAAGGAACAGAAGGAAGGGGACTACAGTTGTCAGAACATCGAGTTAACTGAGAAACGGTCAGTGAGCTGTGGAAGGAAGGAAGCTGACGACTACACCTACTGCTACCCGTGCTTATGTTAAGGGTGAGAGTAGGGCAACGGGCTAGTGGTGACCAACGGAAGGAGTGACTTAGGTGACAAATCACCCCCACTCTGCTTAACCGGACGCCGGGTCCGAAGCCTTGCTAGAACCTTCACGGCTAGTAGGAGAAAACCGGAATCCCTGCTGGACTTCAAGTCACAGAGGGTAGCCCTATAGTGCTGATACGTAACCGGGGTCAGGGAGAACAGGAGTCCAGCGGGACGCTGCATATAAAGACTTAGTTCTTGCCAAAAGAAGGCTCCACCACAATGTTGGCCGGGCATAGATGTTCTATACAGAGTTAAACTTCTCTTCACGCAAGTTAGGACTCACACACATTAAAGAGAAAGGAGGCCTTAAACCTACTCAGTGATTACCTGGATGTGCATCCTCCATCCTGAGCAGCTTCCCGGGACATACCTGAAAATACCACCAGTAAAGGTATGGAAAGAGACTGACTTGTGTGTGTCTGCCTTATTGCCTGCACCCTGCACCGCCATAGACTTTGAGGGAACAGTCTCACCTGTGGGAGACTTAACATCTTGCTGCCCAGTAACATCCCCTCAGAAGATTCACCCTGCAGTGCTGGTCACCCTGATCAGAAACCACAGGTGGCGTCACGAACAATTACTACTATCCCCTGTAAATATCCCCCTTTGTATGAGCGCCCAGGGCAACGGACCGAGCTGTGCTACCCGTGACCTATCCCCCATTGAAGTTAACGGGCTCGGTGCCGAGTACCCCATAACCCTGGTCTTGTGCGACTCAATAAAACTATCTCATAATCTTTGGGATGTGTTGAAATATTCCAGAGTTATTGTCACATAAAGAGACACATGTCAGATTTGAAAAATTTGGCTTGGTCACTAAGGTGTTAAGAAGTTCTGCTAACAATCGCCACAGTAACAGTATAAAAGTAGTTAAAATACAAAAATGGAAAGAGCTTAGAAAAATAGATATAAGGAAGTTAAAACAGTTGAAAAAAAAGTTGAAATGAGACTAAGGGCCCCGTCACACATAGTGACACACCAGCGATCCTGACAACAATATGCTCTTGTCAGGATCGCTGGTGTGACGCTACATGATCGCTGCTGAGCTGGCAAACAGGTAGCTCAGGCAGCGATCAGGACAGCGTCACTGCGGGTAACGTTGCTTAGTTACCCGCAGTGTACGTTGGATACCAGCCCGCTGGTGCAGGGAGCTGGTAACCAAGGTACACATCGGGTTTCCAGGCGTGGTGACCCCTCTACTCTTGATAACCAACCTTTCTAACGCTAACAGCTGAGGGTTGCAGCCTCCAGCTGTCAGTTTTGCCTGGCTGGTTATCAAAAATACAGGGGAACCTATGTCATTTTTTAAAAACTATTTATTTAGAGCGCAGACGCCGGCTGATGAATACTCCCATAAGCCGCTCCTGCTCTCGCTGCTATTAGTGGCAGCAGGCGTAGACTGATGGGAGAAGTAGTCCCATCAGGTTACACTAGTGACCGGAGGTTGAACACAGCTATGGGCTTACGCTGTCATCTGACAGCGTGGGAACAGCGGCTCTCTGACTGGCGGTAATGATTTTACCGCCGATCAGAAGCAGTGTTTGCCACTCTGTCATGCAAATGACAGTGCAAAACACATCAAGTGTTGCTGGGGCCAAACCCGAACAATAACACGGGCTTCTTGGTGAAGTCCGTGTTCGGTGTCTGTGCCCGAATGGTAGGTGTTCGGTACAGACGCCGAACTTTACTGTTCGGGTTCGGCCATCTCTAATCATATGTTACATACACACGTGGTCAAAATTGTTGGTACCCCTCGTTTAATGACAGAAAAACCCACAATGGTCACAGAAATAACTTGAATCTGGCAAAACTAATAATACATAAAAAATCTGTGAAAATGAACAAATGAAAGTCAGACATTGCTTTTCAACCATGAAATAGGCCTGGACAGAAATGATGGTACCCTTAACTTAATATTTTGTTGCACAACCTTTTGAGGGAATTACTGCAATCAAATGATTCCTGTAACTGTGAATGAGACTTCTGCACCACTCGACAGGTATTTTGGCCCACTCCTCAAGAGTAAACTGCTCCAGTTGTCTCGTGTTTGAAGGTTGCCTTTTCCAGACGGCATGTTTCAGCTCTTTCCATAGATGCTCAATAGGATTTAGGTCAGGACTCATAGAAGTCCACTTCAAAATAGTCCAATCTTTTCCTCTTAGCCATTCTTGGGTGTTTTTAGCTGTGTTTTTTGTCATTATCCTCTTGCAAGACCAATGACCTGCAACTGAGACCAAGCTTTCTGACACTGAGCAGCACATTTCTCTCTAGAATCCCTTGGTAGTCTTGAGATTTCATTGTACCCTGCACAAATTCTAGACACCCTGTGCCAGATGTGTTAGGAGAAGGAACAGACCGGGGCTAAGCTTCCACAGCGCGGGGGAAACAGAAGAGAGTTGGCGGGAACACATGGTGCGCAGAGAGACGGAGCAGGCCCACTCCAGAGGGGCCCAATATTCTCCCGCACAGAGTGTCGACAGAGACTTGTAAAGTGCACTCTAGTACCCTTGACCGGGAGTCACAAAATCCCCAGGCAGAGGATTGATGTGTGCGTGCTGAGGCAGAGAAACCTGGTGACCCGCTGTGAACTGTATCCCAATTCACCAATATACAGCTGCCTAGCAACGTTAAGCTCCGGCAGTGATAAAGACTGCTCACGTGACTGCACTACCGCTCCTGGTCCCAGGAAAGCCTTCAGGACAACAATGACTTACCCCCATCACCGGAACTAGATCCTCATCTCCTTCAGGATCACGCCGGACACCTCACGCGCCACTGCCTTGGCGCCACCGTTTGAACCTAGGATTCCACATTTTTGACGTCGTCGGACTGATAAGTATGTCGTTATTGAACTCTCCTTTATATCCCCTACTCCTGTTTCATCCCACTCTACATAATTCGTTGCACTACTGTTTTACCTTACCCTCTCCCTGCGTGGAGTATTTCCTGTTAAAGTAAATCCCACGTTAACCCCTGCTCTACCTCCTGTCCATTACTGCATCTTATAATCTGCTCACAGACGCAGCAAAGCAGCCCCAGAACGTAACAGAGCTTCCTCCATGTTTCACAGTAGGGACAGTGTTATTTTCTTGATATGCTTCATTTTTCCTTCATGTGCCTTGCCAAAAAGTTCAATTTTTTTCTCATCTGTCCATAGGACATTCTCCCAGAAGCTTTGTAGCTTATCAACAAGTAGTTTGTCAAATTACAGTCTGGCTTTTTTATGATTTTTTTTCAATAATGGTGTCCTCCTTGGTCATCTCCCATGAAGTCCGCTTTGGCTCATACAACGACGGATGGTGCAATCTGACACTGATGTTCCTTGAGCTTGAAGTTCACCTTTAATCAGTTTAGAAGTTTTTCTGGGCTCTTTTTGTTACCATTCGTATTATCCATTTCTTTGATTTGTCATTAGTTTTCCTCCTGCGGCCACGTCCAGGGAGTTTGGCTACAGTCTCATGGAGCTTAAATTTCTGAATATGTGCAACTGTAGTCACAGGAACATCAAGCTGCTTGGAGATGGTCTTATAACTTTTACCTTTAACATGTTTGTCTATAATTTTCCTTCTAATCTCCTGAGTCAACTCTTTCCTTCGCTTCCTCTGGTCCATGTTGAGTGTGATACACACCATGTCACCAAACAGCACAGTGAGAATCTGTAGCCCTCTATACAGGCCACTCACTGATTCTAAGATTGTAGACACCTGTGATGCTAATTAGTGGACACACCTTGATTTAACATGTCCCTTTTGTCACATTATTTTCAGGGGTACCATCATTTCTGTCAAGTCCTATTTCATGAGTTTTACTTTTTTATGATGTCTGACTTTCATTTCTTCATTTTCATAGATTTTTGATTTATTATTAGTTTTGTCAGATTCAAGTTATTTCTGTGACCATTGTGGGTTTTTCTGTCATTAATAATAATAATAATAATAATCTTTATTTATATAGCGCCAACATATTCCGCAGCGCTTTACAGTTTAACAGTTTCAAAACACAAGTCATAAGTAACAACATTAACAATACAATAATTAAAGCAAAATAAGATGACCCTGCTCGTGAGAGCTTACAATCTACAATGAGGTGGGGGAGATACAAAGAACAAGTGTGTATATACAATGGTGCATTTACAATGATGGTCCAGCCATCTTGAGGGAGTGAGGGATGGATGGAGATAGTGAATGGGCTACACACACACTTACACATAGAATGACTTTGATTAGTGAATGTGATAGGCCGCTCTGAACAAATGTGTTTTGAGGGAGCGCCTGAAACTATGCAAATTGTGGATGGTCCTAATTTCTTGGGGTAGAGTATTCCAGAGGATTGGCGCAGCGCAGGAGAAGTCTTGGAGTCGGGAGTGGGAGGTACGGATTAGTGCAGAGTTTAGTCGAAAGTCGTTTGCAGAGCGCAGCAATCGGTTAGGCCAATAGATAGAAATGAGGGAGGAGATGTAGGGGGGTGCAGCACTGTGGAGAGCTTTGTGGGTGAGAACAAGTACTTTGAATTGGATCCTATAATGAATGGGCAGCCAGTGTAAGGACTGGCGAAGAGTGGACGCGTCCGAGTACCGATTAGCCAGATGGATGACCCTGGCTGCTGCATTAAGGATGGATTGGAGAGGGGATAGTCGAGTAGTGGGGAGGCCAAGTAATAGAGCGTTGCAGTAGTCCAGGCGGGAGTGGATCAATGCTACAGTGAGGGTTTATGTTGTTTCCATGATGAGAAAAGGGCGGATTCTAGAGATGTTCTTTAGGTGTAGGCGGCAAGAGCGGGCAAAAAATTGTATATGGGAGGTTAAGGAGAGATTGGTGTCAAACATAACACCCAGACAGCGAACCTGCTGACAGGGTGTTATTATGGTGCCGCCCACGGAGAGGGAAATGTCAAATTTAGGGAGATTAGTAGACGGCGGGAGCAGAAGAAGTTCAGTTTTGGAGAGGTTGAGTTTCAGATAGAGAGCGGACATGATGTTGGAGACGAGGGGTACCAACAATTTTGACCACGTGTGTATGTGAAGTAAACCCTATTAAAGGGTGATATGAACTTTTAAATTTTTTATATTTTTAAAAACATTTTTTTTTTATTTTGGGCATGCATCAATAGTCTCCATGGGAGATTAGAAGCTGCCATAACCTGATCGGCTCTGCTACATACTGGCGATTATCAGATCGCCTGTATGTAGCAGAATTGCTGACTTGTCATGCAGTAAAGATGTATATCTTTGTACCGTGTTAGCCAGTAGATAGAAAAATATTTAGAATTGAGAGTCCTCAGTGGTTGATACCTTTTAATGGCTAACTGAAAAGATGGTAACAAATTGCAAGCTTTCGAGACTACTCAGGTCTCTTAATCAGGCAAAGACTAATACAGACCTGAGTAGTCTCGAAAGCTTGCAATTTGTTACCATCTTTTCAGTTAGCCATTAAAAGGTATCAACCACTGAGGACTCTCAACTCTAAATATTTTTCTGACTTGTCATGAGCGCCGAACACTGGACGGCACTCATAGCAATCCGATAGTGACAACAATAGAGGGCTGCAGGAGACCACTGGTTGTCATACCAAACCATCGGTGACCCGTGATCACGTGATGGGGTCACCGAATGGCTGAAAGCGTATGTTAAATGCCGCTGTCAGAGTTTGACAGCGTCATTTAACTGGTTAATAGCCGCAGGTGGATTGCGATTCCACCCGAGGCTGTTCCAGGCACATGTCAGCTGTTCAAAACAGCTGACATGTGCCGGGAAAGATGGGGGCTTACCGCCGGAGCCCACATCAAAGGGAGGGTGTCCAACATCGGTGTATTATTACGCCCGATGTTGTAAAGGGGTTAATAATGTTACTGTACTGCACAATTTAAACAAGGGTATGTTTCATATTTCTTGGTAGAAATAAAGGATTATCTAGGTAACTTAATTTTATCTCTCATGTCTGCTCAAACCAATTTATTTGTAAGATTGGGTATTTTTCTTATTACAAATTAATGGAGGATGTTTATATTCCAAAATGTTGGGGTATGCTTAATGTAAAATGTGCCAGTGCTTTTTAACTATTTGATCAACTTTAGTATTTACAGGATGAAATTCTCAAAAAAAGGGATCCTAATAGATGCCGTCTTAGATGAGCTTTTCTCAATTGCAGTATCCATTTCACCTTTATCCAAGAAGTGTATAGGATAACCCCTTGTACGAAAGTTGGTTTCCATCTCTGTAAGTCTGCGTTCACATGTAAGGGGTTCAGAAACAATCCTATGAACCTTCTGAAACTGTGATCTCAGTGATTGCCTTTTTTTAATGAGTAGGGATATGCACTTTCAAAGCGTAGTACACTGTTTTTATCTGTACTTTTTACAAAGGTCAATATCAAAACCAAAATTAGAATTTGCAATAATCAAAGTATTGAGAAAATTAATTTCCCATAAACTACATGACATGGTGAATTGTAATTCACTCCAAATGCTATTCAAATAATCCTGAAAAATTCTCAACATTTCCAGTGGCCCCTCCCATACGCAAATAATATAATCTATAAGCTTGCACCACATCTTTATATGTGATTGAAATAGGGTCAGGTACCGCCGGAGTGGCTTTCAGGTTTAGATACCGATGGAGCGGATTCAGGTTCAGTTACCGCTGGAGCGGATTCAGATTCAGGTACTGCCTGAATGGTTTCAGGCTTAAGTACTGCCGGAGCAGCTTCAGGCTTAGGTAGCGCCAGAGAGATTCCAGGTTAAGGTACCGCCGGAGCGGTTTCAGGCTCAAGTACCGCCACAGTGGCTTCAGGCTCAGGTATCGCCGGAGCGGCCTCAGCTTCAGGTAACACAAACAACAGGAACAGATTAGAGTTCAGACTAGGCGGGTCCAGCAACAGGTTCAGGGATAGGTTCAGAGACCTGACAACTAACTAGTGATGAGCCACCCCCGTAGTGTTCGAGTTCGGTTCGGTTCGCCGAACAGCCGTGTGTTCGACAAACTGTTCGTCGAACACCGTCGAACACCGTTAAAACCAGTGGCAGGCAAACCAAAACACATAGAAACACAAAGAAAACACATAGAAAACACTTCAAAGGTGTCCAAAAGCTGACAAATTGCTCAGAAGACACAACTAACACATGGAAAAGTGACAACTACATATAGTCATGCGAAAAGAAAAGAGGTGGAGGAGTAAAAGGAGGGGGAGACACAGATATAGGCATGTCATGCCCTTCTAAAACCAAAAAAGTTCGAAGCCGACACGGCCAGTCCGTTCCTGCCCGTGCGACCTGCGTGTCGCTGGGTTTGTGCCAGACCTGCGGTGGACCCTGACAGCCAGCCCCCTCTCCCAATACTGGTGCCTGTCCGCTGGTGGGTCGAGCGAGCCCCCCTGCGGTGGAGGCAGGTCTAATCTTTTTAATTTAAATTGTCTCTCTAATTTGAATGAGTACACTTTAAATCCTTTTACAAGGATCTATTGAAGGGCAAGTCTCTTGCCAGCAGCCGTGGTAATTCCAGCTCCAGTAGCGTCCAGTAAAGCTGCTGCAGTTAAAAAGCTTTTATAAGGATCGAGCTTGGCGGTCCACCGCAAGGCGTCCTACCGCCAGTCACAGCCCCTGTGCCTTGGGGTGCCTCCCCGATGCTCTTCACTGAGTGTCCCGGGGGCCCGAAGCATTTCCTTTGAAAAAATTAAGTGTCCAAAGTACAGGTGGTATGGCTTGCTTAACAGGTGGGTTAATCCGCTGACTAGCAGACACTGCTACTAGGCCCAAAATTATTGTCTGGGCTAGACGCAGTTAAAAATTTGTAATTAGATCTACAGCCGGTGGCTACTCCGCTGACTAGCAGACACTGCTACTAGGCCCAAAATTATTGTCTGGGCTAGAAGCAGTTAAAAATTTGTAATTAGATCTACAGTCGGTGGCTACTCCGCTGACTAGCAGACACTCAAGCTTTGGAGCAGACCTCTGATTCCCATGCTGTAGTATGAGTAAACAGCTCTTCACACTCAACCATCTGTGTTACCCCAAGCCATAGTGTATGTAGTTTCTTATGGTTAAAAGGGGGTGGGGAAAGACCCAACCCACCTGTAATTGATGATGCCAACGTCACGTAAAACACAGCAAGGGGACTCCAAAAAGAGTCTCCTTTTTTCCAAAAATTTGGGGCACAGACACTACTTAAGTAGCATCAATTGCCCCAGAGTTGCTTAAAACGGTTGGTAAGGTGATTTGAACAAATCCTCAAGCTTTTACTCTCCCCAGGATGACACGGGGGTAGAAAAGTCCTTAAGGATCCATGATATGTTCATCTTTATGAACGTGAGTCTGTCTACATTCTCAGAGAACAGCCGCGTGCACTTATCTGTCAGACACAGCACACCACCAGCATGAACACACGTTCAGAGAGAACAAAATTATTATTAATTTGAAAGCTGGTGGAGCTTTGTATAGATGGCCTAATAGAATGAGTACCACACACTGCTACTATGCCCACAATTATTCTACAGGCAAGATGCAGATAAAAATTCTTTTTTTTTTAAGGCTGGTGGAGCTTTGTATAGATGGCCTAATAGAATGAGTACCACACACTGCTACTATGCCCACAATTATTCTACAGGCAAGATGCAGCAAAAAATTATGAGTATTTCAATGCTGGTGGAGCTTTGTATAGATGGCCTAATAGAATGAGTATCACACACTGCTACTATGCCCAAAATTATTGTCCAGGCAAGATGCAGATAACAATTCTTTTTTTTTAACGCTGCTGGAGCTTTGTATAGATGGCCTAACAGAATGAGTACCACACACTGCTACTATGCCCACAATTATTCTACAGGCAAGATGCAGATAAAAATTCTTTTTTTTTAAGGCTGGTGGAGCTTTGTATAGATGGCCTAATAGAATGAGTATCACACACTGCTACTATGCCCACAATTATTCTACAGGCAAGATGGAGATAAAAATTCTTTTTTTTTTAAGGCTGGTGGAGCTTTGTATAGATGGCCTAATAGATTGAGTACCAAACACTGCTACTATGCTCACAATTATTCTACAGGCAAGATGCAGCAAAAAATTATGAGTATTTCAATGCTGGTGGAGCTTTGTATAGATGGCCTAATACAATGAGTACCACAGACTGCTACTATGCCCACAATTATATTACAGGCAAGATGCAACAAAAAATTATGAGTATTTCAACACTGGTGGAGCTGGCAAAAAGTGATAGCAACTGATGTAACCTAGCCCTCAAAAGGTCTGCAATTACAAATAGTCACTACTCCCAAGTTGACCTATCTGTCTATATAGAGCACAGACCTGCCTGCTAAAAGTGCTAGGAACTGCTGTAACCTAGCCCTTAAAAGGGCTGCAATTACAAACTAGTCCCTCCCTACTCCCTAAGCCTTCCTGTCTAACTGCAAATTTGCTTCACAGTCACTGTTAGAAAGATAGCGCTAACAGCAGCAGCAGTGCCCTCTAACACTGCTGCAGCAGTGAGAAAATGGTGGCTAGGGAGTTAATGGCTGGGTCTTATAGGGCAAGGACATGTGACATACACAGCCAATGACACATGCCCTTGCTTGTGTGAAAAAAAGCACTTTGCTCCGTGTGTTCGCTGCTGATAGGCTGACAGACTGCACCGCCCACTGGAAATGCGGGAAAGAGAAAAAAAAATGGAGATCTTCATTATTTCAGCAGAGATCCATCCCATGCCCCTCCCCTTGCCCCGCTGTACACTCAAACTGTGTATTAACAGTGATTCTCAGCATTACTGTGACGATTTAGGTACACGAACAGTTATCGAACATAACCTCGAACAGCCGGATTTTTTCAAAATCGTTCGGGTTCGTCGAACGGCTCGAACACCGCCCAAAACAGCTCGAATTTGAAATTGGCGAACAGTTCGCTTCGAACACCGCTCATCTCTACAACTAACTAGCAGGGACAAGCTCAAACTAATACAAAAGAGGGCGTTGTACAGGGACCTCCCTACATAGGAGGATGCCTTAAATACTAGATGCCTTCCAGCTATTGGCTGCAGGCAAATCGAGAGTGCGTAAACTACCCTTTTAAGAAGCAAGGAGTGCGCATACGCATTAAGTTCTGCCAGGAGATATGCATGCCGTGCGCTGGCCCAAGAGTAGAATTTCATGGCACAAACATTGGCGTGTATGTAACGCCAATGTTGGCATCCTTGTGTGGCACCCCAGGAGTTCGGTTGCCACAGTGACCTTGCCTCCCTCAAGGGGAGAATGATATCATGCCTGAAAGTAAGGAAGGATCCCTTTAACAGGTAACACAGCATACAACACCTTTCCTACTCCAGACCAGAAGGGGGAGCTCTAACACCTGATTTCAGGAGAGCTCCTCTAGAACATTCTGGCTGGGAGGAGTTAGTCTGGCTGTAGGGTTGAGAGAGGAAAGACGTGTGGAGAGAAGCTGGGGGAAAGAGGAGCCATAGCAGGGCTCACCCCCAGGTCTGAGTGCCAGAAACTGGACCCCGGAGTCCGAGGCTGAGTGGTTAACTAAACTCCCAGCAGCAGAATCCAGAGGGCAGAAGACAGCAGGTCCTCTGTCCCAACTAAGACTCGACCACACAGCAGCACATGTGAGCCGGAGGCTCCATAGAGAAGTGATTCCTGAAGGAGGCTACAGTTGTCTGATATGCGAGTGAAGTTCTACTTAAGTCTCAGAGAGATAGAGGAATTTGAACAGAGCTTACAGCAGTAAGTTCCTCAGAGAATAGCGCTAGAAAGGTGACCTCACATCCCACCTGAAATAAGGAGATTCCAAATTGCTTTCAGGCCGACCGACTCCAGCACCATCTGCACTCAGTGCCCTGGATACTTTGCCTGCAAAACTGTGAGTAAAGCTTTGGAAACTGCATCTGACTGTGTCCTCTCAAGTTCTTCCTGCAAAACACACTCCACTCTGCTACATCTCCCAGCACCATTACTCTCTACAACATCTCTCTGCCTTGAGACAATAAGCTTCATCTGTGGGAAGCTATTCCAACTCTGCTGCATCACATCATCTGTCCCAGAGGATCTGCACTGCAGCGCTGGTCACCTCTGACCAGAAACCACAGGTGGCATCACGAACACCTAACTCTAACATCCCCTGTAAATATTCCCCTTTTATTGGGCGCCCAGGGCCACGGACCGGGTCACTGCTGCCGTGACACATCCCTTTAAGACATCGGACCGGTACCGAGTATCCCACTGCCCTGGTGGGCGATCCACTTGCATGTTCCCTCTTCCTCCTTCCAGCAAGGACGCCGACACCGAGTGGCCGTGAGTATGTCGCCGTTCTTTCCGGAAGGAGGGAGAGGTAACATGCAGGGATGGCAACATTGGTGTTACATACACGGATGACACATGGATGGCACACGGATGATTCACACATAGACACACGGATGACACACGGATTGAAAAAATGTATACAAGGATGTTGAAAAAAAAGCACATGGATGGTCAAAACGGAACTTCCCACACAGACATCTTTTTATGCGCATGTGTGAAGGGACCTTACTGAAACATTTGATTAAATTGATTTTAAGTATCGCTTTAATAAGATTGATTTCAAAATCCAAAGTGCTCATCATTAAACTACGAGTCCAAAATTAAAGAATCACTCCCATCACAATTTTTATCCTCTTAATATATTGCAATCATCATATTATATGATATATACCCAGTTAATTCTTCTCCTTTCTATTAGGTCTATGACATCCCGTGATTAAAAACTGACTAGCTGAATCCTTCCAAGCTCTGTGTAGAAACAGGAGGTCAATTTTCCTTGCATCAGTCACTGCAAAAAAATCCATTTCGGGGGAGGAGGGAGCAGCTTTGTCAGGAGTTGAAGAGGGGAATGATAAATGCAGAGATGAGAGACTTCTTGTTTCTACATAGAGCAAAGAAAAGAGAATAATTAACTGGGTAGAAAGGCAAAATAAACAATTGTAAGTACACAGTGCTATATAAAAAGGATATAAACTTTGATGGGAGTGCTTCTTAAAGTCCTTTTGTTTTAGAAGTCACAGGCAGTCATTACAATCCAAATCTGGAGGTGCTAAGGGGAGTTGCACGGAAACTACAACCTTTACTACAAAAAGATGCCCGATTACAATCCATATTTCCAGATCCCCCTCTACTGTGTTTTAGGCAGCCCCCAAATCTAAGAAGCATCATTGTCAGAAGTTCCCTGTCCTCCCCAACAGCGGCAGGAACCTCTCCTTGCAACAAGAAGAAATGCAAAACTTGTCCATTTATAATGACCACGGACAAGATAAAGATCCCCAACTCCCATCGGGACTACAAGATACCAGGTACTTTCAGCTGCGTCACATCTAATGTGGTGTACCTAATTATATGTACTAAATGTCCAACTGGGGGTCTGTATGTGGGGGAGACCGGGCAAAAACTGAGAACAAGGATGAATTCTCATCGCCACACAATAAGAGAAAAAAGAATGGATCTACCTGTGGCAAAACATTTTTGCTCCCCTGATCATAGCTTGCTAGATATGAAAATACTTGTACTCAGAGGCAATTTCACATCTCTGAGACAAAGAAGAATTTACGAATACAAATTGATGGTGACCTTTGACACTCTTAATGCTGGAATGAACCTATCACATGGATTTATGGCCTACTACATCAATTAAGGAATTTACTCCAAATACCCTGTGAAAACATCATAAAACATTACCAGACCCCAATCAGAGGGTAATAAAACTTTCACACTCCTTATCTATGAACTGTTCCAATATTTATGCTCATCCCTCTGCCATAATGACTATTCTGCTTCATGTCACTTGTCCTACCTATTGCATTTTTTCTGTGCTATTTTGTGTATAAATATGTGATTCTTCAGATGTTGTATTAGTCTATGCCTGATGAAGAGACCTGAGTAGTCTCGAAAGCTTGCAATTTGTTACCATCTTTTCAGTTAGCCATTAAAAGGTATCAACCACTGAGGACTCTCAAGTCTAAATATTTTTCTATGATTAATAACATTAATTAAAAGATGAATAAAGTTAATCTTGGGGCAATATCAATGCCTCCATGTTTTCTTTTCCACCCCTGTCTCCCTTTCTTCTGTGTTCATCCTCTCCTGATACATTTCCTAAGGAGGTCTGTGTTAGTTGTGAGTCCATTATCATTGTTAGTAAAATCCAAGTTGTGGCCTGTAGTGACAGCTACTAAATAAGATTCACACAGATATGCTGGTTCAAAGCGGGTAGGCTATTGTTATATTTTTCCAGGATGTCCTGTTTTTAATGGTCGATATTTGTTATATCTGGATGTTCAATAAATCGTTTATACTTTTATCTAATTTTTGGAAATTAAGTGCTGGATTCCTTTAGTGTTTTTACAAATTAGGGGCTTCCCTTCCAACTGGAATTTCTATCTGAGCACTTCCCATGGATTTATCATTTGTTTGAGAGGTGAGATGAAAATAAATATATTTTTTCTATTGTTAATGACAGCCACTGCTTCCTTCTGTCACCATGTGCTGGAGTCCGTATTTTTCATGACAGTTTTTAATATAACAATTCTCTCTTTGGATAGCCCTGTTAAAAACATGATCTGTATTTGAATCACTTTTTGCTCCCCAAAAACTTATAGATACCTTATTTTCTCAAATTTAAAAAAAACTGTTGTAATTGATTTTCTGTGAGTCTCTTTCGTAGCTCTGTGTTGGCTTTACAAATATCTATAGCAATCGACTTATATTCTTTTTAATTTTGCTTAAGCCAATTTACAGAATGCTCAAGATACTTTTGTTTCCATTTTTTTTATCAACTGATCATTGAGACTAAATTGTGACAGTTCTCTGTAAAACCTTTTGGAACTCTATTGCATTCCTCGTAGGGGGAACAAAGAAAAGTCCAAAAATTGTGGACTTACCATTCTACTAAATTAATAATTTTGAATCCATGTATTCCGGTGTTAATCGCTTCTAAGACGTCTTTGGAATTAGATTGTCAAAAAAATGTGTCTGCATCCTGTCTTCTTATATTTATTAAGCACTTGCAGCTCCTACGATTGTCACAGCTACTTCCATGTCAACTTCCATATTCATTCAAAAATGGATAGAAGTGTGCACAGATCAATATTATTGCAAAAACATATATATATATATATATATATATACATATATATATATATATATATATATATATATATATATATATGAATGTTAAGTGAACTGGGTCAGCACAATTGTCACGGAATGACACGGCCCAACGGGTGGTCGGTCAGCAAACGGCACAACACACACACAACAGAATGGTATTGGGAGAGGAAGGCAATACCAATAGGGAATGAGGGATGGTCACCACCTGAGCTCCAACCTGAGCCTGTCCATGCACTCACCTAACGCCCTATGTGGGTCCTTCCCCGCACCGCCGTCAGGATACCTCGTCCCTAGTAGTCACCTATTAGTGCTCTGGCTAGTGCACTGGCTGGCAAGGAACACTAGCCTCACCTCTTCAGATAATACACACAGGGGGAAGAGACAAACACCAAAGGGACAAGGTGAAAAGAAACACCACACTTAGCTTATGTACACCGCTGCTAAGCTCCACACCGCAGATAACAACAGCAACTGGACTCCAAACACCAGATGTGGCTGACACCAGAGAGCTGCTCCTGCTATGCTGGTCTCCAGAAAGGAACTGTATCACTAACAGTCAGCTGATGGACCAGGTGACCTTTTAAAGGATGGTGGGAGTGGTCACCACCCACATCAGCTGACCCAACAGAAATGCAGTAACACCAGAAAAACTGACATTAACTCCCGCTGGCCTGAAATTAAAAAATGTTTAACTGAGAGGAACCAAATCTGCCACAAATCCAAAAATGGATCATGACAACTATGTTGCGATTAAGCAAATGCAATGGTAACACTAGCTTGCCAGTTGAACATGGGAGCAATGATATAAATAGCTTACAGGATGGTGTTCAATGCCCAATAATGAATGGTATTGTAAGTCCAAGTGGTTAAGAAATTACATGGCACTCAGCAGGTAAAATCAGATGCTACGGGCAGCACGGTGGCTCAGTGGTTAGCACTGCAGCCTTGCAGAGCTGGGGTCCTAGGTTCAAATCCCACCAAGGACAACATCTGCAAGGAGTTTGTATGTTCTCCCCGTGTTTGCGTGGGTTTTCTCCATGCACTCCGACTTCCTCCCACATTCCAAAACATACATATAGGGAATTTAGATTGTGAGCCCCATCGGGGACAGCGACGATAATGTGTGCAAACTGCTGCGGAATTAATGGCGCTATATAAATGAGTAAAATAAATAAATGCTGCATTATTAGTTTTTGTTAAGGTTTGTCTACAGAAAATTGAGGGTAGGCAACAGTGTCCAACAAATTAGACTGTGGAAATTTTGAATTTTCTTACCATTGGGTGCGCTGAATGATGTCCTGTCCAGAGGCCTCGAGGTGATTTTGAAGAAGAGCAGGTACATGAGTTTCGTCAGATGAAATGTCATATGCTTATCTGGTTTGTATTACTTGCTTAAAGCTGTAAAAGGGTTCAAAAATTTAGGATCCAAAGAATCTTTTGATGATGGTTCAAGAGACATGACTCTTAAACTTTTAATCCAGATTATCTACATTATGTAGAAGCCTATCTTGCTCTGGTAGCGTTCTTAATCCAGTCTTCCCTAACCCTCCATTTAAAGTCACTGAAGAGCATTAGACATGCCGTCGGAAGGCCTAAGGGACCCTGGGAGATTGAGCTGAACTGATTTTTTTAAAGGCGCCACTTGATGATTTGTGGCATGGAGAAAGGCTTAATATAGGCTGTGACTTTTACCAGGCTGTGTTGGATCACTTGATGCAAAAATGGCTTCTCTTAACAATATACCCCTTGACAGAGACAAGAGGTCTTACAAGGCCATCGGTGATTAATAGTCCACTGTGATAGATGGCAAAACATTGAGGTTTGATTGCCAGAGCTCACACATCCAGCACATCACCTAAGTAGCCTGTCATGTATAGTGTACAGTTCCTATAGCGTCTTGTGCTTGGGTGCGAGGAAAACACAGGAGACATAGGTTGAAATGAAATGACTTGTATTACTTCATACAAGCATGCTGAAAAGTTCACACAGTTTGCAGGAACAGCGACAGGAGACACAGCAGGCCAGAGTAACTTCAAGTACTACAATAAATCTCCAAAGCAGGTTCAGGATCTCTTCTCTGTACCGTAATTCCTCTGCAAACATGGATTCACCAAACAGCAGGTTTCCAGAGTCCAAAAGTGTTCCAAGGTTCCTCAGTAGGAAATAGCTGGAGTACAAGTCCAAGGCTTCCAGGAGTCAGGTCACAGACTGACTGAGGCTTGATTCAGGAGCACTGATTGTTCAGCTGAGGCTGCTTAAGAAGCAAGAGGGAAGAATCAGGGCGGGAACATGAAAACTGGAAACTCCATATTAACTGAGGGCAAGAGCTGCAGAAAGACAGAAAGCAAAATGGCCGACGAAAAACTGAGTTTCAAGGAACATGTCAACAGAGACAAAGAACCTTACATTACTCCCCCCTTAGGGACAACCTCCGGATGACCTCAGACCAGGCTTGTCAGGGTACCTCTGATGAAACTGGCGGAGCAGGCGAGGAGCATTTACATTATTGACTGGTTCCCATGAGTTGTCCTCCACTGGGTAGCCCTGCCATTTAATCAAATATTGCAACTGATTTCTGTACAACCTGGAATCTAGAATCCTTTCCACCATAAATTCTTCCTGACCATCGACCAGCACTGGGTCAGGGCAAGGAGAAGAACGTCCAGGAAACGTATTGGGTGTTGCAGCCTTTAGTAGGGATACATGAAAGACAGGGTGGATTCTCATAGTTCTGGGCAGTTGAAGACGACAAGCAACAGCACTTATAATCTTATTGATCTTATAAGGTCCAATGTACTTATGTCCCAATTTAGACAATGGAATCTTTAATTTAAGATTTCTGGTTGACAGCCAGACCAAATCTCCTACCTTGAAAGCTGGTGCAGGTTTACGAAATTTATCTGCTGCTTTCTTGTACCTTTCCTGAGCCAATTCTAGATTTTCCTTTAGAAGATCCATATTCTTTTGTAAAGAAGTGATTCTTTCAGCCACTGCCGGCAAGGGCGTATCTATGGGAAATCGAGGAAGAATGTTAGGATGATAACCTAGATTGGAGTAAAAAGGAGACTGCTTAGTGGAGGCGCTCTGAGAGTTGTTATAAGAGAACTCAGCCAGTGGAAGTAGATCCACCCAATCATCCTGTAGGTGGCAGATAAAACAGCGGAGATACTGCTCCAGGGTCTGATTGGTTCGTTCTGTCTGTCCATTAGTCTGGGGATCAAAAGCAGAAGAAAGGTTTACTTTAATGTCCAATGCTGCACAGAAATTTTGCCAAAACCTTGAAGTGAATTGCACCCCTCGATCCGAAATGACCTCATCCAGTACTCCATGTAAGCGAAACACATTCTTAATCATCAAGTCTGATGTCTGTTTTGCAGTGGGTAAGCCGACACAAGGGATAAAATGAGCTGCCTTTGTTAGACGGTCAACCACCACTAGAATGGTGTTCTTCCCTTGAGAGGTTGGTAACTCCACAATGAAATCCATAGAAATGTATCCCCACGGGCGGGACGGGGTGGGAAGAGGTTGCAACAGACCAGTTGGTGAGGAGCGAGGTGTTTTGCATCTTGCACAGACTTCACATGAAGTGACATAGTTTAAGACATCTTTCCTGTAAGTGGGCCACCAAAAGAAACGAGAAAGAAATTCTTGTGTCTTCAGAATTCCCCTATGCCCGGCTATCTTGGAATCGTGGATGAGTTGCAATACTCTCAATCTGACTGTTTCAGGTATATACAGACGTTGTCCCTGAATCCACACACCATTCTTAAAGACAAGACTTACGTCCCTTGGGGGTTGAGCCAACAAAGAATCCGCATGGTATGCTTCCTTGATGTCCTTAAGTAGGTCTTGATTATGAATCACTCCCAGGAATCTAGAGTCAGGAAGAATAGTCTTAGGAGGAGTAAGTGGACGTGTCTCTGCTGAATGAATCCTAGAGAGTGCATCAGCCTTTCCATTGCGCGATCCTGGTCTATAAGAAATGACAAAATGAAATTGGTTTAGGAAAAGATTCCAGCGAGCCTGGCGAGGAGTCAGGCACTTAGCCGACCTGATAAATTCAAGGTTACGATGGTCTGTCAGGACGACTATTTGCTGTGCAGCTCCCTGAAGAAGGTGTCTCCATTCCTTGAAGGCGGCAATAATGGCCAACAATTCTCTATTGCCCACATCGTAGTTCCTCTCAGCCGAAGACAACTGCTGGGAAAAGAAGGCACAGGGATGCAAGACATTCTTCTCACCTGTTCTCTGAGAGAGTATAGCTCCAACGGCACAGTCTGAAGCATCCACCTCTATTATGAAGGCAAGCTCGGGGTTGGGATGTACTAAGATAGGTGCGGTGGTAAATTTATCCTTTAAACAGGAAAATGCTTCCTGAGCTTGCGGGGTCCAGGAGAACCTAGACTGTTTCCGGGTAAGTTGGGTGATAGGTGACACTACCTCAGAAAAATTCTTAATGAAACGTCTATAGAAGTTGGCAAACCCGATGAAACGCTGCACCTCCTTCACATTTCTAGGAATTGGCCAATCCTTGATGGCTTGGGTCTTGCTTCCATCCATACTAATCCCTTGCGTAGATAGTACAGACCCCAGAAATTGAATTTCGGTCCTATGGAATTCACAATTTTCAAGTTTGATGTAGAGATGGTTTTGTCTTAGGCGTTCTAAGACCATTCTCACATGTCCATGATGTTCCTCTGTGGAGTTAGAAAAAATTAGAATATCATCCAGATAAATCACCACAAATGTATCTAGGAGATCCCTGAAGATATCATTCACGAAGTGTTGGAAAGTGGCTGGGGCGGTACTCAGACCAAAAGGCATAACTAGATATTCAAAGTGTCCATAGCGTGACCTGAAAGCAGTCTTCCATTCATCCCCAGGTCTAATACGGACCAAGTTATAGGCCCCACGGAGATCCAATTTAGAGAAAATTTTGGCATGCCGCACTCTCTCCAACAACTCAGGGATTAAAGGCAATGGATAACGGTTTCTAATAGTAACCTTATTGAGTTCCCTATAGTCTATGCAGGGTCTCAGAGATCCATCTTTCTTCTTCACAAAGAAGATGGGTGCACCTGCGGGAGATGAAGAGGGCGTATGAAGCCCTTGGCTAAATTTTCGTCTATATAATCCTTCAAAGCTTTTAGCTCGGGCCCCGCTAGGGGTAGATCTTACCAAAAGGTATCTCGGCTCCAGGCAATAATTCAATTGGACAATCATATGGACGGTGAGGAGGAAGCTGATCAGCGTTCTTCTTGTCACATAAATCCACATAGTCCTGGTATACAGCTGGTAGTTCAGGGACTGACATGGTTCCTTTAGGAACAGAGCAAGCTGAAACTCCTTGACTCATCTGTTTCTCCGGAAAGTGTAATTCCTTGGTCTCCCAGTTAATCGTAGGATTCTGCGCCTGCAGCCATGGTAGCCCTAGAATAATGGGACAGTGGGGAGAAGAGATAAGCAAAAAAGACATTTTCTCCTGATGATCTTTACCCATAAGGACCCTCAAAGGCTCTGTTTCTTGATCCACTGGTCCAGAAGTCAGTAGAGAGCCATCCACAGTCTCCATCTGTACTGGAATAGCCTTCTTCACTGAACGTATCCCCTGTTTCAGAACAAAGGAGATATCCATGAAATTTCCACTTGCTCCTGAGTCGATCATAGCAGAGCTAGACACCCAGACTGAGTCAACCCAGAGTTTGGTGGAAAGGAAGCAATGAGAATTGTTTCTTTTACAACTCAGCTGGGACACCGCTTGTCAGTATTCCAGGTTTTCTAGGTAACTTTGTCAATGATTTTGCCCTTTGTTAAAATGGAGTTTGCTGTTTTGTGTGCCCTACTTCCTGTTCGTTTGTTTAAAGCCTGGCTCAGGTGTTGGCTTCACTGCTGGAATATTCTGCTTCCGTTTCCCTGCAACCCAGCTGCTTTGTTCCTCACAGATCTTTTGTGTGTTTACTAGGAAAGTGCATAGCCTTATCTTCAGGTGTTTCTCAGCCACAGCAGTTTCTACCCATGGCTCTGGACATTCTCTGCATATGTAAGTTGCACAAAGTACTGTGTTATCACTAAACTGTTGACTTGGGAATTTAACCCTTGGTTCACTCCATCTGATAAGAACTGTGTTTCTGAACTGTTGCTGTTTAACCCTTTGTGCATTACCTCTGGTGAGAGCTGTTGGAACTGTTACTGGAACCTTACTGACATATGAACTTGTTGTTGGACTTCACTGAATTAAGCCACAACTGAGATTAACTTGTTCCTGGACTTCCCTGTGTTTTCTTCATACCTGGATCTGACTCTTCACACACCAGCAGTGTGTAAATCCAGCCACGTTATCTGTGCATCAGACTTACCTTGTGGTCACATTTGTGTGAGGACTCCGTCGTAAGAACTTTACCACCCTCGCTATAGAGGTTCAAAGACTTATATATCCGGATTCATATAACTGGACTTGTGTATATATATATGGACTCATTGCATGTCACTACGGGTTGTTTGAATATTGTTTTTGGGTGTTTTGCTGTTTCACAAATACATTATTTGCATTCAAAGAAACCCGTCTCTGATTGTTCATTGCCCCACGCTATCAGAATCCTCGAGTTCCTACAATAGTATTACAGGATATTCCAGCCTAAAAAAGAGGATTCTGCTGGGGCAATGACGGAGACACGGGCAGACAAATTGTTCACCATAGTTAACTCCTTGCAGCAGGAGGTGGCGGCTGCACTCAATCAGATTAGAGACTTGGAGTCTCGGGTTAACCACAATGCACAGGGGTTTGGTCAGGCTCTCCAAGATCTACGTTCTAGGTTAGGAGTCCTGGAGGCCTTACCTACTGAGCCTACCTCATCCACCAGTATGCCCAAATTGCCTCCATTCCGTTTTAATGGTGACCGAAGTCAATTCCGTGGGTTTGTTAATCAATGTATATTATTTTTTGATGTACATGCCTCCTACTACCGGTCTGATAGATCTAAGGTTCTATGTATTATTATGTTGTTGACATCACGTGCACTGGCTTGGGCAAATCCTATGGTTGAAAGTCATGATACCCGTCTAAATAATTTGGACAATTTTCTGGCAGCCATGGCGCAAATGTTCGACGATCCCAACCGCCGTGCTACCGCTGAATCTGCCTTGCTTTCCTTACGCCAGGGGAAACGGTCAGTCATAGAATATGTTACTGAATTTAAAAGGTTAGTGGTGGACACCCAGTGGGAAAACAATGCTTTATTACCAATCTTTAGAAAAGGTTTGTCAAATGCAATCAAGGATGAGCTAGCTCGTTCAGAGTCTCCACAGGAGTTTGAATTGTTTATACAGCACTGTGTACGTATTGATATCCGTTTAACTGAACGCAGACAAGAAAAATGGGCCGCTGTAAATCGCATTACTAATTACTCTCTTCCGTCCAGGGAAACCACAGGCAAAAACCCGCGAGAGGCTGAGGAGGTGCCTATGCAGGTGGACTCACTGCAGAGACGTGAGAATAATGAACGCCGCGAACACCGTCTCCGTGAGCGCTTATGTTTCTATTGTGGTCAATCGGACCATTTCCTCATCAATTGTCCTAAATGTCCTAGGCGACCCAACAAGGTGTTGGCGGTAGTAGGGATTATGATAACACAGACGCTGAGTCTGAAGTTTCGGAAACCAGTCTACATCTAGATGCGGTTTTTCCCCCAATACTGATGCCGACTTCCCCTAAAGATCAAGGGGAGAAATATTCACATTGTTCTCTTCCTATACAGATTCAGTGGGAGGAACAGTGGATATCAAGTTCTGCCATGATAGACTCTGGAGCAGGTGGGAATTTCATGGATTCTTCTTTTGCAAAGGAACATGGTATAAAGACACAACTAAGAGCTTCACCAATCACTATGGAAACGGTGGATGGTTCCCCATTAGTTTCTGGACCAGTAGATCGGGAGACAGTGCCTCTGGAGTGTAAGATGGAACCAGACCATCAAGAAACACTTTCATTCATGTTAATATCTTCTCCTCATTTTCCTGTAATTTTAGGAATTCCCTGGTTACGGTCACAAAATCCAATCATCAATTGGGAAACCAAGGAGATAACCTTTCTCCCGAAGTGCAGTTCTACCATCAGTCCAACTGTAGCGGCTCCAGTTACCCAGAACTTGGAAGAGGTGATACAGGTACCTACTCTCCCTCTGATATATCAGGAATTCTCAGACATTTGTGATAAAAGGAAGGCAGATCAACTTCCCCCACATAGACCGTATGACTGCCCCATAGAATTGCTTCCTGGAGCAGCGATTCCTTTCGGCCATGTTTACCCGTTGGCGGCTCCGGAATTAAAATCTTTACGAGAGTATATAGATGAGAATTTAGCCAAGGGGTTTATCCGACCATCTTCTTCACCAGCGGGAGCTCCAATATTCTTTGTAAAGAAGAAGGATGGTACTCTAAGACCCTGCATTGACTACCGGGAGTTAAATAAGGTAACCATTCGTAACAGGTACCCGTTGCCCCTAATTCCAGAATTGTTGGAAAGAGTTCGCCAGGCCAAGGTATTTACCAAATTAGATCTTCGTGGGGCATATAATTTACTCCGTATACGGCCCGGAGACGAATGGAAGACAGCTTTTAGATGCCGGTATGGACATTTTGAATATTTGGTGATGCCATTCGGACTCTGTAACGCTCCTGCTGCTTTTCAACATTTAGCCAACGACATTTTCAGGGATTTATTGGACCAATATGTGGTAATTTACCTTGATGACATCTTAATCTTTTCTGACTCCTTACAGGAACATCAGGAACATGTCAAGACCGTACTTAGACGTTTGAGAGATAATCATTTGTACATCAAACTCGAAAAGTGTGAGTTCCATTGTTCTGAAATTCAATTTTTAGGCTATGTTATCTCGCCTCAGGGATTGAATATGGAGTCCAGCAAGATCCAGGCAATCTTGGACTGGCCGGTACCAGGAAACATTAAGGAGGTACAACGATTCATTGGCTTTGCTAACTTTTATAGACGGTTTATCCGAAATTTTTCAGAAATTGTCCGTCCCATCACTCTCCTCACCAAGAAGGGGAAGAAGTTTGAATGGTCTTCGCAAGCTCAGGAAGCCTTTGATCGCCTGAAGGGTTGTTTTACCACGGCTCCAATATTGATGCATCCGGATCCTGCACAGCCTTTTATCGTGGAGGTGGACGCGTCTGACTGTGCATTGGGAGCTATCCTCTCACAACGTACCGGAGACAAAGGTTTGCTGCACCCGTGTGCCTTCTTCTCTCGTAGGTTATCTTCTGCAGAACTTAACTATGATGTGGCAGATAAGGAACTTTTGGCAATTATTTCTGCCTTTAAGGAATGGAGACACCATTTGCAGGGGGCAACTCAGCAGGTAGTAGTACTCACGGATCATCGCAATTTGGAATTCCTTAAGTCTGCCAGGTGTCTTTCTCCTCGACAAGCTAGGTGGAGTTTGTTCTTGAACCAGTTTAATTTTATTATTTCGTACCGCCCAGGTTCACGTAATGGGAAAGCTGACGCATTATCCCGAATCCATACCGTGGATTCCGTGCCTGGGACCCCGTCGAAGACCATCTTGTCGGAGGCCAATTTCGTTGGAGTGCTCCGGAACCGGGACTTGTGGCAGGAGATCAAGCTGGCCTATGACGGTGACGTATTTCTTGCAGCTCCACCTGACAATGTGAATCTTGTACTTCGGAATGGTGTGTGGCTTAGAGATCGATGTATTTATGTCCCAGAGGCTGTAAGACTTCGAGTTCTCAAATTGGTCCACGACTCTAAATTGGCTGGTCATAGGGGGGTACAGAAGACGCAGGAATTGTTAACTCGTTTTTTTTGGTGGCCTACCTGCTTGAAGGATGTGAATGACTATGTCCGCTCTTGTGAAGTTTGTGCCCGGTACAAGGTTCCTCGCGTTTCACCTACTGGTCTTCTTAAACCGCTACCTGTACCGTCTCGCCCTTGGGGGTCTATTTCAATGGACTTTATTGTGGAGTTACCCACCTCTGGTGGTAAAAATACTATTTTGGTGGTAGTAGATCGTTTAACGAAAGCTGCTCATTTCATTCCGTGTGCTGGTCTTCCCTCAGCTACAGAGACAGTAGATCTAGTTATCCAGAACATTTTCCGGCTGCATGGGGTACCAGATGACATCATTTCTGACCGAGGAATACAATTTACCTCTAGATTTTGGAAAGGATTTTGTTCTGCGCTCCACATTAATGTTTGCTTGTCTTCTGCATACCATCCGCAGACCAACGGGCAGACCGAACGGACAAATCAAACCTTGGAGCAATATCTACGCTGTTACGTCAGTCATTTGCAGGACGATTGGCTGAAGCTACTTCCTCTAGCGGAATTTTCGTACAACAACTCCCAAAGCAGTTCCACGAAGGTAACACCTTTTTTTGCCAACCTGGGTTATCATCCAAGTATTTTGCCTAGGTCTCCGGTTACGATTTCGGTACCAGCGGTTGAAGACAGAGTGACGGCGTTGCAACGTAATCTTGAAGTTTTGAAGGACTCCCTGACCACAGCACAGGAGCGTTACAAGAAGTCGGCCGATAGATTCCGGAAACCAGCACCTATGTATAAGGTAGGAGACTCAGTTTGGTTGTCCACCAAGAATCTAAAATTGGGTGTTCCTTCGCAGAAACTGGGACAGAAATTCATCGGTCCATTCAAGATCACTGGGATTGTGAGCTCTGTTGCCTGTCGGTTGAAGCTACCACGGACTTTAAAGGTACACCCAGTATTTCATGTTTCCTTATTAAAACCAGTCTCTCCTAACACGTTTCAGGGACGTATCGTACCTCCCCCTCCACCAGTGTTGGTTGATGGCGAAGAACAATTCGTGGTACAGGATATTGTTAATTCGAGACTTCATAGAAACCGGCTTCAGTATCTAGTTAGATGGCAAGGTTACTCTCCTGAAAATGATTCTTGGGAACCAGTAAGTAACATCAATGCGCCCCTGAAGATTGCTCAGTTTCATCGGAGATACCCGGACAGGCCTGGTCCAGGACCGTCCGGAGGCCGTCTTTAGGGGGGAGTAATGTCAGTATTCCAGGTTTTCTAGGTAACTTTGTCAATGATTTTGCCCTTTGTTAAAATGGAGTTTGCTGTTTTGTGTGCCCTACTTCCTGTTCGTTTGTTTAAAGCCTGGCTCAGGTGTTGGCTTCACTGCTGGAATATTCTGCTTCCGTTTCCCTGCAACCCAGCTGCTTTGTTCCTCACAGATCTTTTGTGTGTTTACTAGGAAAGTGCATAGCCTTATCTTCAGGTGTTTCTCAGCCACAGCAGTTTCTACCCATGGCTCTGGACATTCTCTGCATATGTAAGTTGCACAAAGTACTGTGTTATCACTAAACTGTTGACTTGGGAATTTAACCCTTGGTTCACTCCATCTGATAAGAACTGTGTTTCTGAACTGTTGCTGTTTAACCCTTTGTGCATTACCTCTGGTGAGAGCTGTTGGAACTGTTACTGGAACCTTACTGACATATGAACTTGTTGTTGGACTTCACTGAATTAAGCCACAACTGAGATTAACTTGTTCCTGGACTTCCCTGTGTTTTCTTCATACCTGGATCTGACTCTTCACACACCAGCAGTGTGTAAATCCAGCCACGTTATCTGTGCATCAGACTTACCTTGTGGTCACATTTGTGTGAGGACTCCGTCGTAAGAACTTTACCACCCTCGCTATAGAGGTTCAAAGACTTATATATCCGGATTCATATAACTGGACTTGTGTATATATATATGGACTCATTGCATGTCACTACGGGTTGTTTGAATATTGTTTTTGGGTGTTTTGCTGTTTCACAAATACATTATTTGCATTCAAAGAAACCCGTCTCTGATTGTTCATTGCCCCACGCTATCAGAATCCTCGAGTTCCTACAATAGTATTACACCGCTGAGGAAACTTGAAAAATTGCAGCGTTTATACCGTCATCGTCCCCAGAACTAACAGAGTTTAAGTCAGAGAAATCAAGATCTCTTGCAGCAGATCTCTCTGGAGCCTGAGGCTCGGACATGACAGAGCTCCTCTCGCAACACTCACAGTGAATGACTGCTGCAGTAGTCTTACGAGAACGGCTGGGGCAGTTTATAATGAAGTGCCCTGACTTACCACAGTAGAAACATAGATTTTCCTTTATACGATGTTCTTTGCGTGCATCACTAACCCGTCTTTGTAAAGAGTCCACCTGCATGGGTTCAGGTTCTGGTTCCCTTGTGATCCTACTCAAAGGTTCCTTAGCTGAGGAGGGAGGTAGTAAAAGGTTAGTGCGATTATTTTCGAACCATCTCTCTTGTCTGCGTTCAGTCAGACGAGCATCAATACGGATACAATAGTTAATAAAGTCACCTAACGCAGTGGGAGGGTCGGCACGAGCAAGTTCATCCTTAATCAGTGGAGACAACCCTTTCCGAAAAATAGATTTTTTAGCGGAAGTGTCCCAAGTGGTATCAAGAGCCCATCTCCTGAAATCCAGGGCATATTCGGCTACTGAACGCTTACCTTGGCGCAAAGTTAACATGGCTGCTTCAGCTGTTGCACCTCGATTGGGGTCATCAAACACCTGCCCCATGGCTGAAATAAAAGCATCAAGGTGATTCAAACAATCATCCTCAGTCTCAATCAGAGGGTTTGCCCACATCAAAGCCTTATTGGTAAGCAACATGATTATAGTAAGCACTTTGGATCGTTCAGTGGGAAATTGTGAAGCATGTGCAGAGAAAAATAAATTGCATTGATTAATAAATCCCCTGAATTTCTCACGTTCACCGCCAAAACGAAAAGGAGGTAATTTGGGGATCCCAGAACTCGGGGTTATGGCAGGAGCCTGGGCTCGTTCCTCTAGAGCCTCAATCCTGGCTCGCAATTCCTGGGTAGTCTGTCCAAACACTTGCAAATTATGATTAGTGAGGTCCTGTAGGCTTGCAAAACGGGTTTTTAAAGTCTGTACATCTGAAAGGATTGTATCAGTCACTCCGCAAAGTTCCTTTATGCGGGCCTCCATCTTCCAGATCTTTTAAGGCAGAAGTGCTGGAAGAGAAAAAAAAAAAAAAAAAAAAACAATAATGTTTACCTGTGGTAACACTCCAGAGTAAAATTTTAAGGGAATGCGCTCACTTGGAATGGTTGTGAGAAGTCACAACCACTGTCATCACATAAGGTGTTAAACGGACATCTGATATCCACAGTCACAGCAGACACGGCTTTCCCAGACCCTGCAGACACTAAACATTGGCTCCTGAATCTTGTCATGTATAGTGTACAGTTCCTATAGCGTCTTGTGCTTGGGTGCGAGGAAAACACAGGAGACATAGGTTGAAATTAAATGACTTGTATTACTTCATACAAGCATGCTGAAAAGTTCACACAGTTTGCAGGAACAGCGACAGGAGACACAGCAGGCCAGAGTAACTTCAAGTACTACAATAAATCTCCAGAGCAGGTTCAGGATCTCTTCTCTGTACCGTAATTCCTCTGCAAACATGGATTCACCAAACAGCAGGTTTCCAGAGTCCAAAAGTGTTCCAAGGTTCCTCAGTAGGAAATAGCTGGAGTACAAGTCCAAGGCTTCCAGGAGTCAGGTCACAGACTGACTGAGGCTTGATTCAGGAGCACTGATTGTTCAGCTGAGGCTGCTTAAGAAGCAAGAGGAAGAATCAGGGCGGGAACATGAAAACTGGAAACTCCATATTAACTGAGGGCAAGAGCTGCAGAAAGACAGAAAGCAAAATGGCCGACGAAAAACTGAGTTTCAAGGAACATGTCAACAGAGACAAAGAACCTTACATAGCCCTTGAATCTTCAGCGTACTTGTTACGCACAACTCACTGAATTTGATTTTGTTTGCAGGTTCAGGCCGGTACTTTGTGCCGCCCGGGTGACACTAACATGGCAGCAGCACTAATGAACCAGTGAGCTCTAAGAGGTACAGAGAAATGTCCCTATCCAGCAATGACAGAAGTAGAGACTTTGATATTTTACTGCTTCTTCATAAGTACCCCAAACTCTGTCAGGAAACAGAGGAGTATTCATAGAATCATAGAATCATAGAATGGTAGAGTTGGAAGGGACCTCCTGGGTCATCTGGTCCAACCCCCTGCTCAAAGCAGGATTCACTAAATCATCCCAGACAGATGTCTGTCCAGCCTCTGTTTGAAGACTTCCATTGCAGGAGAACTCACCACCTCTCATGGCAGCCTGTTCCACTCATTGATCACCCTAACTGTCAAAAAGTTTTTTCTAATATCTAATCTGTGTCTCCTCCCATTCAGTTTCATCCCATTGCTTCTAGTCTTTCCTTGTGCAAATGAGAATAAAGATGATCCTTCTACAATGTGACAGCCCTTCAGATATTTGTAGACAGCTATTAAGTCTCCTCTCAGTCTTCTTTTTTGCAAGCTAAACATTCCCAAATCCTGCAACTGTTCCTCATAGGACATGGTTTGTACTTGTGGTTGCAGCAAGTTGTTACCCCACCCCTTTTCTTGATCCGCGGTCTCCACTTGTCCAAGCCCTGTCCTTGCCTCTCTGAGTGAAATTTGTTTCTGGGAGAGGGTGGGGGACAGGCAGATTTGCCTGGAAGACGTCCTGACTATTCCAGAAGTCCAGGAGACTGTGGCTAGAGCCTACCAGATGTTCCAGGGGAGATGGCAAGTATGCTGTAATGTAAGGGTGGACTAGGCAACAAATGGCTCAGACACACAAAGTATTGTATGGTTTCTTTACTGAATTACTTTAGCGAAAATAAATGGGAATCCAAGTGGCGCTTTAAAACCAATTAAACCAAAAATGCAGTACCTATATGATTGCTAGTCCAGGAGTGCGATGTGTTGTAAAGATGATAAATGTAAAATCTCTTCAGTCTATTGAGTGATGTAAAAACATACGTTTATTTACTTTAAATATATAACAACTGAATTTTTTATTTACAGTTTTGTGCAAACTAAACTAAAACTATTTTTGAATATTTAATAATAAAATGTTATAATGCACTGTTACATACTAATTTTAGTAAGAAATATGTCCTCCTTTAGCAGATATGAGATTTTCAATGCGTTTTGGCATTGATTCTACCAAGTTTTTGCATAAATTCTTCAATTCTTCATCATGGAACCACGCTTGTATGACACTGTTTATCATGCGTTCTTTGGTTGTACAGTCCATTTTGCCAAGACGTCTCTGAACAATGCTCCACAGATTTTCTATAGGATTTAAGTCTAGTGAATTGCCAGGCCAGTCCAGCACTTTTACTTTATTTTCCTCCAGGAATATCTTCACACACTTGGAATTGTGGCATGGAGCCAAATCTTGTTGGAATGTCCCTTCAAATTTACACATGAATGGCACAATAACACATTTTAAAATAACTATGTATTTAGATTAATTTATCATACCATCAACAGAAAATAAGCTCCTTGTACCATCAGCTGTAAAAAAGCCCCAAAACATGTTTTTGAGGGTGTTTTACAGTTTGTTGAATATGATCAGCTCGCAATGGTTCATTTTTGCTTCTTCTAACAACACTTGCTCTGTACCCTTGAACAAAAAGATGGGTTTCATCACTGAAAATTACCTTTTTCCACTGGCTAGTTGTCCAAGATTTATATTTTTTTGCCCATGCGAGTCGTTTTGCCTTCATTGGAGATGTCAGAAGTTGTTTCTTTACTGGCTTTGTTGCCCTCCGATCAACTTCCAGAAGCCTGCGAACAAGTCTCTTTGGAGGTCTTTACTTGTTTTTCTTGCATTAATTTTACTATTTCTGATAAGTGTTTTATCAGTTCTTGGTGTCGTTTTCCTTTTTCTTCCACATTTCCCTTTTCGTTTTGGAGAAAACGATCCAGTTTCAGTCTGTCTGCGAATTATTCTTGAAACGGTAGATTTTCCAATATCAACGGTGGAAGCGATTTCTCTTACAGTCAGACTTGTATGTTCATTAAGAGTAATAATTCTAGACCTCTTCCGTGGAGTAACATCCATTTTTACAGGCACGAATCACACAGAGAGAAAAAGTACACTAAACCACTCCTCACAGAAACAAGCTCTCAACTGAAGCTGAGGGGGCAGCTAGCTGTTATTTTCGGACTAAAACCAGTCAACCCACATTTTGTTACTCAAGGTTGTACATTCACACCTGTTCAAAGCAGTTAAAACTGGTTTGAATCACTAACTGGTAACCAACTTACGATTTTACTTAAAAACTGCTTTGTCCCAATTAATTTGCACAGCACTGTAGAACATAGGAATAAAACACTCCGATTAAAAATTGTTAAGTTGTTGCTAGTTGATTAAAAGGCTCACTAGTAGTCACTGTTGTGAAGGTTTTGTAGGTCTCCTCATAGGGCCTGTTTCACAATCACCTTCCAGATGGTTAAATGCCGTGAGTCTCAGTCGTTGTAACTGATTAGTTGACTCAGTGGCTATAATAGTTGCGTGCACCGGAAAAATCAACTAGCAACAGCTTAACAATCAAGCATGTGATCAAGCATGTGATGCTAGTTTAAACTCGTCTATGGCAAGGAACAGGTGTGGGCAATATGGAAATCACACCCGAAACCAGATAAAGAGGGAGAGGTTGACTCAATCTTTGCATATTTTGTCTGAGTGTGCCATGCTAAGCATGGAGAACAGAAAGAGAAGAGAACTGTCTGAGGACTTGAGAACCAAAAATGTTGAACAATATCAACAATATCAAGGTTTCATGTCCATCTCCAGAGATCTTGATGTACAACATAATCAAGAAGTTTAGAACTTCTAATACACACAAAGGAAATAAACATGTACAGTATAACAAAACATGTAAATGCATTTTCTGGAACAAATTTCAAGGATACCACACTGCTCAAAAAAATAAAGGGAACACTAAAATGCCACATCCTAGATTTCACTGAATTAAATATTCCAGTTGTAAATCTTTATTTATTACATAGTGGAATGCATTGAGAACAATAAAACATAAAATGATCAGTGTAAATCAAAATTAATATCCGATGGCCTGGATTTTTAATAACACTCAAAATCAAAGTGGAAAATCAAATTACAGGCTAATTCAATTTCAGTGGAAATGCCTCAAGACAAGGAAATGATGCTCAGTAGTGTGTGTGGCCTCCACGTGCTTGTAAGACCTCCCTACAATGCATGGGCATGCTCTTGATGAGGCGGTAGATGTTCTCCTGAGCGTTCTCCTCCAAGACCTGGATTAAAGCATCAGTCAACTCCTGGACAATCAGTGGTGCAATGTAGCGTTGGTGGATGGAACGAGATATGATGTCCCAGATGTGATTGATTGGATTCAGGTCTGGAAAATGGGCAGGCCAGTCCATAGTATCAATTCCTTCATCATGCAGGAACTGCTGAAAAACTTCAGCCACATGAGGCCTAGCATTGTCATGCATCAGAAGGAACCCAGGGCCCAGTGCACCTGCATATGGTCTCACAATGGATCTGAGGATCTCATCCCGGTACCTAATGGAAGTCAGGGTACCTCTGGCTAGCACATGGAGGGCTGTGCGGCCTTCCAAAGAAATGCCTGCCCATGCAATTACTGACCCAGTGTGTAAGGGTCTGCGGAACGCACCAAATATTTGGTGTAGAGAGGTGCGTTCGCAGCCCGGGGTCCACCGTGCAGGCGGAGCCTGCTGCTAGTAAAATGGCGCAAGAAGCTAACTCTATTATCCCGCAGAGTCGCCAAAATAAACGCCGTAACGTGCTGTGGTAATATGTGCAAACTCTGTTATTCCACAGAGCCGCTGTTATGATTTGGTAGCTGAGGAGAGCAAGCAAAAACGGCAATACACCAGAGAGGTTGGAATCTACTGGATTGCAGTACCCTGACTAACCACCACAACTAAAGGCAGCCGTGGAGCATTCCTACGTTGGTCCTAGACTTCTCGTCACAGCCTGAGAGGTTAACTACACCTAAAGATAGAAAGAGGAAAAGCTATTTGCCCCGGAGCAGATCCCAAAGAACATAGGAAGCCCCCAAACATGTAATGGCGGTTAGACAAGAGGAAATACAGACACAGACAGAAAATAGTATGAGCAAACGTTGGGGCCCAATCTTCCTAGACAGAAAAGGATAGGAAGGACACTTACTGCAATCCCAAAAAACCCTAAAAAGTACCAACTCTACTAATTGCAAAAACACCTGAGATCACACGACCTCTACCACCTAAATTAGTTCTCTGGTGTCACAAAACTAAGCCGCAGCCACTGAAAAAACTGGAAAAGGCAAATGAACAAATAACAGTGGCTCAGATAAACTGAGAGGAGCACAAGCCCCCGGAGGGGACCTGGCTGACCTCCACAAAAGTGCAGGAAACAAAGCAAAAAGCAAGCACAAAAATAAAAACAGAAAATGTCTTATCTGAGAGCAGGAGAAGAGGCAAGACTCAGCAAGCTTCCAAGTGAACCAGGAACCACAGTTGAGACAAGAACAATTGATCACCGGCAACCCTGATGGGAGGGAACCTCCCTTATATAGGACCAGTCTGTAACTCCTGATTGCCAATCTTCACTAAATGGTTCAGCACTGTCTGCAACCACCAGAGAGAGCTTCTGCTCAGAACTCATTTCTAACACATTCACAACAGCCGCTAGAAGGAATGCCGCAGCGCTATATGGCGATGTGTGCGAACTCGCTAGGGCGCTGTCTAGCGTTGAAAGCAAACCCTGTTACGTCACAGAGCCGCTGAGAAAAACTCCTGTGTCCTGTTAGGCACCCAGGTACACAGTAGACTGCTTAAGCGAACATAAAACGTGATCATGCGGTAATGTCCTCGCGGGAGTCACCCGCAATCTATGGCGTCTGAACGCCAGGCCCTGAATACGGCAATCAAACTCCTCACCGGTTATGCCGGTAATCTAGGGCATCTAGGACACCGACCCTGACCAGCTAGCATACCAAACTCCTCACCGATTAAGTCGGTATTCTAGGGGCTTATTTCAGCCGGGCCCTAACCACACACACGCATGACCACACTGGCGCAAAGCATATAACGGTTGATACTAGCGCATGGCGGCTCAGCATTGCCACCCTTTTATAGCAACAGCTACAGGACCTGCCAGAAACAAGGACCAATGAGAAACTGTTCCAAAACACCTGTAGTTTCAGGACCTTCCTGGCGGACCAATAGGAGCTGCTGCAGTACCTGAACATGTGACCTCTGATCTCCAATGAGAGATCTTACCCTGGGCATGCTCAGAAGGGGAAACGCAGGACTTCGTCCCAAAGACGTCTGCTCCAGCACTGGCTATAATAGCAGATCCAGGAGAGGCAGCAGCAAGTCTCTGCACAGTACTGGAATGGGCAAGACGCTGGGACCTACGTCTCTGCTGAGCAGGCTCCACTGCGGCCGGAGATGAATGGGGGACCGCAGTGGGACTGGTTCGAGACTCCCCTTGTGCAGCAGCGGGATCTCGAACCCTAACACAGTGCCAAACCGATCATGTTGGAGGATGTTGCAAGCAGCAGAACATTCTCCACAGTGTCTCCAGACTCTGTCACGTCTGTCACATGTGCTCAGTGTGAACCAGATCTCATTCTTGAAGAGCACAGGGCGACAGTGTCGAATCTGCCAATCTTTGTGTTCTCTGGCAAATGCCAATCACTCTCAACAGTGTTGGGCTGTAAGCACAACACCCTCTCGTGAATGTCGGACCCTCAGTCCACCCTCATGGAGTCTGTTTCTGACAGTTTGAAGCACATGGTTGTTAGTGGCCTGTTGGAGGTCATTTTGCAGGGTTCTGGCACTACTACTCCTGTTGCTCCTTGCACAAAGGAGGAGGTAGCGGTTCTGCTGCTGGGCTGTTTTCCTCCTTACAGCCACCTCCATGTCTCCTGGTGTACTGGCCTGTCTCCTGGTATCTGCTCCATGCTCTGGACATTCTACTGAAAGGCACAGCTACCCTTCTTGCCACAGCTCACATTGATGTGCCATCCTGGATGAGCTGCACTACCTGAGCAAATTTTGTGGGTTGTTGATACCGCCTCATGCTACTGTACAGTACCTCTAGAGGTGAGAGCAATGACAAAATGCAAAAGTGACCAAAACGACAGCCAAAAAGGATGAGAATAGAAAAATGGACTGTGGTCATTCTCTGCAACACCACTCCTTTATAGGGGTTTGTCAGGAAAATATGAATAATTTTCCAATGTCCGGGCTAACACACCATAGCTGAATTACTGCCCTTCCCACATTGGTTTGTAAAAGACCAAGCTTCACAAGCAATCCCCCTCGCTGCTGAAGCCCCCTCAGTCTGCCTCTGTGAAAATCTATCCACTACCCCCTCTCTTCAGCAAATCGTCACTTTTATTACTATGGCTGAGTTAAGTGTGGGTTTTTTCCTCCAAGATTTCCTTTGTCTTAATCCTAAAATGCTCAAACTCAATTAAATAACTCACATTAAACCTAGAAACAGGAAAAGTAGATTTCCAGGATCAGGATAACTGGGGCTACGCACTGCAACATTTTGCGGCCTCTGGGGTCAACAGAAACCTTGGAAATTAGATGAGTTTCTGCCCCCCAGCAACACGCAGACATGCCTTGTTCGGTTTCAAAAGAAAGGTAAATTTGCAGGCAAAATATAATGCCCCTGTCATCACCCTGTGAGCTTCCCATCCAAAGATATGGCAAGCAGAAGATTTTAATAATTTGTCAAAATAGGTGTTCTCCCCCCCAGGAACAGCCTACATGTGAAGTCAACAAAGATGGGAGTTCCTAAGTTTATGGGCAAACCATAAAAAAGGAACAACCAATTTGAGAGTTGTTCAGACCCCTGGAGACACAGCCAGACAACAGGCTGTGGACTGAATTTTTTCTGTCCTCCTCCTCTTTATCGATACGTCATACCTGTGACTGAGATAGAGTAAGTTTCACATTTTAATCCCTTTTATTTGTAACCGGTGTACATATTGTATTTTGTCTCCTTTTGTAATATCTTTAGTATTTTTATAAACAATGCCTATATTTTCTGGAGTAAATTTATAAATTTGCTAGTTTCGTTCTCCTTGCTCTATGACCAAACCGACACTTACTCCGCGCCAAATCACGCTACCTTTGGGTTGCTTGACTATTGCAGATTCAGTCTTCCCAGTCTGGTGCAGGGCTACAATTTTGTTTCTAGTGTCCTTCGACAGCTCCTTGATATTCACCATAGTGGAGTTTGGAGTGTGCCTGAGGTTGTGGTGTGTAGCCCTGGTGTAAGGCACACGCAGTACCCTGGAGGATGTGTGGAGAGATAGCAGTTTAATGCTCAATGAACATTCATTTCAACACACACTTAGACACGCCCACAGGTATATAAAGTCTAGTCACATGCAGTAGAGTCAGTCAGTTTCCTGTCCTCGGACAGTGAGTGATTCAGTGTTCAGTTTTCCTGTCAGGAGGACAGAGGAGGGTTGATTGTGCAGTTCAACAAGTGGAGGCCGGTAAGGGCGAGATATAGATCACCTCAGCCTGGTCAGAGCTGTGCCCCACTAGAAGACAGACTGAGACACTTATTAAGAAGAAAGAAGTGAGTTGCAGATATACTTCAGTCTCCTGTCTCAAGGACAGTGAAGGTTCAGAGACGTGCTCCTGCCTAGAAGATTACTGAGAGTCTGGCAACAAGCTCAAGAAAGGAATTAAGTAAGGGACTGACTTTATTAACCTGTGAAGTGAGAAATGCTTATGCTACCAGCGCGGACAAGGCGAAAGGCACAGTGGTAGAAATTCTGAGTGCAATAGGATTGGAGAAGTCCTGCACGTTGTCACCGGTCACTGGAGACCGAAGCATCACCATAGCTTCATGCATGGTGGTAGGAAACCCAGAGGCTTACCGGACCTTAGGTAGCGGAAAGCAGCCCCTAAATAGTCGGTACGTAACTGGGGTCAGGGGGAGTGAGGACCTTGAGTCAGTGCACGACAAGATAGGAATTCAGCTCTCTCACAGGAAGGCTCCGACCACAAAACTGACTGGGCAGTACAGCTTTGGAATAGCTGGAGTTATAGAGGGAACTACGCTTCATGCTGGTTGTACTCATCGTTGTGAAAGTAAAGGAGGCCCCTAACTTGTCCAGCTGCTATCTCGAAATACATTCTCCTTGGATCAGCCTCCCTGGGACCTGCCTTACCATCTTACAAGTAAAGGTATGGAAAGACGCTGACCGTGTGAGACTGAGTTATTTACTTGCATGCCTGCACAACCCTGCCTTAACTACCGACCTGAGGGAAGAGTCCCACCTGTAGGGGACCCGACATCTAGCTGCCTCACCATCCCCTCAGAGCTCTACAGCAGCGCTGGTATAAATTACCAGAAGACTACAGGTGGCGTCACGAACTGTAAATATATCTATCCCCTGTAAATATACCCCCCAACATACGCCAGACCGCTAGGGCCACAGACCGAGCCACCGCTACCTGTGACATCCCCATAGACTTCCATGGGCTCGGCTCTGAGTACCCCATTGCCCTGGTAATCCACAATTGTGGTGGCGGGTCGACACAGTGGACAGGTGTCTTTTATACTGATAACAAGTACAAACAGGCAACATTACTACAGGTAATGAGTGGAGAACAGAAGAGCCTCATAAAGAAGGAGTTACAGGTCTGTGAAAGCCAGAAATCTTGCATGTTTTTAGGTGAGCAAATACTTACTTTCCACCATAATTTGCAAAATAAATCTTGCCAAATTAGACAAGGAGATTTTCTGGATTTGCTTTCTCATTTTGACTCTTATAGTTGTGGTTCACCTATGATGTCAATATAACAGCTTGTCCCTTCCCCGACCTGTGTCCTTGCACTGCAATGTAATCAGGCCTGAGTCAACAACCAGTGGGGGAGTCTGTCTTTGTTCTCCTCAGCATAGGACTTATCCAATACAAGCGTGTAGCTTCTGGAAACTTCTTAAAGGGGTTGTACAATACTTTAAATTAACCCCCAATGTATCTCCCTGGGGCCCCTAATGAATTTTGTAAATACCTTATGTTGCCTATACTGCCTGTAAGCGGCGCTATCCGTGGCCACTCACAGGCAGCACGTGACCGAGCGCTGACATCACGACAAGTGAGGTGTGACTCAGCGCTGGGTCCCTATGGTGGCTGCTGGGTTGTGGGCAGGGTTACCCCCTGCATCACACCCAGCATCAACCGCGCGCTTTCTCAATGAATGGGCGCGCGGTGGATGCCGGGTGTGATGTGTTAAAAGCTGCCACGTGGAATGATGTTATGTCCCTCATCTGTTGGATCCATTGAACTCATCCCAGGATTATTGTGTCTTTTCCCTCTCGTCGGATTACAGAGAATAAATTAAAAACATGTGGACTTAATTTACTAATTATGTGACTTCTGGAGGCAACTGGTCACTTAGGATTTTATTTAGTGGTATCAAACTACAAGTTTCTGAATACAAAAGCATGTCATAATTGTATTGTAATTGAAAACCATATATCATGTCCTTTACACTTCACAAAAACTTGCTAGTTTGTGTTGGTATATTGGCTAAAATCCTAAAAAATACACTTGAGTTGGCATCTCTTGTTATGCTTTTATGAACATTACTGGTTAGTGTTTTTTTCTTTGGTTAGAAATTTAGTTGGAGACAAACTATACATCTATACTTTACTATCCACGAATGATCTGTATGTGATGGAGCTGACAGCAATAGAAGTGAATATTATTTTGAGTAAAAATTTGTTGCGGAATCTACATGGCATCACTTAAACTTCTTTCTTGGAACATAAGGGGACTGGGACTGCTTGTAAAAGGAATATGGTGTTCTCTCATACGTAAAACGCAAGCGCAGATAATTTGCCTCCAAGAAACTCACCTAACACCAGACACTATATCTAGAATGAATAAACCTTGGATACAATGGCAGAAGCATGCCACACATACGTCCTTCATAGGTCCTTGTGGTGGTCGGTTCAAATGGTGAAAAGAGACTCGGAAGGTAGATATATCTTCATTTATGCATTCATAGATATGGTGCCATATGTGCAGATTAATACTTATAAGCCACCACCGGCCAAAATGGAAGTACTCCAGCAGGCTGCGATTTTTGAATCACAGTATCCTGATGCTAAAATGTTATGCACGGGCGACTTTAATATGATTCTTAATACCCATTTAGATAGATTAAGTGCTGCAAATTCTAGACTTGGTAACCAAGACACTACTATACTGGAGGCTTTTATAACTGAGATGGGTTGGGTTGATTTGTGGAGGCAACAACATCCCTTTAAGAAAGAATTCTCCTGCTACACATCAGCTGCCCCCTGTTTATCCAGAATTGATCATGCATTTGGAAATAATGCTATATTATTGGATTTAAGTGAAATTGAGTAACTCCCTAGGGCAATATCTGATCATGCTCCATTAGTGATGCGTTTCTGTTTAAATGGCCCTGATAGACCCAAGAGATTCCGCATACACCCATTTTGGCTGTCCCTCATAGGAGAACAAGATAGAATAACAGACCAACTAGAGGTATTTATAGCAGATCATGTTGATTTCCCTGATAGTTATTGGTATGGGATACATTTAAAGCATATTTGAGGGGGTTCATACATAAAAAGAGAATCCCGGATGGAAGAGCAAAGGCTTGCTGAGGAGTGTAAACTGTTGGAAGTCGAATATTTCAATAACCCCTCTGACGATTCATTGCATAGATGGCTTGGGAAAGGGAGGGAATATCTGTTGCATTTGCAAGAAAAAGCCCAGAGAAAACTTTTTTTCTCTAAACAGACTTACTTTGAATTGGGAAACCAGTCGAGTAAATTCTTAGCATATATAGTCCAACAAAATCAGATATCTCCACCTGTACTAGCCCTTAATACTAAGGAGGGAACCCCACTACTTAAATCTGACCAAATTGCAAACAGATTTGAAGAATATTTTAGAGAGTTATATGACTTACTATCGGAATATTTTGATCTAGACAGAGGAACTAGACAGGGCTGCCCACTATCCCCAATGCTCTTTGCTCTTGCGATTGAGACAATTGCACTCGGGATTAGACAGGATCATGTGGTGGAGGGAATCAATATAGACTCTAGTGTTATGTTTTGGTAGCTGAGGAGAGTAAGCAAAAACGGAAATACACCAGAGAGGCTGGAACCTATTGGATTGCAGTAACCTGAACTAACCACACAACTAGAGGTAGCCGTGGAGCGTTCCTACGTTGATCCTAGACGCCTCATCACAGCCTGAGAGATAACTACACCTAAAGGCAGAAAGATGAAAGCTATCTGCCCCGGAGCAGATCCCCAAAGAAAATAGGAAGCCCCCAAACATGTAATGGCAGTTAGACAAGAAGAAGCACGGACACAGACAGAAAATAGAATGAGCAAACGCTGGGGCCCAATCTGTCTAGACAGAAAAGTACAGGAAAGGATACTCACTGCAATCCAAAAAAAAAACCCTAAAAAATACCAACTCTTCTGATTGCAAAAACACCTGAGATCACACGATCTCTACCACCTAATCAGATCTCTGGTGTAACAAAACTAAGCCGCAGCCACTGAAAAAACAGGAAAAAGCAAATGAACAAACAACAGTGGCTCCAGATAAACTGAGAGGAGCACAAGCCCCCGGAGGGGACCCGGCTGACCTCCACAGAAGTGCAGGGAACAATGCAAAAAGCAAGCACAAAAATAAAAGCAGAAAATATCTTATCTGATAGCAGAAGATGCAGGCAAGGCTCAGCAAACTTCCAAATGAACCAGGAACCACAATTGAGACAAGAACAATTGATCACCGGCAACCATCATGAGAGGGAACCTCCCTTATATCAGACCAGTCCGTGATCCCAGATTGCCATTCCTCGCTGAAAGGTTCAGTACTGTCTGTAACCACCAGAGGGAGCCTCTGCTCAGAAACCATCTCTAGCACATTCATAACACTCTAGGGTAGAGAGGGTGGGACTGTATGCCGATGATCTAGTACTTTTTCTGGATATAATAGATCGATCTTTCCCAAGGGCAATTGATCTTATTAATTGCATTGGGGAACTATCAGGTTTTAAAATCAATTGGAGCAAATCTGTGATTATGCCGCTAGTGGATAACATAACAGTGCCTGTGCTATGTGGTCTACAAGTAGTACAAAAATTCAAATATTTAGGTATCATAATTAATCAAAATCCGATTGATGATCTTAAAGATAACATATACCCCTTAGGAGATATGATGAGGAAAAAGTTTGAGATATGGTCCCTTCTTCCCCTATCTGTTGCGGGTAGAATTTTATTAATAAAATTGATAATTCTTCCCAAATGCTTATATATGCTCGAACATATATCAATAAGGGTCCCTAAGGGTTTCTTTAAAAAACTACATAGCATGATAGCAACGTTTATATGGGGATCATCGAGATCTAGATTGGGTATTGAATCCCTGCAGAAGCCCAAAAACCAGGGTGGTTACGCGGTCCCTGAATTGTATTTATATTATCTAGCTGGTCAATTGCGTCATTTAAAACATTGGTTAATTAGGGATGAGCCCAATAATGCAGAGGCACATCTCATGTACATTTTGAAAGGGAATACACCGTGAGCACTATTGGAAGGTTTATATAGACCATCTCAGGGATTGTTATTTGCGCACAATTTAGCAATACAAGTTTGGCAAAAGAGTAAACGTATTATGAAGTTCACTGATCAGATCGGGAGATTCAGATATGGGATAATCCCGAATACCCACACCTTCAAAATTTACAGGATCCAAGTTTTTGGATACAGAATGGAATAATAACACTTATTCAAATTTTTGAAAATTAAATTTTATTGTCGTTTGAACAAATTCAGGTAAAATTTGGAGTTTCTCATAGAGAATTTTATAGATATCTGCAGCTGAGACACGCCATAATGTACCAGTTCCCGTATCCTAGAATGAGAATATCTAAATACCCATTGATAGGAGTGCTATCAACTCACAGGTGTGATTTCCTCCCTTTATACCTTTCTATTAAATTCTAAAATTGCATCCATTCAACTCGCTATAGAAAGTAAATGGCGGAATTTAATCCCTCTATCACTAGTGAACAGTGGAATGATGCCCTGGAGGCACATGTGATGGTGTCACATCTAATCACAATCACAATCACAAGCTAATCCAACTATATAGTCTTCACCAGTCTTATTTGACCCCAAGCAGACTTCATAAATTTGGTAGAAGGGCAACGGATGAATGTCATAGGTGCGGGGAACCGGAGCGGATTTTTGGCACATTATCTGGAGCTGTGGCAGTATACGAAGATATTGGAGTGCTGTCATGACTACATTAGAGAGGATAATGGGAATACCGATTGAATGTACTCCTGAGTTGTGCATCCTGGGTGTCGTGGATGAAGAGATGTGGGTTCATTATGATCGAATATTTCTTCGAGAGGTTCTATTTATCGCTAGGAAAGCATTGGTGTTTAGATGGATGGGAGGAAGATCCCCTTCGATTAATCAATGGGAAAAGTTAATGAATGACATAATTCCCTGTGAGAACATATTATATAGGAACAGAGGATGTCCCCAGAAGTTTCATAAGATTTGGGAAAAGTGGTGTAATTTGCCCTTGACACATTTAGCTCCTAATGCTATGGTTTCCTCGATCTCGCGATATAATCTCTGATGTATATCACTTCCGGACCATGGAAGCTATGATTTCTGTAGATTTAAATATGTGTCTATTATAATCTGACCTGGTACCAGCATACAGCTCCTAAACCGAACTTGATAGTTAGGAGGGGCAATGATTGGGAAGATGTATCGTGTAGAATATTACGTTTTATTTGTTTTGTTTGTTATCTTATTATTGAAAGTGTGATGTAATAGTTATGTCACTGTGAATGATTATAACTTGGATTATTTTGACCTTATATTGCAATGTCATACGTTTGATATACTATGTTGTGGAATTCTTCAATAAAAGAGTTTAAAAAAAAATACACTTAAGTTTGTGGGTATAACATGAAAAAATGTGAAAAAGTTCACGGGGTATGAATACTTTATAAACACACACACACACAGTGGGGAAAATGGACATTTGATACACTGACATTTTTGCAAGTTTTCCCACCTGCAAAGAATAGAGAGGTCTATAATTTTTATCATAGGTTCACTTCAAATGTGAAAATCCAGAAAATCGCGTTGTATGATTTTTACATAATTAACTTGCATTTTATTGCATGAAATAAGTATTTGATACAATACAAAACAGAACATAATATTTAATGCAGAAACCATTGTTTGCAATTACAGAGGTCAGACATTTCCTATAGTTCTTGACCAAGTTTGCACACACTGCAGCAGGGATTTTGGCCCACTCCTCCATACATATCTTCTCCAGATCCTTCAGGTGTGGAGACTGGCTAGGCCACTCCAGGACCTTGAAATGCTTCTTATGAAGCCACTCGTTAGTTGCCCTTGCTGTGTGTTTCTGGTCATTGTCATGCTGGAAGACCCAGTCATGACCCATCTTCAATGCTCTTACTGAGGGAAGGAGGTTGCTGGCCCAAATCTCGCTATACATGACCCCATCCATTCTTCTTTCAATACGGTGCAGTCGTTCTGTCCCCTTTGCAGAAAAGTACCCCCAAAATTTGATGCTTCCCTCACCATGTTTCACGCTTGTGACGGTGTTCCTGAGGTTGTACTCATCCTTCTTCTTCCTCCAAACACGTAGAGTGGAGTTGATACCAAAAAGTTCTATTTTGGTCCCATCTGATCATATTACCTTCTCCCATGCCTCATCTGGATCATCCAGATAGTCATTGAGGAACTTCAAATTGTCCTGGACATGTGTTTGTGGGAGTGACGGCGTAGTGTCTTACTAAAAGGTAATGTTTGAGACTGTGGTCCCAGCTATCTTCAGGTCATTGACCAAGTCCGGCCATGTAGTTCTGGGCTGATTCCTGACATTTCACAGAAACATTCTTACCCCACGATGCAAAATCTTGCATGGAGCCCTCAACAGAGGAAGATTGACATTGAAAGACATCTTGTGTTTCTTCCATCTTCTAATAATTGTGCCAACAGTTGTTGCCTTCTCACCAAGCAGCCTCCCTAATGTCGTATAGCTATCACGGGGTTACCGCGACAGTGTGGAGCCAGAAGACTGCAGCATCTGATTGCTCCTACTTTGGCACTGAGAAGAAGCAATTCTCCTTCATTTTAAATGTGTTTATTTCTTCTGGCAGAACAGGGGTTAATCGGCCATGTTGGAAATCCCTGTGCTCACAACTGGGCTCCGTTAGCCTCTCCTTTCTCCTTTATAATCTGGGCTCTGTTACAAATCCTTGTCAGAGCAAGCATTTGCTGCATGGCTAATGTTCGTAGAGGAGTTCATATGAGGAGAGTTGGAGGAGTTATCTGTGACTGTTGCTTGGCTTGTATACGTGGCTATTCCCGATCCTTCTCGATTTTGGTAAATTCCTCTACCTGCCCACCCCAGTGCATTCCACTGTTATATGTGAGTGAATATTTTGAATGCCTGTAGTTTTATGTTAACCCTTGTTTGCGTTGCCTTGTTTGTTGGGTTGGTGTACTACGGCTGGGGTCCTGTTGTGAACATATTGGAGATGACTTCGGAGCTGAGTCTCCCTCTGGTGGTTGCTGAGGGTATTGAACCTATGTGGAACACCAAGAGTCCTACACCTGCAGCTGACGAGTGGTTGTCAGGTGATACTGACTGGCCTGATATAAGTGAGCTGACCTCCCATGATCCTCACCGGTGATCAATTGTGCTTCCTGGTCTAGGTTGGAATTCAGCTTGCTTTCCTGCTGTCTCCTGCTAGCTTTCAGATAAGTCTCTTTCAGTTTTTTTAACTGTGGTTTGAATGCCTTTCTTTTTGCTGCATTGCTTTTTGTCTTCAGCCAGGTCCCCTTTGGGGGCTTTGGCTGGTCTCCGTTCGTTTATTGTGTTTGTTCATTTGCTCAGTTCTTGTGATATTTTACTGCTGGGTAGCTATGTGTCCACACCAGAGATCTGATATAGGTGGTCGAGACCGTGTGGTCGCAGTGTTTTTGGATTCAGAAGTGTTGGAGTTTTTCCTAGGGTTTTTCTGGGTTGCAGACAGTATTCTCTCCTGTGCTGTCCTATCTAGGCAGTTTTGGGCCCCAGCGTTTGCTCAATCTATATTCTGTCTGTGTTCGTATTTTCATCTTGTCTAACCGCCATTATATGGTTGGGGGATTCCTACTCTTTTGGGTCTACTCTGGGGCAGTTAGCTTTCCTCTTTCCATCTTCAGGGATAGCTATCACTCCGGCTGTGCCGAGGCATCTAATACCACTGTAGGTACGCTCCACGGCTGCTTCTAGTTGTGCGGTTAGTTTAGGGGTCTGCAACCTATTAGTTTCCAACCTCTCTGGTGTTAGGCTGCCTATGCGGTTTTTTGCTCCTGCCTCCTCAGCTACCAAAACATAACAGGGTCCCCAACCGCCGGTCCGCGGCCCAGGACTGGGCCGTTGCAGTTCTAGAATGCTGGACACACATGGAGCCTGCGGCTGTAGTACTGTAGTGACAGCTACAGCCGCCGGCTTCCAGAAGACATCGATACTCACCTTCCGTCGCTGCATCCCTGTCGGCCGCGGCAGCTTCATCCAGTGCTGAGCGGTGACGTAGTACCGCTCATTAAGGTCATGATTATGGATGCAACTCCACTCCCATAGGCGTGGCATCCATATTCATGACCTTAATGAGCAGTACTACGTGACCGCACTGCACAGAGAAAGCTGCCGCGGCCGACAGGGATGCAGGGAAGTTTAGCGATGGTGTGAGGGTAAGTATGGAGGGAGGATGGGGGAGCCCAGCTATGCATACAAGGGTGGGAGCGGAGCCTTGTATACAAGGATGGGAGCGGAGCCTTGTTTACAAGGGTGGGGGCGGAGCCTTGTATACAAGGATGGGAGAGGAGCCATGCATACAAGGGTGGGAGCAGAGCCTTGTATACAAGGGTGGGAGTGGAGCCATGCATACAAGGGTGGGAGCAGAGCCTTGTATACAAGGGTGGGAGCGGAGCCTTGTATACAAGGGTGGGAGCGGTGTTGTGAATATGCTGGATGCGGCTTCTGAGCTGGGGCTCCCTCCGGTGGTTGCTGAGGGTAATGAACTGATTAATGAATGGCCTTCAGCTCTCACTGAATGGTAGGATATAAGTGGCCTGAGTTCCCAGCAGCCTTGCCGGTTATCAATTGTTCCTTCTGGTCTTGTTTGAAGCACTGCTAGGTTCCTGCTCTCCTTCAGATAAGTGCTGTTTTTTTTTCCTCTGTTTGATTTTCATTGCTGGTTTGCTGCTTGAAGTGGACTGAAGCCTGTCTCCTTTTGGGGTCTGGCGCTGTAATTGTGGTCCGTTTTTGTCTGCACTTTTGCTTTGCTCCTTTGTTACTTTTTATTTGCTGAATAGCGTTTGTTACACCAGAGATCTGATTTAGGTGGATGAGATCGTGTTATCTCAGTTTTTTTGGCAATCAGAAGTGTTGGTATTTTTTAGGGTTTTTGTTGGATTGCAGTCAGAATTCTTTCCTGTACTTTTCTGTCTAGACAGATTGGGCCCCAGCGTTTGCTCATTCTATTTTCTGTCTGTGTCCGTGCTTTCTTCTTGTCTAACCGCCATTACATGTTTGGGGGCTTCCTATTTTCTTTGGGGATCTGCTCCGGGGCAGATAGCTTTCATCTTTCTGCCTTTAGGTGTAATTATCTCTCAGGCTGTGACGAGGCGTCTAGGATCAACGTAGGAACGATCCACGGCTACCTCTAGTTGTGTGGTTAGTTCAGATTACTGCAATCCAATAGGTTCCAGCCTCTCTGGTGTATTAAAGTTTTTGCTATTTCTCCTCAGTTACTGAAACATAACAGTATAAGCGGCCCAAAAAAACTGAAAATTGTATGGTACTCACAGAAGGGGAAAATAGTAATAAGGAAACTCTGCTTGTTGCATTTTTTTTCCCCTCTTTTCTCTGGGTGCTGAGGAGGAATTTTTTTTTCTCAATGGAGTTTGCACAGTTGTCTGGCCGTGTGGATCAGCTTGCCACTGAGGTTCGGAGTATTGCTACCTATCTTGCTAGGTTGCCAGTTGTGGAACCTAGGATCCCCATGCCAGATTTGTTTTTGGGGGATCGAGCTAAATCTCTGAATTTCAAAAATAACTGTAAGTTGTTTTTTGCTTTAAAGCCTAAGTCCTCAGGGAACGCGGCACAGCAGGTTCAAATTGTCATCTCCCTGCTGCGCGGCGACCCTCAGGATTGGGCTCTTTCCCTGACACCTGGGGATCCTGTTTTGATTGATATTGATGTATTTTTTCAGACTCTGGGTTTATTGTATGAAGAACCTAATGTCACTGATCAAGCTGAAATGATCTTGTTGGCATTAAATCAGGGTTTTGAAGATGCTGAGTAGTACTGTCAGAAATTTCGAAAGTGGGCAGTCCTGACCAAATGGAATGATGATGCTTTGGCAGCCCTTTTTCGAAAGGGTCTGTCAGAAAAAGTAAAGGACGTTATGGTGGGATTCCCTGTTCCCTCTGGTCTCAATGAATCTATGTCTTTTGCTATTCAAATTGACAGACGTTTGCGTGAGCGCAGAGGTATGCGTGAGATAGTGTTTCCTTGTGAGCCAGCTTCTGAGTCCATGCAGTGTGATGGAGTGACTTCTGGGGCCTAGCGTCATGAGTTTCGTAAGCGCAATGGGTTATGTTTCTACTGTGGTGACGCTTCCCATGCTATTTCTGACTGCCCTAAGCGGAGAAGACGTTTTGCACGCTCAGTTGTCTTGGTAGTGTTCAGACTAAATTTCTGTTGACTGTTACCCTGATTTTCTCCCTGTCCACATTTTCTTCTCAGGCTTTTGTGGATTCAGGAGCAGCTATTAACCTGATGGATTTTGACTTTGCCAAACGTTGTGGGTTTCCCATGGTACCCCTGCGAAAGTCTATTCCCCTGCTGGGCATTGATTCTACCCCTTTGGCAGAGAATAAACCCCAGTTTTCTACTCAGGTGATAATGAGGGTTGAACCAGATCATCAGGAGAATTGCAAATTTCTGGAGCTGCTTAATCTGCATGACATTATTATACTAGGTTTCCCTTGGTTACAGTCTCATAATCATGTTTTGGATTGGAAATCTGTGTCTGTGACCAGTTGGGGCTGCCAATGTGTTAATACTGACACTCCTGTTTTTTCTGCCTCTCCCCAGTCACAGGATGTCCCTGACTTTTTGACTGATTTTTCTGATGTGTTTAGTGAAAGTAAATCTGCATCCTTGCCCCCTCACAGGAGCTATGATTGCGCTATTGAATTAGTGCCTGGTGGTAAATTTCCTAAAGGTCGCCTTTTTAATTTATCTGTACCTGAACACAATCCTATGTGATCTTATATCAAGGAGTCATTGGAGAAGGGTCATATCAGACCATCCTCTTCACCCTTGGGCGCCGGTTTTTTCTTTGTGGCCAAAAAGGATGGTTCATTGAGGCCGTGTATTGAGTATCGCCTCCTGAAAAAGATCACTGTTAAATATCAATATCCGTTACCTTTGATTTCTGACCTATTTTCCAGAGTGAAAAGTGCTAGTTGGTTTACCAAGCTTGACCTCAGGGGGGCGTATAACCTTATTCGCATTAAGCACGGGGATGAATGGAAGACGGCGTTTAATACCGCAGAGGGGCATTTTGAGTACCTAGTGATGCCTTTTGGGCTCACTAATGCCCCTTCCGTCTTCAAATCCTTCATGAATGATATTTTCAGGGATTTTGTGGATAAATTTCTAATTGTTTATTTGGATGATATCGTGATTTTTTCCAATGACTGGGACTCTCATGTGAAACATGTTCGGACTGTGTTCCAGATTTTGAGAGAGAATGCACTGTATGTGAAGGGATCAATGTGTCTTTTTGGCGTACAGAAGATCTCATTTCTGGGATTCATTTTGTCTCCGTCTGTTATTGAAATGGACCCGGTCAAGGTTCAGGCCATCTGTGATTGGGTTCAACCTACCTCATTGAAGGCTCTTCAGAGATTTTTGGATTTTTCCAATTTTTATCGTAAATTTATTGGTAATTTCTCTGGTATTGTTAAACCATTGACTGATTTGACCAAAAAGGGTTCCGAAGTGGTGAATTGGCCTCCTGAGGCAGTTTTCTGCATTTCAGGAACTTAAGCAGAGATTCATTTCTGCTCCTGTTCTACGGCAGCCTGATATTTCTCTGCCGTTTCAGGTGGAGGTTGATGCCTCTGAGATTGGGGCAGGTGCCGTTTTGTCCCAAAGGGATCCAGAGACCTCTAAGAGTAACCCTTGTGCCTTTTCTCTCGAAAATTTTCTCCAACTGAATGTAATTATGACGTGGGTAATCAGGAGTTATTGGCCATGAAGTGGGCCTTTGAAGAGTGGAGACATTGGCTGGAAGGAGCCAAACATCAGGTGGTGGTCCTCACGGACCATAAGAACCTGATTTATCTCGAATCAGCCAAGCGACTTAATCCTAGACAGGCCAGGTGGGCCTTGTTTTTCACACGTTTTAATTTTGTGGCTTCTTTTCTTCCTGGCACTAAGAATGTCAAGGCGGATGCCCTCTCGAGGAGTTTCTTTACAGATTCTCCTGAGTTATGTGATCCTGCTGTTATTTTGAAAAAGGGTGTGGTTCTTTCAGCCATTTCGCCCAATTTGAGACTGGCTCTGGAAGGGTGTCAGGAGGATAAACCTGAGCGCTGCCCTGTTGGGAAGTTTTTTGTTCCAGACCAGTGGAAAAAGAGTGTGATGTCTGAGATTCATTGTTCCGAGTTGGCTGGTCATCCCGGGATTTTTGGTACCAGAGACTTGGTGAGTCGCTCCTTTTGGTGGCCTACCTTGTCTCGTGACGTCAGGGACTTTGTGCAGTCCTGTGGGACTTGCTCTCGTTCCAAGCCTTGCTCTCGTTCTAGTGGTTTGTTAATGTCATTACCTGTACCCAAGAGGCCATGGACCCATATTTCTATGGATTTTATTTCTGACCTTCCTGTCTCTCAGAGAATGACCGTTATCTGGGTAATCTGTGATAGGTTTTCCAAGATGATACATCTGGTGCCATTACCTAAGTTGCCTTCCTCCTCCGAGTTGGTGCCTTTGTTCTTTCAGCATGTGGTTCGTTTACATGGCATTCCGGAGAACATTGTGTCTGACAGAGGAGTCCAGTTTGTTTCCAGATTTTGGAGGACATTTTATTCTAAACTTGGTGTTCAGCTGTCTTTCTCCTCTGCATTTCACCCTCAGACCAATGGACAAACCGAGAGAACAAACGAGACCTTGGAGACTTATCTGAGATGTTTTGTGTCTGCTGATCAAGATGACTGGGTCTCTTTTTTGCCTTTGGCTGAGTTTGCTCTTAATAATAAAGCTAGATCTGCCACCTTGATGTCTCCATTTTTTTGCAATTACGGGTTTCACCATCGATTTTGTTCAGGACAGGCAGAGGATTCTGTCTGTCTGGGGATTGACTCCATTGTGCAGCGTATGCAGCAGATTTGGGACCAGGTGGTGGTCTCTTAGGAGAAAGCCCAGCGGTTTGCCAACCGGCATAGGACTGATGGTCCTCGTTTTAAAGTGGGGGACTTGGTTTGGTTGTCCTCAAGGAATATCCCTATGAAGGTTGCATCTCCAAAATTTAAGCCAAGGTTCATTGGACCTTATAAGATCATGTAAATTATTAATCAGGTTTCCTTCCGTTTGCTTCTTCCAGGGACATTTAAGATCCATAACGTGTTCCACAAGTCCTTATTGAAGAGGTTTGTCGAACCAGTGGTTCCTATGGCTGCACCTCCCGACCCTGTTTTGGTTGAGGGCAATTTGAAGTATGTGGTTGAGAAGATATTGGATTCTCGTTTTGCTAGACGGAGACTCCAGTATTTGGTTAAGCGGAGAGGTTATGGTCAGGAGGACAATTCTTGGGTGTTTGCTTCGGACATTCATGCTGGGAGACTTATCCGTGCCTATCATCGAGCCCATCCTGATTGGCCTTGTTGCACAGGTGAGGGTTCGGTGACCCCTCCTCAAGGGGGGTACTGTCGTGAATATGCTGGATGCGGCTTCTGAGCTGGGGCTCCCTCTGGTGGTTGCTGAGGGTAATGAACTGATTAATGAATGGCCTTCAGTTGGCACTGAATGGTAGGATATAAGTGGCCTGAGTTCCCAGCAGCCTTGCCGGTTATCAATTGTTCCTTCTGGTCTTGTTTGAAGCACTGCTAGGTTCCTGCTCTCCTTCAGATAAGTGTTTGCTGTTTTTTTTTACTCTGTTTGATTTTCATTGCTGGTTTGCTGCTTGCAGTGGACTGCAGCCTGTCCCCTTTTGGGGGTCTGGCGCTGCAATTGTGCTCCGTTTGTGTCCGCACTTTTGCTTTGCTCCTTTGTTACTTTTTATTTGCTGAATAGCGTTTGTTACACCAGAGATCTGATTTAGGTGGATGAGATCGTGTGCTCTCAGTTTTTTTGGCAATCAGAAGTGTTGGTATTTTTTAGGATTTTTGTTGGATTGCAGTCAGAATTCTTTCCTGTACTTTTCTGTCTAGACAGATTGGGCCCCAGCGTTTGCTCATTCTATTTTCTGTCTGTGTCCGTGCTTTCTTCTTGTCTAACCGCCATTACATGTTTGGGGGCTTCCTATTTTCTTTGGGGATCTGCTCCGGGGCAGATAGCTTTCATCTTTCTGCCTTTAGGTGTAGTTATCTCTCAGGCTGTGACAAGGCGTCTAGGATCAACGTAGGAACGCTCCACGGCTACCCTAGTTGTGTGGTTAGTTCAGGTTACTGCAATCCAATAGGTTCCAGCCTCTCTAGTGTATTACCGTTTTTGCTATTTCTCCTCAGTTACTGAAACATAACAGAGCGGAGCCTTGTATACAAGGGTGTGAGTGGAGCCTTGTATACAAGGGTGGGAGCAGAGCCATTCATACAAGGGTGGGAGCGGAGCCATGCATACAAGGGTGGGAGTGGAGCCCAGCATACAAAGGTGGGAGCGGAGCCTTGTATACAAGGGTGGGAGCGGAGCCTTATATACAAGGGTGGGAGCGGTGTTGTGAATATGCTGGATGCGGCTTCTGAGCTGGGGCTCCCTCCGGTGGTTGCTGAGGGTAATGAACTGATTAATGAAGGGTGGGAGCGGAGCCATGCATACAAGGGTGGGAGCAGAGCCTTGTATACAAGGGTGGGAGCGGAGCCATTCATACAAGGGTGGGAGCGGAGCCATGCATACAAGGGTGGGAGTGGAGCCCAGCATACAAAGGTGGGAGCGGAGCCTTGCATACGAGGGTGTGTTCGGAGCCTTGTATACAAGGGTGGGAGCGCAGCCTTGCATACAAGGGTGGGAGCGGAGCCTTGTATACATGGGTGGGAGCGGAGCCATGTATACAAGGGAGTCACATTCACATTATAAATGTTATAATTAAATGATAAGTATGCACTACTACTAAACTACAACCCCGTCCATAGCCCCACCCCCTTATGACCAAAGCACCACCCCTGCCACACCTTCATCCCCGCCCTGCCGGGCCATGGAAGAATGGTCTTGCTTGAAGCCGGTCCCTGCAAAAAAGGTTGGGGACCACTGTACTACGGTATACAGTAGCGCCCCTCTTCCCTGGGTGTGGGAAGAAAACAGATGGAGGCAGCGTTGGACTGGAGCACCTTGGCCCCACCAGAGAAAATCATTTTTGGGGCCCACTATGTAGCTACATAGAAATAAATACAAGACCGCCTATTGTGCAGTAAGGTGCGCTATATCAGGGTATAATATAAGGTAGTACACATCTTAATTATGTAGCAGGGTGTTATGTTTTGGTAGCTGAGGAGAGCAGGCAAAAACGGCAATACACCAGAGAGGTTGGAATCTACTGGATTGCAGTACCCTGACTAACCACCATAACTAAAGGCAGCCGTGGAGCGTTTCTACGTTGGTCCTAGACGCCTCGTCACAGCCTGAGAGGCTAACTACACCTAAAGATAGAAAGAGGAAAGCTATCTGCCCCGGAGCAGATCCCCAAAGAACATAGGAAGCCCCCAAACATGTAATGGTGGTGTAAGGTTCTTTGTCTCTTTTGACATGTTCCTTGAAACTCAGTTTTCCGTCGGCCATTTTGCTTTCTGTCTTGCTGCAGCTATCTTGCCCTCAGTTAATATGGAGTTTCCAGCTTTCATGTTCCCGCCCTGATTCTCTCCTCTTGCTTCTTAAGCAGCCTCAGCTGAACAATCAGTGCTCCTGAATCAAGCTTCAGTCAGCCTGTGACCTGACTCCTGGAAACCTAGGATTTTGGACTCCAGCTATTTCCTACTGAGGAACTTTGGAACACTTTTGGACTCTGGAAACCTGCTGTCTGGTGAATCCATGTTTGCAGAGGAATTACGGTACAGAGAAGAGATCCTGAACCTGCTTTGGAGAGTTATTGTAGAGCTTGAAGTTACTCTGGCCTGCTGTGTCTCCTGCCTCTGTTCCTGCAAACTGTGTGACCTTTTCTGCATGCTTGTATGAAGTAATACAAGTCATTTCATATCAACCTGTGTCTCATGTGTTTTCCTCGCACCCAAGCACAAGACGCTATAGGAACTGTACACTATACATGACAAGATTCAGGAGCCAATGTTTAGTGTCTGCTGGGTCTGGGAAAGCCGTGTCTGCTGTGACTGTGGATATCAGATGTCCGTTTAATACCTTCTGTGATGACAGTGGTTGTGACTTCTCACAACCATTCCAGGTGAGCGCATTCCCTTAAATGTTACTCTGGAGTGTTACCACAGGTAAACACTATTGTTTTTTTTTTTTTTTTTTTTCCTTTTCTCTTCTCCTTCCAGCACTTCTGCCTTAAAAGATCTGGAAGATGGAGGCCCGCATAAAGGAGCTTTGCGGAGTGACTGATACAATCCTTGCAGATATACAGACTAAAAAGACCCGTTTTGCAAGCCTACAGGACCTCACTAATCATAATTTGCAAGTGTTTGGACAAACTACCCAGGAATTACGAGCCAGGATCGAGGCTCTAGAGCAGACCCGGGCAAGGGGCGGCCCGCGGGCCGCATCCGGCCCGCCGGCTGTCCGTGACCGGCCCGCGGAGGCGCTCCGGCAGTCTCAGGGCCCCGGCATCAGCTGGCACAATACTTACCTCTCCCGTGCCTCCGCTGCTGCAGCTCCGGGCTCCACCGGCGCTTCCTCTCACAGCCGGCCGCTGATTGACGTCATCATTCAGCGGCCGGCTGTGTCAGAGAGCGGGGACGCTGAACAGGTAAGACGTGTCTCTGTGTGTGTCTGTGTCTATGTAGTGCGGTGCTTTGTGTGTGTGTGTGTGTGTGTGTGTGTGTGTATGTGAGAGAGTGCTTATGTGCTGTCTGTGTGTGATGATGGGCAGGCATTGCTGATAATGGGGAGGCATTGATGATGATGGGGAGAAGATGATGATGGGCAGGCATTGCTAATAATGGGGAGGCATTGATGATGATGGGGAGAAGATGATGATAATGGGCAGGTATGTATATATACAGTATACAGTATAATATATATATATATGTATATATACAGTATTGGGTAGAACGGAGTTAAGTATATTAGTCCGGCCCTCTAAAACCATCCCAATTTCTCATGCGGCCCCCTGGCAAAATTAATTGCCCACCCCTGCTCTAGAGGAACGAGTCCAGGCTCCTGCCATAACCCCGAGTTCTGGGATCCCCAAGTTACCTCCTTTTCGTTTTGGCGGTGAACGTGAGAAATTCAGGGGATTTATTAACCAATGTAATCTATTTTTCTCTGCACATGCTTCACAATTTCCCACTGAACGATCCAAAGTGCTTACTATAATCATGTTGCTTACCAATAAGGCTTTGATGTGGGCAAACCCTCTGATTGAGACTGAGGATGATTGTTTGAATCACCTTGATGCTTTTATTTCAGCCATGGGGCAGGTGTTTGATGACCCCAATCGAGGTGCAACAGCTGAAGCAGCCATGTTAACTTTGCGCCAAGGTAAGCGTTCAGTAGCCGAATATGCCTTGGATTTCAGGAGATGGGCTCTTGATACCACTTGGGACACTTCCGCCAAAAAATCTATTTTTCGGAAAGGGTTGTCTCCACTGATTAAGGATGAACTTGCTCGTGCCGACCCTCCCACTGCGTTAGGTGACTTTATTAACTATTGTATCCGTATTGATGCTCGTCTGACTGAACGCAGACAAGAGAGATGGTTCGAAAATAATCGCACTAACCTTTTCCTACCTCCCTCCTCAGCTAAGGAACCTTTGAGTAGGATCACAAGGGAACCAGAACCTGAACCCATGCAGGTGGACTCTTTACAAAGACGGGTTAGTGATGCACGCAAAGAACATCGTATAAAGGAAAATCTATGTTTTTACTGTGGTAAGTCAGGGCACTTCATTATAAACTGCCCCAGCCGTTCTCGTAAGACTACTGCAGCAGTCATTCACTGTGAGTGTTGCGAGAGGAGCTCTGTCATGTCCGAGCCTCAGATTCCAGAGAGATCTGCTGCAAGAGATCTTGATTTTTCAGACTTAAACTCTGTTAGTTCTGGGGACAATGACGGTATAAACGCTGCAATTTTTCAAGTTTCCTCAGCGGTGTCCCAGCTGAGTTGTAAAAGAAACAATTCTCATTGCTTCCTTTCCATCAAACTCTGGGTTGACTCAGTCTGGGTGTCTAGCTCTGCTATGATCGACTCAGGAGCAAGTGGAAATTTTATGGATATCTCCTTTGCTCTGAAACAGGGGATACGTTCAGTGAAGAAGGCTACTCCAGTACAGATGGAGACTGTGGATGGCTCCCTGCTGACCTCTGGACCAGTGGATCAGGAAACAGAGCCTTTGAGGGTCCTTATGGGTAAAGATCATCAGGAGAAAATGTCTTTTATGCTTATCTCTTCTCCCCACTTTCCCATTATTCTAGGGCTACCATGGCTACAGACGCAGAATCCTACGATTAACGGGGAGACCAAGGAATTACACTTTCCGGAGAAACAGATGAGTCAAGGAGTTTCAGCTTGCTCTGTTCCTAAAGGAACCATGTCAGTCCCTGAACTACCAGCTGTATACCAGGACTATGTGGATTTATGTGACAAGAAGAACGCTGATCAGCTTCCTCTTCACCGTCCATATGATTGTCCAATCGAATTATTGCCTGGAGCCGAGATACCTTTTGGTAAGATCTACCCCCTCGCGTGGCCCGAGCTAAAAGCTTTGAAGGACTACATAGATGAAAATCTAGCCAAATGCTTCATACGCCCCTCTTCATCTCCCGCAGGTGCACCCATCTTCTTTGTGAAGAAGAAAGATGGATCTCTGAGACCCTGCATAGACTATAGGGAACTCAATAAGGTTACTATTAGAAACCGTTATCCATTGCCTTTAATCCCTGAGTTGTTGGAGAGAGTGCGGCACGCCAAAATTTTCTCTAAACTGGATCTCCGTGGGGCCTATAACTTGGTCCGTATTAGACCTGGGGATGAATGGAAGACTGCATTCAGGTCACACTATGGACACTTTGAATATCTAGTTATGCCTTTTGGTCTGAGTACCGCCCCAGCCACTTTCCAACACTTGGTGAATGACATCTTCAGGGATCTCCTAGATACATTTGTGGTGATTTATCTGGATGATATTCTAATTTTTTCTAACTCCACAGAGGAACATCATGGACATGTGAGAATGGTCTTAGAACGCCTAAGACAAAACCATCTCTACATCAAACTTGAAAAGTGTGAATTCCATAGGACCGAAATTCAATTTCTGGGGTATGTACTATCTACGCAAGGGATTAGTATGGATGGAAGCAAGACCCAAGTCATCAAGGATTGGCCAATTCCTAGAAATGTGAAGGAGGTGCAGCGCTTCATCGGGTTTGCCAACTTCTATAGACGTTTCATTAGGAATTTCTCTGAGGTAGTGTCACCTATCACCCAACTTACCCGGAAACAGTCTAGGTTCTCCTGGACCCCGCAAGCGCAGGAAGCATTTTCCTGTTTAAAGGATAAATTTACCACCGCACCTATCTTAGTACATCCCAACCCCGAGCTTGCCTTCATAATAGAGGTGGATGCTTCAGACTGTGCCGTTGGAGCTATACTCTCTCAGAGAACAGGTGAGAAGAATGTCTTGCATCCCTGTGCCTTCTTTTCCCAGCAGTTGTCTTCGGCTGAGAGGAACTACGATGTGGGCAATAGAGAATTGTTGGCCATTATTGCCGCCTTCAAGGAATGGAGACACCTTCTTCAGGGAGCTGCACAGCAAATAGTCGTCCTGACAGACCATCGTAACCTTGAATTTATCAGGTCGGCTAAGTGCCTGACTCCTCGCCAGGCTCGCTGGAATCTTTTCCTAAACCAATTTAATTTTGTAATTTCTTATAGACCAGGATCGCGCAATGGAAAGACTGATGCACTCTCTAGGATTCATTCAGCAGAGACAAGTCCACTTACTCCTCCTAAGACTATTCTTCCTGACTTTAGATTCCTGGGAGTGATTCATAATCAAGACCTACTTAAGGACATCAAGGAAGCATACCATGCGGATTCTTTGTTGGCTCAACCCCCAAGGGACGTAAGTCTTGTTTTTAAGAATGGTGTGTGGATTCAGGGACAACGTCTGTATATACCTGAAACAGTCAGATTGAGAGTATTGCAACTCATCCACGATTCCAAGATAGCCGGGCATAGGGGAATTCTAAAGACACAAGAATTTATTTCTCGTTTCTTTTGGTGGCCCACTTACAGGAAAGATGTTTTAAACTATGTCACTTCATGTGAAGTCTGTGCAAGATGCAAAACACCTCGCTCCTCACCAACTGGTCTGTTACAACCTCTTCCCACCCCGTCCAGTCCGTGGGGATCCATTTCTATGGACTTCATTGTGGAGTTACCAACCTCTCAAGGGAAGAACACCATTCTAGTGGTGGTTGATCGTCTAACAAAGGCAGCTCATTTTATCCTTTGTGTCGGTTTACCCACTGCAAAACAGACATCAGACTTAATGATTAAGAATGTGTTTCGCTTACATGGAGTACCGGATGAGGTCATTTCGGATCGAGGGGTGCAATTCACTTCAAGGTTTTGGCAAAATTTCTGTGCCGCATTGGACATTAAAGTAAACCTTTCTTCTGCTTTTCATCCCCAGACTAATGGACAGACAGAACGAACCAATCAGACCCTGGAGCAGTATCTCCGCTGCTTTATCTGCCACCTACAAGATGATTGGGTGGATCTACTTCCACTGGCTGAGTTCTCGTATAACAACTCTCAGAGCGCCTCCACTAAGCAGTCTCCTTTTTACTCCAATCTAGGTTATCATCCTAACATTCTTCCTCGATTTCCCATAGATACGCCCTTGCCGGCAGTGGCTGAAAGAATCACTTCTTTACAAAAGAATATGGATCTTCTAAAGGAAAATCTAGAATTGGCTCAGGAAAGGTACAAGAAAGCAGCAGATAAATTTCGTAAACCTGCACCAGCTTTCAAGGTAGGAGATTTGGTCTGGCTGTCAACCAGAAATCTTAAAATAAAGATTCCATCGTCTAAATTGGGACATAAGTACATTGGACCTTATAAGATCAGTAAGATTATAAGTGCTGTTGCTTGTCGTCTTCAACTGCCCAGAACTATGAGAATCCACCCTGTCTTTCATGTATCCCTACTAAAGGCTGCAACACCCAATACGTTTCCTGGACGCTCTTCTCCTTGCCCTGACCCAGTGCTGGTCCATGGTCAGGAAGAATTTATGGTGGAAAGGATTCTAGATTCCAGGTTGTACAGAAATCAGTTGCAATATTTGATTAAATGGCAGGGCTACCCAGTGGAGGACAACTCATGGGAGCCAGTCAATAATGTAAATGCTCCTCGCCTGCTCCGCCAGTTTCATCAGAGGTACCCTGACAAGCCTGGTCTGAGGTCATCCGGAGGTTGTCCCTAAGGGGGGAGTAATGTAAGGTTCTTTGTCTCTTTTGACATGTTCCTTGAAACTCAGTTTTCCGTCGGCCATTTTGCTTTCTGTCTTGCTGCAGCTATCTTGCCCTCAGTTAATATGGAGTTTCCAGCTTTCATGTTCCCGCCCTGATTCTCTCCTCTTGCTTCTTAAGCAGCCTCAGCTGAACAATCAGTGCTCCTGAATCAAGCTTCAGTCAGCCTGTGACCTGACTCCTGGAAACCTAGGATTTTGGACTCCAGCTATTTCCTACTGAGGAACTTTGGAACACTTTGGACTCTGGAAACCTGCTGTCTGGTGAATCCATGTTTGCAGAGGAATTACGGTACAGAGAAGAGATCCTGAACCTGCTTTGGAGAGTTATTGTAGAGCTTGAAGTTACTCTGGCCTGCTGTGTCTCCTGCCTCTGTTCCTGCAAACTGTGTGACCTTTTCTGCATGCTTGTATGAAGTAATACAAGTCACTTCATATCAACCTGTGTCTCATGTGTTTTCCTCGCACCCAAGCACAAGACGCTATAGGAACTGTACACTATACATGACAGGTGGTTAGACAAGAGGAAAACAGACACAGACAGAAAATAGTATGAGTAAACGCTGGGGCCCAATCTGACTTAGACAGAAAAGGATAGGAAGGATACTTACTGCAATCCAAAAAACCCTAAAAAAAGCCAACACTACTAATTGCAAAAACACCTGAGATCACACGACCTCTACCACCTAAATTAGTTCTCTGGTGTAACAAAACTAAGCCGCAGCCACAGAAAAAAAAAATGGAAAAGGCAAATGAACAAACAACAATAGCTCCAGAGGAACAGAGAGGAGACCAAGCCCCCCGGGGAGGGGAACCTTGCCAACCTCACAGAAATGCAGAGAAATATACAAATGGCAAGCACAAAAACAAAAAACAGAAAACATCTTATCTGAGAGCAGGAGAAGAGGCAAGACTCAGCAAGCTTCCAAGTGAACCAGGAAACAACGTTGAGACAAGAACAATTGATCACCGGCAACCATGAAGGGGGAAACCTGCCTTATATCCAGCCAGTCTGTGATCCCGATTGCCAATCCTCATTGAATGGTTCAGTACTGTTTGCAACCACCAGAGGGAGCTTCTGCTCATAATTAATTTCTAAAACATTCATAACAGTACCCCACCCCCCTTGAGGAGGGGTCACCGAACCCTCATTTGTGCAAACAGGTCGGTCAGGATGAGCTTTGTGATACGCACGGATCAGTCTCCTAGCATGGATGTCTGAAGCAAACACCCAAGAATTGTCCTCCTGACCTTAACCTCTCCACTTAACCAAATACTGGAGTTTCCGTCTAGAAAAACGTGAATCCAATATTTTCTCAACCACATACTCCAGATTGCCCTCAACCAAAACAGGGTCAGGGGGCGCAGCCATAGGAACCACTGGCTCGACAAACCTCTTCAATAAGGACTTGTGGAACACGTTATGGATCTTAAATGTCCCTGGAAGAATTAAATGAAAGGAAACAGGATTAAGAATCTCCATGATCTTATAAGGTCCAATAAACCTAGGCTTAAACTTAGGAGATGCAACTCTCATAGGGATATTTTTTGAGGACAACCAGACCAAGTCCCCCACTTTAAACCGAGGACCATCAGTCCTATGCCGGTTGGCAAACCGCTGGGCCTTCTCCTGAGAGAGGGACAACCTCTCCACTACCTGGTCCCAAATCTGCTGCATACGCTCCACAACAGAGTCAACACCCGGACAGACAGAAGCCTCCGTCTGTCCCGAAGAAAATCGAGGGTGAAACCCAAAATTGCAGAAAAATGGAGACATCAAAGTGGCAGAGCTTGCCCTATTATTAAGAGCAAACTCAGCCAAAGGCAAAAAAGAGACCAGTCATCTTGATCAGCAGACACAAAGCATCTCAGATAAGTCTCCAATGTCTGGTTTGTTCTCTCAGTTTGTCCATTGGTCTGAGGATGAAAAGCAGAGGAGAAAGACAATTGAACACCAAGTTTAGAACAAAAAGTCCTCCAAAATCTGGAAACAAACTGGACTCCTCTGTCAGACACAATCTTCTCAGGAATGCCATGTAACCGAACCACGTGCTGAAGGAACAAAGGCACCAATTCGGAGGAGGAAGGCAACTTAGGTAATGGCACAAGATGTATCATCTTGGAAAACCTATCACAAATCACCCAGATAACGGTCATTCTCTGAGAAACAGGGAGGTCGGAAATAAAATCCATAGAGGTATGGGTCCATGGTCTCTTGGGCACAGGCAATGGCATCAACAAACCAATAGAGCGAGAGCAAGGCTTGGAGCGAGAGCAAGTCCCACAGGACTGCACAAACTCCCTGACGTCACGAGACAAAGTAGGCCACCAAAAGGACCGACTCACCAAGTCTCTGGTACAAAAAATTCCGGGATGACCGGCCAACGCGGAACAATGAATCTCAGACATCACACTCTTCTTCCACTGGTCTGGGACAAACAATTTCCCAACAGGGCAGCACTCGGGTTTATCCTCCTGACACCCCTCCAGAGCCAGTCTCAAATTGGGCGAGATGGCGGAAAGAACTACACCCTCTTTCAAAATAACAGCAGGATCAGATAACTCAGGAGAGTCCGCAAGGAAACTCCTCGAGAGGGCATCCGCCTTAATATTCTTAGTGCCAGGAAGAAAGGAAACCACAAAATTAAAACGTGTGAAAAACAAGGCCCACCTGGCCTGTCTAGGATTAAGTCGCTTGGCTGATTCCAGATAAACCAGATTCTTATGGTCCGTGAGGACCACCACCTGATGTTTGGCTCCCTCCAGCCAATGTCTCCACTCTTCAAAAGCCCACTTCATGGCCAATAACTCCCGATTACCCACGTCATAATTACGTTCAGTTGGAGAAAATTTTCGAGAGAAAAAAGCACAAGGGTTACTTTTAGAGGTCTCAGGATCTCTTTGGGACAAAACGGCACCTGCCCCAATTTCGGAGGCATCAACCTCCACCTGAAATGGCAGAGAAACATCAGGCTGCCGTAGAACAGGAGCAGAAGTGAATCTCCGCTTAAGCTCGTGAAACGCAGAGACTGCCTCAGGAGGCCAATTCACTACAACAGAACCCTTTTTGGTCAAATCAGTCAATGGTTTAACAATAACAGAGAAATTACCAATAAATTTACGATAAAAATTGGCAAAACCCAAGAATCTCTGAAGAGTCTTTAATGAAGTAGGTTGGACCCAATCACAGATGGCCTGAACCTTGACTGGTCCATTTCAATAACAGATGGAGACAAAATGAATCCCAGAAATGAGATCCTCTGTATGCCAAAAAGACACTTTGATCCCTTCACATACAGAGCATTCTCTCTCAAAATCTGGAACACAGTCCGAACATGTTTCACATGAGAGTCCCAGTCATTGGAAAAAATCAAGATATCATCCAAATAAACAATCAGAAATTTATCCACAAAATCCCTGAAAATGTCATTCATGAAGGACTGGAAGACGGAAGGAGAATTAGTGAGCCCAAAGGGCATCACTAGGTACTCAAAATGCCCCTCTGGGGTATTAAATGCCGTCTTCCATTCATCCCCGTGCTTAATGCGAATAAGGTTATACGCCCCCCTGAGGTCAAGCTTGGTAAACCAAGTAGCACTTTTCACCCTGGAAAACAGGTCAGAAATCAAGGGTAACGGATATTGATATTTCACAGTGATATTGTTCAAGAGACGATAATCAATACACGGCCTCAATGAACCATCCTTTTTGGCCACAAAGAAAAAAACGGCACCCAAGGGTGAAGAGGATGGTCTGATATGACCCTTCTCCAATGACTCCTTGATATAAGACCGCATAGCGTCATGTTCAGGTACAGACAAGTTAAAAAGGCGACCTTTAGGGAATTTACTACCAGGCACTAATTCAATAGCGCAGTCATAGCTCCTATGGGGGCAAGGATGCAGATTTACTTTCGCTAAACACATCAGAAAAATCAGTCAAAAAGTCAGGCACATCTTGAGCCTGGGGAGAGGCAGAAAAAACAGGAGTGTTGGCATTAACACATTGGCAGCCCCAACTGGTTACAGACACAGATTTCCAATCCAAAACAGGATTATGAGACTGCAACCATGGGAAACCTAGTACAATAATGTCATGCAGATTATACAGCACCAAAAATTTGCAACTCTCCTGATGATCAGGTTCAACCCTCATTATCACCTGAGTAGAGAACTGGGGTTTATTCTCAGCCAAAGGGTAGAATCAATCCCCAGTAGGGGAATAGACTTCCGTAGGGGTATCAAGGGAAACCCACAACGTTTAGCAAAATTAAAATCCATCAGGTTAATAGCTGCTCCCGAATCAACAAAAGCCTGAGCAGAAAATGTGGACAGGGAGCAAATCAGGGTAACAGTCAACAGAAATTTAGTCTGAACACTACCCAAGACAACTGAGCGTGCAAAATGTCTTCCCCCTTAGGGCAGACTGAAATAGCATGAGAGGCATCACCACAGTAGAAACATAACCCATTGCGTTTTCGAAACTCATGACGCTGTGCCCCAGAAGCCACTCTATCACATTGCATGGGTTCAGAAGCTGGTTCACAAGGCAACACCATTCCATGCATACCTCTACGCTCACGCAAACGTCTGTCAATTTGAATCGCCAATGACATAGAATCATTGAGACCAGAGGGAGCAGGGAAACCCACCATAACATCTTTTACATTCTCTGACAGACCCTTCCGAAAAAGAGCTGCCAAAACATCATCATTCCATTTGGTCACAACTGCCCACTTTCGGATTTTCTGACAGTACAATTCAGCATCCTCAAGCCCCTGATTTAATGCCAACAAGGTTTTTTCAGCTTGATCAGTGACATTAGGTTCATCGTACAATAACCCCAGAGCCAGAAAAAATGCATCAACATTACTCAAAACAGGGTCCCCAGGTGTCAGGGAAAAAGCCCAATCTTGAGGATCGCCGCGCAGGAGAGAGATGACAATTTGAACCTGCTGTGCTGCGTTCCCTGAGGACTTAGGTTTTAAGGCAAAAAACAACTTACAGTTATTTTTGAAATTCAGAAATTTAGCTCGATCCCCTAAAAATAAATCTGGCATGGGGATCCTAGGTTCCACAACCGGCAACCCTGCAAGATAGGTAGCAATACTCCGTACTTCAGTGGCAAGCTGATCCACACGGCAACTGTGAAAACTCCATTGAGAGAAAAAAAAATCCTCCTCAGCACCTAGAGAAAAAGAGGGAAAAAAAATGCAACAAACAGAAAAAAAAAAATCTCTGACAACTCTGACAACTTTTTTTTTTCCACACTATTTTTCCCTTCTGTGAGTACCATATAATTTTCAGTTTGGCCAGTGATACTGTTATGATTTGGTAGCTGAGGAGAGCAGGAAAAAACGGCAATACACCAGAGAGGTTGGAATCTACTGGATTGCAGTACCCTGACTAACCACCACAACTAAAGGCAGCCATGGAGCGTTCCTACGTTGGTCCTAGACGCCACGTCACAGCCTGAGAGCCTAACTACACCTAAAGATAGAAAGAGGAAAGCTATCTGCCCCGGAGCAGATCCCCAAAGAACATAGGAAGCCCCCAAACATGTAATGGCGGTTAGACAAGAGGAAAACAGACACAGACAGAAAATAGTATGAGCAAATGCTGGGGCCCAATCTGACTTAGACAGAAAAGGATAGGAAGGATACTTAATGCAATCCAAAAAAACCCTAAAAAAAGCCAACGCTACTAATTGCAAAAACACCTGAGATCACACGACCTCTACCACCTAAATTAGTTCTCTGGTGTAACAAAACTAAGCCGCAGCCACAGAAAAAAAAACTGGAAAAGGCAAATGAACAAACAACAATGGCTCCAGAGGAACCGAGAGGAGACCAAGCCCCCCGGGGAGGGGAACCTGGCCAACCTCACAGAAATGCAGAGAAATATACAAATGGCAAGCACAAAAACAAAAAACAGAAAATATCTTATCTGAGAGCAGGAGAAGAGGCAAGATTCAACAAGCTTCCAAGTGAACCAGGAAACAACGTTGAGACAAGAACAATTGATCACCGGCAACCATGATGGGGGGAAACCTCCCTTATATCCAGCCAGTCTGTGATCCCTGATTGCCAATCCTCATTGAATGGTTCAGTACTGTTTGCAACCACCAGAGGGAGCTTCTGCTCAGAATTCATTTCTAAAACATTCATAACAGCAGGGGTTGGGGTAGAATCATAGAGGGGTAGCCCCCTCATAGAATATAATGTAGCCCCCTCATAGAATATAAAACAGTCCTCTCACAGAATATAATGTAGCCCCCTCATAAAATATAATGCAGCCCTCTCTCATAGAAAATAATGCAGCACCCCACAAAATATAATGCGACCGCCTCATTAGGTATAACGCAGTCCCCACCATAGAATATAATGTAGCACCCTCATAGGGTATAATGCAGGCCCCCCTCATATAGTATAATGCAGCCCCACCACAGAATATAATGCAGCCCCCCATAGAGTATACTGTAGCCCCCTCATATAGTATGATATAGCCCCCCAGAATATAATGTAGTCCCCTGAGAATAATGCAGTCCTCCCACAGAATATAATGTAGCCCCCTCAAAGTATAATGCAGACCCTCTCCATCCCCCATCATTGTCCTCATCACCACCTCCATCATTGCCTTCTCCCCCACCACCCCATCACTGCCCATTCCACCACCTCAATCATTGCCTCCTCCTCCACCACCATCATTGTCCATTTCATCACCTCCATCATTGCCTCCAACACCATCATTGCCCATCACCTCCACCACTGCCTCCCCACCATCATTGCCCATCACCTCCATCATTGTCTCCTCACCATCATTGCCCATCAGCTCCATCATTGCCTTCTCCCCCACCACCCCCATCACTGCCCATTCCACCACCTCAATCATTGCCTCCTCCTCCACCACCATCATTGTCCATTTCATCACCTCCATCATTGCCTCCCCCACCATCATTGCCCATCACCTCCATCACTGCCTCCTCCCACCATCATTGCCCATTGTAACGGGTCTGGGAGGCGGAACCTCTGAGCTTTATTATACAAGGAGGCTTTCCTTGTAAAGGAGCGGGTGGCGCCCGGGGAGACGGATAGGAAGTCACTGCAAGTGACGGGGGCAGTCTCTGGACAGATAGGTGGGAGGTCACGGCAAGTGACCGGGGCAGTCTCTGGATAGACAGACGGGTAGTCACGGCAAGTGACCGGGTTCAGTCTCTGGGTAGACAGGCAGGTAGTCACGGCAAGTGACCGGGGCAGTCTCTGGTTAGACAGGCAGGAAGTCACAGCAAGTGACCGGGGCAGTCTCTGGATGAACAGGCAGGCAAGGGGCAGTCTTTGACTGGACAGGTATATACGACCTGAGACGGTGGAGCCTCCCGGTAGGCTAGCAGGCAGATGACAGATGAGCACCCCCAAGTGAGCAGGCGAGAGTCTCTGGAATAGCCGATGGACACCGCGGGTGATGGCCGAACCTCCAGATAGGCTTGCAGGCAGATGACAGATGAGCGCCCCCAAGTGAGCAGGCGAGAGTCTCTGGAACAGCCGATGAACACCGCAGGTGATGGCCGAACCTCCAGGTAGGCTTGCAGGCAGATGGCAGATGAGCGCCCCCAAGTGAGCAGGCGAGAGTCTCTGGAATTGCCAATGGTCACCGCATGTGACGGCCGAACCTCCAGGCAGGCTTGCGGGCAGGTAGCAGACAGCAAACTGGCAGGAAACAGGCAAGTAACTGGAAACGGACCCTGAGGGCTGAAGCAGAGTAAACAGTGCAACAACAACATTGCTCGGGCACCTCCATTAAGGAGGAAGTACTTTATATAGGGAGGAGTCCTCCGGCATTGGCCGGGGACCTTTTTTGAAAAATGCGCGCGGCCCCGTTAAGAGCGGGGGAGCGCGCGGGCGCGCGCCCTAAGACCAGAAGCAGGGAAGGAGCGCGCGGCCCCAGCAGGGCGGAAGGAGGACGCTGAGCGCGGGTAAGGGGGGCGACGTCCCTGCCTGGCAGAGGACGCTGTCGCAGGGGAACAGCGTCCCTGCCTGGCAGAAGGCAGGGACGCCGATGCTACAGTACCCCCCCCTTAGGCCCCCCCTTCTTTAGGCCAGAAAGAAATTTAGCTAGGATGAGAGGGGCATGGATGTTCTCCCGAGGTTCCCACGTTCTCTCCTCAGGACCAAACCCCTTCCAATCCACCAGAAAATAGGTCTTTCTTCCTACCCTTTTTGTGGCCAGAATGTTCTCTACCTCAAATTTGTCTTCAGCAGACACTGGAGCAGGAGGTGTACCTGTAGACTTGACAAAAGAGTTAAGTACCACCGGTTTGAGGAGAGATACATGGAAGGAGTTAGGAATCCACAAATTGGCCGGGAGTTTCAATTTACAGGACACCGGGTTGATCTGACTGATGATCTCAAAAGGACCGATGAACCGAGGACCTAACTTGTAGGAAGGAATCTTGAGCCGGACATACTTGGACGAAAGCCAGACCTTATCCCCAGGACGGAATTGAGGAGGATCCAAACGTCTTTTGTCAGCATGTTTCTTCATGCGCTCGGATGACAGAATGAGTGCGGACCGGGTACTCTCCCATATGGAGGAAAATTTGTTAACCAGAGATTCCGCAGCTGGATTGTCCACAGAGATGGAGACAGGAACAGGGATCCGGGGGTGTTGACCGAAGACTACAAAAAACGGAGATTTGGAGGAAGATTCGCTCTCGTGATTGTTATAAGAGAATTCGGCCCAAGGCAGGAGATCCACCCAGTCAGAATGGTGGGCATTAACGAAGTGCCGGAGATAACTGGTCAGATTCTGATTGATTCGCTCGACTTGTCCATTGGACTGAGGTGGTAAGCAGAGGAGAAATCCAAGGTGACGTCTAGCAACTTACAAGTGGCTCTCCAGAAACGTGAGGTGAACTGAACCCCACGATCCGACACAATGTGACGAGGCAGACCATGAAGACGGAAAATGTGGCGGATAAAGTCTTTAGCCAACTCGGGTGCAGACGGAAGCCCTGGCAGGGGAATGAAGTGAGCCATCTTGGAGAATCGGTCAACGACCACCCAAATGACCGTACAACCGGCAGAGACGGGCAGATCTGTTATGAAGTCCATGGCTATATGCTGCCAGGGAGCAGCGGGTACAGGAAGCGGAAGAAGACGGCCGGCAGGCAGGTGTCTCGGAACTTTGTTGCGGGCACAGGAGACACAGGCAGAAACAAAGTCTATTACGTCTTTGTGCAGGGTAGGCCACCAGTAATGCCGAGTAATGAGCTGGAGGGTCTTTTTCTGACCAGTGTGGCCAGCTAGCTTAGACGAATGACCCCAGTGTAGGATTCTCTTCCGATCGGTTACCGATACGAACGTCTTGCCAGGAGGGAGACGATTTAGACTCACGGGAGCCACCCGCATCACTTTGGCGGGATCAATGATATGTTTAGGTTCCTCCTCGAGATCCGACACCAGGAAGGACCGGGACAAGGCGTCCGCCTTGATGTTCTTGTCGGCCGGGCGAAAATGTAAAAGAAAATCAAAGCGGGCAAAAAACAAGGACCATCGGGCCTGTCGAGGGTTAAGTCTCTGGGCATGCTGGAGGTAAGCCAGATTCTTGTGGTCAGTGTAAATGATTACCGGATGAAGAGCCCCTCGAGTAGGTAACGCCACTCCTCCAATGCCAGCTTGATGGCCAATAACTCTCGGTCTCCTATGGAGTAATTGCGCTCAGAAGAGGAGAAGAGTTTGGAGAAGAAGCCGCAAGATACCATCCTCCGGATGAAGATTTTTGAGTAAGTACCGCTCCGGCTCCAGAAGAGGAAGCGTCCACCTCCAGGAAGAACTGCTTGTTGCCGTCCGAGCGATGCAGCACTGGAGCGGAAGAGAAGGCCTGTTTTAAAGAAAGAAAGGCCTCCTCAGCTTCGGGCGTCCACTGTTTGGGATTAGCATCCTTGCGGGTGAGCGCGGAGATTGGAGCAGTCCGGGAAGAGAAGTGCGGTATGAAAAGACGGTAATAATTGGCGAATCCCAGGAACCGCTGAATGGCCTTCAACCCCTCCGGTCGGGGCCATTTCTCGATGGCAGACAGTTTCTCCGGATCCATTCGTAGGCCTGTCTGAGAAATGATGTAGCCCAAAAACGGAAGCGAGGTCTGCTCAAAGAGGCACTTCTCATATTTGGCGAAGAGGTGATTCTGCCTGAGCCTGAGCAGAACCTGACGAACATCCCTCCGGTGAGACTGGAGATCCGGAGAAAAGACCAAGATGTCGTCTAGGTACACCACAACGCAGGAGTAGAGAAGGTCCCGGAAGATGTCACTGACCAACTCCTGAAAGACTGCTGGAGCATTACAGAGACCAAAGGGCATAACCAAATACTCGTAGTGGCCGTCCCGGGTATTGAATGCCGTCTTCCATTCATCTCCCCGACGGATACGGACCAGGTTATATGCCCCACGGAGATCCAGTTTGGTGAAGATTCTAGCCCCCTCAGACGATCAAACAATTCTGGAATGAGCGGAAGAGGGTACTTATTCTTCACCGTGATCAAATTTAGACCTCTGTAGTCAATACAGGGACGGAGAGAGCCGTCTTTCTTTTTTACGAAGAAGAAACCTGCTCCCGCTGGGGAGGTGGATTTCCGGATGAATCCCTTAGCCAAATTCTCCTCGATATATTCGGACATCGACCTGGTCTCAGCAGCGGACAATGGGTAAATACGCCCACGGGGAGGCGTAGTACCGGGTAGCAGGTCGATAGGGCAATCATACGGTCTGTGCGGGGGTAATGTCTCTGCTTCCTTTTTATTAAAGACATCAGCGAAAGACCAATATGGAATCGGGAGCCCTGGTAGATTAGTTGGTGTAGGAGAAGGACGGACGGGATGAACAGGAACCAAACAAGTTTTATGACAGTCCTGTCCCCAGCGAAGGATCTCTCCAGTCTGCCAGTCGAGCACGGGTGCATGCTTTTGGAGCCAAGGCAGACCTAGTAAGAAAGCGTGTGAGAGTCCAGGCAGAACATGAAACGAGATGCTCACAGAATGCAGCATTCCTACCTGCAGGGTTATGGCTTCAGTGATAAGTTGGATGGGACGTGGTAGGAGACCCCATCCACAGCAGCAACAGATACTGGTTCAACCAGAGGTTTGGTAGGAATGCGATATTTCTCTACTAGAGCCTGTGAAACAAGATTCCCGGCTGCTCCAGAATCAAGTTGGGCAAGTTCGAAATAACGGTTCTCACCGAGGAGAATTGAGACTGACAACAGCAGAGATGAAGAGGATTTATTTTTGTCTAGGTGGACCTCTCCGAGCGAACCTAGACACAGGCGTTTCCCGACCTCTCTGGGCAGGTACGGATCCAGTGCTCCTTACTGCCACAGTAGAAGCAACTCCTCTCGGTACGGCGTGAGTCCTGACGGGCTTTGACCATCTTGGTCTGGTCGACTTGCATAGGCTCAGAAGAGTGTACCTGAGGAGAAACGGAAGGAGTTACAGGTCTCTGAAAAGAAGGAGCAAGACGAGGAAACCTTCTCTCACGGGTGACCTCTTTAGCGCGCTCCTGGAACCGCAGATCAATTCGATTGGCGAGATTTATTAGGTCATCGAGAGAGGTTGGAATGTCCCGACCAGCAAGTTCATCTTTAATGCGGCCGGACAGACCCTCCCAGAAGACAGAGATCAGAGCGTCATTATCCCAAGCTAGCTCCGAGGCAAGGGTACGGAACCGTATGGCATATTGACCCACTGTGAGACTTCCCTGACGGAGACGCAGCAGAGAAGATGCAGAGGAGGTCTTCCGTCCGGGTTCGTCGAATACCTTCCGGAAGGCTGAGAGAAAAGCAGACAGGTCAGACACCAGAGGATCCTCTCTCTCCCAAAGAGGATTTAGCCAGGCCAGGGCTTCTCCGGTGAGATGGGACATGATGAAGGCAATTTTGGCCCGGTCGGAGTTAAACTGGTGTGCCAGGAGTTCAAAATGCAGGGTGCACTGGTTAATGAAACCCCGAGCCAGAGCAGGGTCGCCTCCAAACCGAGGAGGAGCTGAAAGTCGAGGTCCAGGAACAGAAACCACGGAATTGGTAAGCAGCGGAACTGCCGGATTGCGAGTCATGGCGCCCGCGGTGGTTGCTGGTGAAGTAGTCAGGGTGTCCAGGCGGGAATTAACATTCCGCAGGTGACCCAGGATGGACTCCTGTTGAGACCTCTGACGAGACAGTTCATGACACAGGTCAGAGAGCGAAGGGGTTTGGGTGCCACCGGGTTCCATGGCCCGAGCAAACTGTAATGGGTCTGGGAGGCGGAACCTCTGAGCTTTATTATACAAGGAGGCTTTCCTTGTAAAGGAGCGGGTGGCGCCCGGGGAGACGGATAGGAAGTCACTGCAAGTGACGGGGGCAGTCTCTGGACAGATAGGTGGGAGGTCACGGCAAGTGACCGGGGCAGTCTCTGGATAGACAGACGGGTAGTCACGGCAAGTGACCGGGGCAGTCTCTGGGTAGACAGGCAGGTAGTCACGGCAAGTGACCGGGGCAGTCTCTGGTTAGACAGGCAGGAAGTCACAGCAAGTGACCGGGGCAGTCTCTGGATGAACAGGCAGGCAAGGGGCCGGGGCAGTCTTTGACTGGACAGGTATATACGACCTGAGACAGTGGAGCCTCCCGGTAGGCTAGCAGGCAGATGACAGATGAGCGCCCCCAAGTGAGCAGGCGAGAGTCTCTGGAATAGCCGATGGACACCGCGGGTGATGGCCGAACCTCCAGATAGGCTTGCAGGCAGATGACAGATGAGCGCCCCCAAGTGAGCAGGCGAGTGTCTCTGGAACAGCCGATGAACACCGCAGGTGATGGCCGAACCTCCAGGTAGGCTTGCAGGCAGATGGCAGATGAGCGCCCCCAAGTGAGCAGGCGAGAGTCTCTGGAATTGCCGATGGTCACCGCATGTGACGGCCGAACCTCCAGGCAGGCTTGCGGGCAGGTAGCAGACAGCAAACTGGCAGGAAACAGGCAGGTAACTGGAAACGGCCCCTGAGGGCTGAAGCAGAGTAAACAGTGCAACAACAATATTGCTCGGGCACCTCCATTAAGGAGGAAGTACTTTATATAGGGAGGAGTTCTCCGGCATTGGCCGGGGACCTTTTTTGAAAAATGCGCGCGGCCCCTTTAAGAGCGGGGGAGCGCGCGGGCGCGCCCTAAGACCAGAAGCAGGGAAGGAGCGCGCGGCCCCAGCAGGGCGGAAGGAGGATGCTGAGCGCGGGTAAGGGGGGCGACGTCCCTGCCTGGCAGAGGACGCTGTCGCAGGGGAACAGCGTCCCTGCCTGGCAGAAGGCAGGGACGCCGATGCTACACCCATCACCTCCATCATTGTCTCCCCACCATCATTGTCCATCACCTCCATCATTGCCTTCTCCCCCACCACCCCATCACTTCCCATTCCACCACCTCAATCATTGCCTTCTCCTCCATCACCATTGTCCATTTCATCACCTCCATCATTGCCTATCACCTCCATCATTGCCTCCCCAACCATCATTGCCCATCACCTCCATCATTGTCTCCCCCACCATCATTGCCCATCACCTCCATCATTGCCTCCCCACCATCATTACCCATCACCTCCATCATTGCCTCCCGCACCATCATTGCCCATCACCTTCATCATTGCCTCCCTCCACCACCATCATTGTCCATCACCTCCATCATTGCCTCCCCCACCATCACCTCCATCATTGCCTCCCCACGCTGCCATCATTGCCCATCACATCTATCATTGCCTCCCCACAATCATTGCCCATCACCTCCATCATTGTCTCCCCCACCATCATTGCCCATCACCTCCATCATTGCCTCCCCATCATTGCCCATCACCTCCAGTTCTCCGGTGGGCCTGTCCGAGCCTGGATGGAGGGCTAACTCAGGAGATAAGGCAAGGGTGGAGGCCCAGACATCTTCACCTTCAGAAGTATCCCAGGGAGTAGGGCGAGCTAGGGCAGGCTGAAAATTATGAAATGGTAAGAAAGGATGTTGAGAAGGCTGAACTTTTAAATTCCTATTTTGCATCTGTTTTCTCTCAGAAAGGAAATGTAACATCAACTGATCTTCACTGTCCTATTAACCCCTTCACCCCAAGGGTGGTTTGCACGTTAATGACCGGGCCAATTTTTACAATTCTGACCACTGTCTCTTTATGAGGTTATAACTCTGGAACGCTTCAACGGATATTCACGATTCTGAGATTGTTTTCTCGTGACATATTGTACTTCACGTTAGAAGTAAAATTTCTTCGATATAACTTGCGTTTATTTTTGAAAACATTTTGCAATTTTCAAACTTTGAATTTTTATTCCCTTAAAACAGAGAAATATATCACACAAAATAGTTAAGAAATAACATTTTCCACATGTCTACTTTACATCAGCACAATTTTGGAACCAAAATTTTTTTTTGTTAGGAAGTTATAAGGGTTAAAATTTGACCAGCGATTTCTCATTTTTACAACAAAATTTACAAAGCCATTTTTTTAGGGACCACCTCACATTTGAAGTCACTTTGAGGGGTCTATATGGCAGAAAATACCCAAAGGTGACACCATTCTAAAAACTGCACCCTCAAGGTACTCAAAACCACATTCAAGAAGTTTATTAACCCTTCAGGTGCTTCACAGGAACTAAAGCAACGTGGAAGGAAAAAATGAATATTTAACTTTTTAGCCACAAAAATGATCTTTTACAAACTTTTTTTTTATTTTCACAAGGGTAAAAGGAGAAAATGGACAGATAACGTTGTTATGCAATTTCTCATGAGTACGCCAATACCCAATATGTGGGGGAAAACCACTGTTTGGGCACACGGCAGAGCTCGTAATGGAAGGAGTGCCGTTTTACTTTTTCAAACTAAAATTGGCTGGAATTTAGATTGGATGCCATGTCGCGTTTGGAGAACCTCTGATGCGCCTAACAGTGGAAACCCCCACAAGTGACACCATTTTGGAAACTAGACCCCCTAAGGTACTTATCTAGATCTGTTGTGAGCACTTTGAACCCCAAGTGTTTCACAAAAGTTTATAATGCCTGGGTGTGAAAAAAAAAAAACAATTTTCCACAAAAATGATTTTTTAGTCCCAAATTTTTGAATTTTCCCAAGGAAATTGGACCCCAAAAGTTGTTGTCCAATTTGTCCTGAGAATGCTGATACCCCATATGTAGGGGGGGGAACTGTTTGGGCGCACGGCAGGGCTTGGAAAGGAAGTAGTAACGTTTTGGAATGCAGACGTTGATGGGGGTCATGTTCCGTTTGCAGTGCCCCAGATGAGCCTAAACAGTGGAAACCCCCACAAGTGACCCCATTTTGGAAACTAGACCCCCCAAGGAACTTATCTAGATCTTTGGTGAGCACTTTGAACCCCCAAGTGCTTCACACAAGTTTATAATGCCCGGGCATGAAAATAAAAAATCCTATTTTTTTCCCACAAAAATTATATTTTAGTCACTAATTATTTATTTTCCCAAGGGTAACAGGAGAAATTGGACCACATAAGTTGTTGTACAATTTGTCCTGAGTACGCTGATACCCCATATGTGGGGGGGAACCACTGTTTGGGCGCACGGCAGAGCTCGGAATGGAAGGAGCACCATTTGACTTTTTCCAACCAAAATTGGCTGGAATTGAGATTGGATGCCATGTTGCATTTGGAGAGCCCCTGATGTGCAAAAAAAGTGGAAACCCCCCACAAATGACCCCATTTTGGAAACTAGACCCCCTAAGGAACTTATCTAGATCTTTGGTGAGCAATTTGAACCCAAAGTGCTTCACACAAGTTTATAACGTAGAGCCGTAAAATTTAAAAATCATATTTTTTCCACAAAAATGATCTTTTCATCCCAATTTTTATTTTTCCAAGGGTAACAAGATTCCAATAGTTATTGTACAATTTGTCCTGAGTGCGCTGATACCCCATATGTGGGGGTAAACCACTGTTTGGGTGCATGGCAGAGTTTGGAAGGGAAGGAGCGCCGTCTGACTTTTTCAACGCAGAATTGGCTGGATGCCATGTCGTGTTTGGAGAGCTCCTGATCTGCCTAAACAGTGGAAACCCCCATAAATGACACCATTTTGGAAACTAGACCCCTCAAGGAACTTATCTAGATGTGTGGTGAGAACTTTGAACCCCCAGGTGTGTCACTAAAGTTTATAACGTACAGCCGTAAAATAAAAAATCTTTTTTTTTTTTTTTTTACAAAAATGATTTTTTCGCCCCCAATATTTTATTTTCACAAGGGTAACAGAAGAAATTGGAACCCAAAAGTTGTTGTCCAATTTGTCCTGAGTATGCTGATACCCAATATGTGGGCGAAAACTACTGTATGGGCACACGTCGGGGCTGGGAAGGGAAGTAGTGACGTTTTGGATTGCAGACTTTGATGGAATGGTCTGGGGCGTCATGTCACATTTGGAGAGCCCCTGATGCACCTAAACAGTGGAAACCCCCACAAGTGACCCCATTTTGGCAAATAGACCCCACAAGGAACTTATCTAGATGTGTGATGAGCACTTTGAACCCCGAAGTGCTTCACAGAAGTTTATAACGTACAGCCGTAAAAATGAAAAATCTTTTTTTTTTACAAAAATGATTTTTTTCGCCCCAATATTTTATTTTCACAAGGGTAACAGGAGAAATTGGACCCCAAAAGTTGTTGTCCAATTTGTCCTGAGTATGTTGATACCCAATATGTGGGAGAAAACTACTGTATGGGCGCACGTCAGGGCTCGGAAGGGAAGTAGTGACGTTTTGGATTGCAGACTTTGATGGAATGGTCTGGGGGCGTCATGTCGCATTTGGAGAGCCCCTGATGCGCCTAAACAGTGGAAACCCCCCACAAGTGACCCCATTTTGGAAAATAGACCCCACAAGGAACTTATCTAGATGTGTGGTGAGCACTTTGAACCCCGAAGTGCTTCACAGATATTTAAACGCACAGCCGTAAAAATAAAAAATCTTTTTTTTTTTTTTGCAAAAATGATTTTTTCGCCCCAATATTTGATTTTTACAAGGGTAACAGGAGAAATTGGACCCCAAAAGCTGTTGTCCAATTTGTCCTGAGTACGCTGATACCCAATATGTGGGAGAAAACTACTGTATGGGTACACGTTGGGGCTCGGAAGGGAAGTAGTGACGTTTTGGATTGCAGATTTTGATGGAATGGTCTGGGGGCATCATGTCGCATTTGGAGAGCCCCTGATGCGCCTAAACAGTGGAAATCCCTAACAAGTGACCCCATTTTGGAAAATAGACCCCACAAGGAACTTATCTAGATGTGTGGTGAGCGCTATGAAGACCCAAGTGCTTCACAGAAGTTTATAATGTACAGCCGTAAAAACAAAAAAATAATTTTTTTTTGTACAAAAATGATATTTTCGCCCCCAGTTTTTTATTTTCCCAAGGGTAACAGAAGAAATAGGACAAATTGCACAATAACTCTTGGGGTCCAGAGTACGCTGATACCCATATGTGGGGATAAACTACTGTTTGGACGCATGGCAGAGCTCAGAAGTGAAGGAGCACCGTTTGACTTTTTCAACGCAGAATTGGCTGGAATTGAGATCAGACGCCATGTCACATTTGGAGAGCCCCTGATGTGCCTAAACAGCGGAAACCCCCAATTCTAACTCCAACCCTAACCCCAACACACCCCTAACCCTAGTCCCAACCCTAACCACAAACCTAACCCTAACACACCCCTAATCCCAACCCTAACCCTAATCCTAACTTTAGCGCCAACCCTAACCCTAACTTTAGCCGCAACCCTAACCCTAATGGGAAAATGGAAATAAATACATTTTTTTATTTTATTATTTTTCCCTAACTAAGGGGGTGATAAAGGGGTGTTTGATTTACTATTTATAGCGGGTTTTTATGATTGGCAGCTGTCACGCTAAAAGACGCTTTTTATTGCAAAAATAGTTTTTTGCATCGCCACATTTTGAGAGTTATAATTTTTGCATATTTTGGCCCTCAGAGTCATGTGAGGTCTTATTTTTTGCGGTACGAGTTGACGTTTTTATTGGTATCATTTTTGAGCACGTGACATTTTTTGATCGCTTTTTATTTCGATTTTTGGGAGGTTAGAAAATCAGCAATTCATGAATTTTTTTGGGGGAGGTGTTTTTATTGTTCCGCGTGTGGTAAAATTGATAAAGCAGTTTTATTCTTCGGGTCAGTACAATTATGGCGATACCTCATTTATATCATTTTTTTATGTTTTGGCGCTTTTATAGAATAAAAACAATTTTATATAAAAAAAATATTATTTTTGCATCGCTTTATTCTGCGAGCTATAACTTTTTTATTTTTTCGCTGATGATGCTGTATGACAGCTCATTTTTTGCGGGACAAGATGACGTTTTCAGCGGTACCATGTTTATTTATATCGGTCTTTTTGATCGCGTGTTATTCCACTTTTTGTTCGGCGGTATGATGATAAAGCATTGATTTTTTGCTTTGTTTATTTTTTTTTTTAAGGGGTTCACTAAAGGGGTTAACTAGTGGGACAGTTTTATAGGGGGGGGGTCGTTACGGACGCGGCGATACCAAATATGTGTACTTTTATTGTTTTGTTTTTTTTATTTACAGGAAGAAATTAATTTATTGGGGAATATTTTTTTTTTTTTCATTCATTTTGGATTTTTTTTTAAAACATGTTTATTTCTATTTTTTTTAACTTTTTTACTTTGTCCCAGGGTGGGACATCACTGTATTTTATCAGATCGCTGGTGTGACAGTGTGCACAGCACTCTGTCACACCAGCGATCGCTCAGGCAGTGCAGCAGGCTTCTCAGTGCCTGCTCTCAGCAGGCACTGAGGAAGCCGCCTCCCTCCAGGACCCCGGCGCCATCTTGGATCCGGGTCCTGGGAGGGAGGAAGCCCTCAGAACAGCGCGATAACATCGCTCTGGTCTGAGGGTCTCAGGGGGGCGCGCAGGGAGCCCCCACCCTGCGCGATCCTCCCCTGTGCCCCCAGTACACCGCGATCATGTTTGATCGCGGTGTGCAAGGGTTAATGTGCCGGTAGCGGTCCATGACCGCTCCTGACACACAGTCACGGGTGTCAGCTGTGATAATCAGCTGACACCCGGCGGCGATTAGCTGAGCTCCCTCCGGGAGCGCAGCTGATCGCCTATGACGTACTATCCCGTCCATGGTCAGATTGTCACGGGTTTTATGGACGGGATAGTACGTCTAATGTCAGAGAGGGGTTAAAGAAATAGGAGAATCCAGGATATCTATAAGCAGAAAGCTAGTGAGGAAACACTTAGCTAACATAAATGTATTCAAGTCTCCAGGTCCAGATGAATTACACCCCAGAGTACTGAAGGAGATAGCAGAAGAAATTTTTGAACCACTCTCCATAATCTTTGAAAATTCTTGGAGAACAGGAGAAGTCCCAGAAGACTGGAGAAGAGCAAATGTTGTTCCTATCTTCAAAAAGGGGAAGAATGTGGACCCAGGGAACTATAGGCCGGTGAGTATGACTTCTCTACCTGGAAAGATCTTTGAACAAATTATTAGAAATCAGAATCAGCATGGGTTTGCAACTAATAAGTCACGTCAGACTAATTTAATTTCCTTCTATGACAGAATCACTGACTGGGTGGATCAGGGAAATGCTGTAGATATAGTATACCTTGACTTCAGCAAAGCATTTGACAAAGTATCTCACACAATCCTTATTGAAAACATGATTAAGTATGGAATGGACAAGGCAACTGTTAGGTGGATTCATAACTGGCTTAGTGATTGGATCCAAAGAGTGGTCATAATTGGCTGCACATCCAGTTGCAAGAATGTCTCAAGTGGGGTACCACAGGGCTCTATACTGGGCCCTGTATTGTTCAACATCTTTATCAATGATTTAGATGAAGGAATTGAGGGTAAACTGATTAAGTTTGCTGATGACACAAAGTTAGGAGGGGTAGCTAATACTAGAGAAGAGAGAGAGAGGATTCAATAAGATATAAATAAACTGGAGCAGTGGGCAGCAACTAACAGAATGGTTTTTAATAGGGAAAAATGCAGAGTACTACATCTGGGCAATAAAAATGAAAAAAGTAATGGGATGAAACTGAATGGGAGAAGATACAGATTAGATATTAGAAAAAACTTTTTGACAGTTAGGGTGATCAATGAGTGGAGCAGGCTGCCACGAGAGGTGGTGAGTTCTCCTTCAATGGAAGTCTTCAAACAGAGGCTGGACAGACATCTGTCTGGGATGATTTAGTGAATCCTGCTTTGAGCAGGGGGTTGGACCAGATGACCCAACTCTACCATTCTATGATTCCATGATTCTACAGAAAAGCCCACAATGGTGACAGAAATAACTTGAATCTGACAAAAGTAACAATAAATCAAAAATCTATGAAAATGAACAAATGAAAGTCAGACATTGCTTTTCCACCATGCTTCCATAGAATTAAAAAAAAAATGAAAACTCATAAAATAGGCCTGGACAGAAATGATGGTAACCCTGAAAATAATGTGACAAAAGGGATATGTTAACCCCTTAACCCCCAAGGGTGGTTTGCACGTTATTGACCGGGCCAATTTTTACAATTCTGACCACTATCTCTTTATGAGGTTATAACTCTGGAACGCTTCAACGGATCTTAGCGATTCTGAGACTGTTTTCTCGTGACATATTGTACTTCATGATAGTGGTAAAATTTCTATGATATATCTTGTGGTTATTTATGAAAAAAATGGAAATATGGCAAAAATATGGAAAATTTAGCAATTTTCAAACTTTGAATTTTTATTCCCTTAAAACAGAGAAATATGTCACACAAAATAGTTGCTAAATAACATTTCCCACATGTCTACTTTATGTCAGCACAATTTTGGAACCAAAATTTTTTTTTGTTACGAAGTTATAAGGCTTAAAAGTTGACCAGCGATTTCTCATTTTTACAACAAATTATACAAAACCATTTTTTTAAGGGACCACCTCACATTTGATGTCACTTTGAGGGGTCTATATGGCAGAAAATACCCAAAAGGGACACCATTCTAAAAACTGCACCCCTCAAGGTACTCAAAACCACATTCAAGAAGTTTATTAACCCTTTAGGTGCTTCACAGGAGCTGAAGCAACTTGGAAGGAAAAAATGAACAATTAACTTTTTAGTCACAAAAATGATCTTTTACAAACAATTTTTTTATTTTAACAAGGGTAAAAGGAGAAAATGGACAAAAAAGCTTGTTGTGCAATTTCTCCTGAGTACGCCGATACCCCATATGTGGGGGGAAAACCACTGTCTGGGCGCACGGCAGGGCTTGTAAAGGAAGGAGCGCCGTTTGAGTTTTTCAAACCAAAATTGGCTGGAATTGAGATTGGACGCCATGTCGCGCTTGGAGATCCCCAAAGAGAGCCCCTGATGTGCCTAATCAGTGGAAACCCCCCACAAGTGACACCATTTTGGAAACTAGACCCCCTAAGGAACTTATCTAGTTCTGTGGTTAGTCCCCAATTTTTTATTTTTTCCAAGGAAATTGGACCCCAAAAATTGTTGTCCAATTTGTCCTGAGTATGCTGATACCCCATATGTGAGGGGGGGGGAATATGGTTTGGGAGCACAGCAGGGCTCTGAAAGGAAGTAATGACATTTTGGAATGCAGACTTTGATGGGTGTCATGTTCAGCTTGCAGAGCCCCTGATGTGCCTAGACAGTGGAAACCCCCCACAAGTGACACCATTTAGGAAACTAGACCCCCTAAGGAACTTATCTAGATGTGTAGTGAGCACTTTGAACCCCCAAGTGCTTCAAACACAAGTTTATAATGCCTGGGCATGAAAATAAAAAATCCTATTTTTTTCCCACAAAAAATGATATTTAAGTCACCAATTTTTTATTTTCCCAAAGATAACAGGAGACATTGGACCATAAAAGTTGTTGTCCAATTTGTCCTGAGTAGGCTGATACCCCATGTGTGGTGGGAACCACTGTTTTGGTGCACGGCAGAGCTCGGAAGGGAAGGAGCGCCATTTAACTTTTTCAAACCAAAATTGGCTGGAATCGAGATTGGACGCCACGTCGCATTTGGATAGCCCCTGATATGCCTAAACAGTGGAAACCCCCCACAAGTGACCCGATTTCAGAAACTAGACCCCCTAAGGAACTTATCTAGATCTGTGGTGAGCACTTTGAACCCCCAAGTGCTTCACACAAGTTTATAACGTAGAGCCGTAAAATTAAAAAATCATATTTTTTCCACAAAAATGATTTTTTTCACCCCAAATTTTATTTTCCCAAAAGTAACAAGACCTCAAAAGTTATTATGCAATTTGTCCTGAGTACGCTGATACCCAATATGTGGGGGTAAACCATTGTTTGGGTGCATGGCAGAGCTCGGAAGGGAAGGAGCACAGTTTGACTTTTTCAACGCAGAATTGACTGGACATCATGTCGTGTTTGGAGAGCACCTGATGTGCCTAAACAGGGGAAACCCCCCACAATTGACACCATTTTGGAAACCAGACACCCCAAGGAACTTATCTAGATATGTTGTGAGCACGTTCAACCCCCAAGTGTTTCACTAAAGTTTATAATGCCTGGATGTGAAAAAAAAAATTTCCACAAAAATTATTTTTTAGTTCCCAATTTTTGATTTTTTCCAAGGAAATTGAACCCCAAAAGTTGTTGTCCAATTTGTCCTGAGTACGCTGATACCCCATATGTGAGGGGGGGAATATTGTTTGGGAGCACAGCAGGGCTCTGAAAGGAAGTAATGACATTTTGGAATGCAGACTTTGATGGGTGTCATGTTCAGTTTGCAGAGCCCCTGATGTGCCTAAACAGTGGAAACCCCCCACAAGTGACCCCATTTTGGAAACTAGACCCCCTAAGGAACTTATCTAGATCTGTGGTGAGCACTCTGAACCCCCAAGTGCTTCACACAAGTTTATATACCCGGGCATGAAAATAAAAAGGGTATTTTTTTCCCAGAAAAATGGGAAAATGGACATAAATACATTATTTTAATTGTATTTTTTTCCCTAACTAAGGGGGTGATAAAGGAGGTTTGATTTACTATTTATAGTGGGTTTTTATGTTTTGCAGCTGTCACACTCTAAAAGACGCAATTTTTTTTTTTCCCAAGGGTAACGGGAGAAATTGGACACCAAATTTGTTGTTCAATTTGTCCTGAGTACACTGATACCCTATATGTGGGAGAAAACTACTGTATGGGCACACATCGGGGCTTGGAATGGAAGTAGTGACATTTTGCATTGCTGATTTTGATGGAATATTCTGCAGGCGTCATGTCGCATTTGGAGAGCCCCTTATGTGCCTAAACAGTGGAAACCTCCCACAAGTGACACCATTTTGGAACCTAGACCCTCAAAGGAACTTATCTAGATGTGTGGTGAGAACTTTGAAACTCCAAGTGCTTCACAGAAGTTTATAACGTAGAGCCATAAAAATAAAAAATCATATTTTTTTCCACAAAAATCATATTTTCCCCCCAATTTTTTATTTTCCCAAGGATAACAGAAGAAATTGGACCCAAAGAGTTATTGTGCAATTTTTCCTGAGTACGCTGATACCCCATATGTGGGGTAAACTACTGTTTGGGTGCATGGCAGAGCTCAGAAGGGAAGGAGCACAGTTTGTCTTTTTCAACGCCGAATTGGCTGGAATTGAGATCAGACGCCATGGCACGTTTGGAGAGCACCTGATGTGCCTAAACAGTGGAAACCCCCCAATTCTAACTCCAACCCTAACCCCAACACACCCCTAACTCTAATCCCAAACCTAATCATAACCCTAACCACAAACCTAACCCTAACACACCAATAACCCTAATCCCATCCCTATCCCTAACCCTAACTTTAGCTCCAACTCTAACCCTAACTTTAGCCCTAACCCTAACCCTAACCCTAATGGGAAAATGGACATAAATACATTATTTTAATTGTATTATTTTTCCCTAACTAAAGGGGTGATAAAGGAGGTTTGATTTACTATTTATAGTGGGTTTTTATGTTTTGCAGCTGTCACACTCTAAAAGACGCTTTTAATTGCAAATAATAGTTTTTGCATCATCACATTTTGAGAGCCATAATTTTTCCATATTTTGGACCACAGAGTCATGTGAGGTCTTATTTTTTGCGGGACGAGTTGATGTTTTAATTGGTACCATTTTTGGGCACATGACAGTTTTTGATCACTTTTTATTACAATTTTTGGGAGTCAGAATGAACAGAAACCAACAATTCATGAATTTCTTTTGTGAGGGGGCGTTTATACCGTTCCACGTGTGGAAAAATTGATAAAGCAGTTTTATTCTTCGGGTCAGTACGATTACGACGATACCTCATTTATATCATTTTTTTATGTTTTGGCGCTTTTATACAATAAAAACTTTTATATAAAGTGACTTCAAATGTGATGTGGTCCCTAAAAAAATGCTGTTGTAAAAATGAGAAATTGCTGGTCAACTTTTAACTCTTATAACTTCGTAAGAAAAAAAAATTTTGTTTCCAAAATTGTGGTGATGAAAAGTAGACATGTGGGAAATGTTATTTATTAAGAAATTTGTGTGACATATCTCTCTGATTTAAGGGCATAAAAATTTAAAGTTTGAAAATTGCTAAATTTTCGCCATATTTCTGTTTTTTTTCATAAATAAACACAAGTCATATAAAAAATTTTTTAACACTAACGTGAAGTACAATATGTCACGAAAAAACATTCTCATAATCAGAAGGATTCGTTAAAGCATTCCAGAGTTATAACCTCAGAAAATGACAGTGGTCTGAATTGTAAAAATTGGCCTGGTCATTAAGCTGCAAATTGTCTCGGTCACTAAGGGGTTAAACACGCTTGAACATGCTTTTTGTTCAGCAATGGAGTCTTGTGTGGTGACCCTGCATACAGGTCATGGACATTGAATGCATTACTTATAGTTTTCTTTGAAACAATTGTACCTGCTGATTCTAGTTCTTTGTGTAGCACAGATGGTTTTTGGCTTTTGGACAACTGTTCTGATAATTCTTTCCACTCCTCTGTCAGAAATTTTGCAGTGAGCATCTAGTCATAGACAATTTATGTTGAAATTATGTTCTTTCTGCTTCCAGAATATTGCCCCAACAGTGCAATATGTGGGGGAAAACCACTGTCTGGGCGCACGGCATGGCTTGTTAAGGAAGGAGCGCCGTTTGACTTTTTCAAACCAAAATTGGCTGGAATTGAGATTGGACGCCATGTCGCGTTTGGAGAGCCCCTGGAGCGCCCCTGATGTGCCTAAACAGTGGGAACCCCCCACAAGTGACACCATTTTGGAAACTAGACCCCCTAAGGAACTTATCTAGTTCTGTGGTGAGCACTTTGATCCCCCAAGTGTTTCACTAAAGTTTATAATGCCTGGATGTGAAAAAAAAAATTTCCACAAAAATTATTTTTTAGTCCCCAATTTTTGATTTTTTCCAAGGAAATTGAACCCCAAAAGTTGTTGTCCAATTTGTCCTGAGTACGCTGATACCCCATATGTGAGGGGGGGAATATTGTTTGGGAGCACAGCAGGGCTCTGAAAGGAAGTAATGACATTTTGGAATGCAGACTTTGATGGGTGTCATGTTCAGTTTGCAGAGCCCCTGATGTGCCTAAACAGTGGAAACCCCCCACAAGTGACCCCATTTTGGAAACTAGACCCCCTAAGGAACTTATCTAGATCTGTGGTGAGCACTCTGAACCCCCAAGTGCTTCACACAAGTTTATATACCCGGGCATGAAAATAAAAAGGGGTATTTTTTTCCCAGAAAAATGGGAAAATGGACATAAATACATTATTTTAATTGTATTTTTTTTCCCTAACTAAGGGGGTGATAAAGGAGGTTTGATTTACTATTTATAGTGGGTTTTTATGTTTTGCAGCTGTCACACTCTAAAAGACGCAATTTTTTTTTTCCCAAGGGTAACGGGAGAAATTGGACACCAAATTTGTTGTTCAATTTGTCCTGAGTACACTGATACCCTATATGTGGGAGAAAACTACTGTATGGGCACACATCGGGGCTTGGAATGGAAGTAGCGACATTTTGCATTGCTGATTTTGATGGAATATTCTGCAGGCGTCATGTCGCATTTGGAGAGCCCCTTATGTGCCTAAACAGTGGAAACCTCCCACAAGTGACACCATTTTGGAACCTAGACCCTCAAAGGAACTTATCTAGATGTGTGGTGAGAACTTTGAAACTCCAAGTGCTTCACAGAAGTTTATAACGTAGAGCCATAAAAATAAAAAATCATATTTTTTCCACAAAAATCATATTTTCCCCCCAATTTTTTATTTTCCCAAGGATAACAGAAGAAATTGGACCCAAAGAGTTATTGTGCAATTTTTCCTGAGTACGCTGATACCCCATATGTGGGGTAAACTACTGTTTGGGTGCATGGCAGAGCTCAGAAGGGAAGGAGCACAGTTTGTCTTTTTCAACGCCGAATTGGCTGGAATTGAGATCAGACGCCATGGCACGTTTGGAGAGCACCTGATGTGCCTAAACAGTGGAAACCCCCCAATTCTAACTCCAACCCTAACCCCAACACACCCCTAACTCTAATCCCAAACCTAATCATAACCCTAACCACAAACCTAACCCTAACACACCAATAACCCTAATCCCATCCCTATCCCTAACCCTAACTTTAGCTCCAACTCTAACCCTAACTTTAGCCCTAACCCTAACCCTAATGGGAAAATGGACATAAATACATTATTTTAATTGTATTATTTTTCCCTAACTAAAGGGGTGATAAAGGAGGTTTGATTTACTATTTATAGTGGGTTTTTATGTTTTGCAGCTGTCACACTCTAAAAGACGCTTTTAATTGCAAATAATAGTTTTTGCATCATCACATTTTGAGAGCCATAATTTTTCCATATTTTGGACCACAGAGTCATGTGAGGTCTTATTTTTTGCGGGACGAGTTGATGTTTTAATTGGTACCATTTTTGGGCACATGACAGTTTTTGATCACTTTTTATTACAATTTTTGGAGTCAGAATGAACAGAAACCAACAATTCATGAATTTCTTTTGTGAGGGGGCGTTTTATACCGTTCCACGTGTGGAAAAATTGATAAAGCAGTTTTATTCTTCGGGTCAGTACGATTACGACGATACCTCATTTATATCATTTTTTTATGTTTTGGCGCTTTTATACAATAAAAACTTTTATATAAAGTGACTTCAAATGTGATGTGGTCCCTAAAAAAATGCTGTTGTAAAAATGAGAAATTGCTGGTCAACTTTTAACTCTTATAACTTCGTAAGAAAAAAAAATTTTGTTTCCAAAATTGTGGTGATGAAAAGTAGACATGTGGGAAATGTTATTTATTAAGAAATTTGTGTGACATATCTCTCTGATTTAAGGGCATAAAAATTTAAAGTTTGAAAATTGCTAAATTTTCGCCATATTTCTGTTTTTTTTCATAAATAAACACAAGTCATATAAAAAATTTTTTAACACTAACGTGAAGTACAATATGTCACGAAAAAACATTCTCATAATCAGAAGGATTCGTTAAAGCATTCCAGAGTTATAACCTCAGAAAATGACAGTGGTCTGAATTGTAAAAATTGGCCTGGTCATTAAGCTGCAAATTGTCTCGGTCACTAAGGGGTTAAACACGCTTGAACATGCTTTTTGTTCAGCAATGGAGTCTTGTGTGGTGACCCTGCATACAGGTCATGGACATTGAATGCATTACTTATAGTTTTCTTTGAAACAATTGTACCTGCTGATTCTAGTTCTTTGTGTAGCACAGATGGTTTTTGGCTTTTGGACAACTGTTCTGATAATTCTTTCCACTCCTCTGTCAGAAATTTTGCAGTGAGCATCTAGTCATAGACAATTTATGTTGAAATTATGTTCTTTCTGCTTCCAGAATATTGCCCTAACAGTGCAATATGTGGGGGAAAACCACTGTCTGGGCGCACGGCATGGCTTGTTAAGAAAGGAGCGCCGTTTGACTTTTTCAAACCAAAATTGGCTGGAATTGAGATTGGACGCCATGTCGCGTTTGGAGAGCCCCTGGAGCGCCCCTGATGTGCCTAAACAGTGGGAACCCCCCACAAGTGACACCATTTTGGAAACTAGACCCCCTAAGGAACTTATCTAGTTCTGTGGTGAGCACTTTGATCCCCCAAGTGTTTCACTAAAGTTTATAATGCCTGGGTGTGAAAAAAAAATTTTTCCACAAAAATGATTTTTTAGTCCCCAATTTTTGATTTTTCCCAGGGAAATTGGATCCCAAAAGTTGTTGTCCAATTTGTCCTGAGTACGCTGATACCCCATATGTGGGGAGAAAATACTGTTTGGGTGCACGGCAGGGCTCGTAAAGGAAGTAATGACGTTTTGGAATGGAGACTTTGATGGGTGTCATGCTCAGTTTGCAGAGTCCCTGATGTGCCTAAACAATGGAAACCCCCCACAAGTGACCCCATTTTGGAAACTAGCCCCCTAAGGAACTTATCTAGATGTGTAGTGAGCACTTTGAACCCCGAAGTGCTTCAAACACAAGTTTATAATGCCCGGGCATGAAAATAAAAAATCCTATTTTTTTTCCCACAAAAATGATATTTAAGTCACCAATTTTTCATTTTCCCAAAGGTAACAGGAGACATTGGACCATAAAAGTTGTTGTCCAATTTGTCCTGAGTACGCTGATACCCCATATGTGGGCAGAAAATACTGTTTGGGTGCACGGCAGGGCTCGTAAAGGAAGTACTGACGTTTTGGAATGCAGACTTTGATGGGTGTCATGTTCAGTTTGCAGAGTCACTGATGTGCCTAAACAATGGAACCCCCCCACAAGTGACTCCATTTAGGAAACTAGACCTCCTAAGGAACTTATCTAGATGTGTAGTGAGCACTTTGAACCCCCAAGTGCTTCAAACACAAGTTTATAATGCCCGGGCATGAAAATAAAAAATCCTATTTTTTTCCCACAAAAATGATATTTAAGTCACCAATTTTTTATTTTCCCAAAGGTAACAGGAGACATTGGACCATAAAAGTTGTTGTCCAATTTATCCTGAGTATGCTGATACCCCATATGTGGGGTGAACCACTGTTTTGGTGCAAGGCAGAGCTCGGAAGGGAAGGAGCGCCATTTAACTTTTCAAACCAAAATTGGCTGGAATCGAGATTGGACGCCATGTCGCATTTGGATAGCCCCTGATGTGCCTAAACAGTGGAAACCCCCCACAAGTGACCCCATTTCAGAAACTAGACCCCCTAAGGAACTTATCTAGATCTGTGGTGAGCACTTTGAACCCCCAAGTGCTTCACACAAGTTTATAACGTAGAGCCGTAAAATTAAAAAATCATATTTTTTCCACAAAAATTATTTTTTCACCCAAAATTTTATTTTCTTAAAGGTAAAAAGACCTCAAAAGTTATTATGCAATTTGTCCTGATTACGCTGATACCCAATATGTGGGGGTAAACCATTGTTTGGGTGCATGGCAGAGCTCAGAAGGGATGGAGCACAGTTTGACTTTTTCAACGCAGAATTGGCTGGACATCATGTCGTGTTTGGAGAGCACCTGATGTACCTAAACAGTGGAAACCCCCTACAAGTGACACCATTTTGGAAACCAGACCCCCTAAGGAACTTATCTAGATATGTTGTGAGCACGTTCAACCCCCAAGTGTTTCACTAAAGTTTATAATGCCTGGATGTGAAAAAAAATTTTTCCACAAAAATGATTTTTTAGTCCCCAATTTTTGATTTTTTTCCAAGGAAATTGCACCCCAAAAGTTGTTGTCCAATTTATCCTGAGTACGCTGATACCCCATATGTGGGGGGTGAATACTGTTTGGGAGCACAGCAGGGTTCAGAAAGGAAGTAATGACATTTTGGAATGCAGACTTTGATGGGTTACATGTTCAGTTTGCAGAGCCCCTGATGTGCCTAAACAGTGGAAACTGTTATGTTTAGGTAGCTGAGGAGAAAAAGCAAAAACGGTAATACACCAGAGAGGCTGGAACCTATTGGATTGCAGTAACCTGAACTAACCACACAATTAGAGGTAGCCATGGAGAGTTCCTACGTTGATCCTAGATGCCTCGTCACAGCCTGAGAGATAACTACACCTAAAGGCAGAAAGATGAAAGCTATCTGCCCCGGAGCAGATCACCAAAGAAAATAGGAAGCCCCCAAACATGTAATGGCGATTAGACAAGGAGAAAACACGGAAAAAGACAGAAAATAGAATGAGCAAATGTTGGGGCCCAATTTGTCTAGACAGAAAAGTACAGGAAAGAATTCTGACTGCAATCCAACAAAACCCCTAAAAAATACCAGCACTTCTGATTGCCAAAAAAACCTGAGATCACACGATCTCTACCACCTAAATCAGATCTCTGGTGTAACAAAACAAAGCCGAAGCCACTGAAAAAACAGGAAAAAGCAAATGAAGAAATAACAGTGGCTACAGATAAATTGAGAGGAGCACAGGCCCCAGGAGGGGACCCGGCTGACCTCCACAAAAGTGCAGAAAATTATGCAAAAAGCAGGCACAAAAAGAAAAGCAGAAAATATCTTATCTGAAGGCAGCAGGTGCAGACAAGACTCCAGCAAACTTCCAAATGAACAAGGAACCACAATTGAGACAAGAACAATTGATCACCGGTGACCATCATGGGAGGGAATAGGAGCAGAAGTGAATCTCTGCTTAAGTTCCTGAAACGCAGAAACTGCCTCAGGAGGCCAATTCACCACATCAGAACCCTTTTTGGTCAAATCAGTCAATGGTTTAACAATACCGGAGAAATTACCAATAAATTTACGATAAAAATTGGCAAAACCCAAAAATCTCTGAAGAGCCTTTAATGAAGTAGGTTGAACCCAATCACAGATGGCCTGAACTTTGACCGGGTCCATTTCAATGACAGATGGAGACAAAATGAATCCCAGAAATGAGACCTTCTGTACGCCAAAAAGACACTTTGATCCCTTCACATACAGTGCATTCTCTCTCAAAATCTGGAAAACAGTCCGAACATGTTTCACATGAGAGTCCCAGTCATTGGAAAAAAATCACGATATCATCCAAATAAACAATCATAAATTTATCCACAAAATCCCTGAAAATATCATTCATGAAGGATTTGAAGACGGAAGGGGCATTAGTGAGCCCAAAAGGCATCACTAGGTACTCAAAATGCCCCTCTGCGGTATTAAACGCCGTCTTCCATTCATCCCCGTGCTTAATGCGAATAAGGTTATACGCCCCCCTGAGGTCAAGCTTGGTAAACCAACTAGCACTTTTCACTCTGGAAAACAGGTCAGAAATCAAGGGTAATGGATATTGATATTTCACAGTGATCTTATTCAGGAGACTATAATCAATACACGGCCTCAATGAACCATCCTTTTTGGCCACAAAGAAAAAACCGACGCCCAAGGGTGAAGAGGATGGTCTGATATGACCCTTCTCCAATGACTCCTTGATATAAGACCGCATGGCATCATGTTCAGGTACAGATAAGTTAAAAAGGCGACCCTTAGGAAATTTACCACCAGGCACTAACTCAATAGCGCAATCATAGCTTCTGTGAGGAGGTAAGGACACAGACTTACTTTCACTAAACACATCAGAAAAATCAGTCAAAAAGTCAGGAACATCCTGAGACTGGGGAGAGGTAGAAAAAACAGGAGTGCCAGCATTAACACATGGGCAACCCCAACTGGTCACAGACACAGATTTCCAATCCAAAACAGGATTATGAATCTGCAACCAAGGGAAACCTAGAACAATAATGTCATGCAGATTATGCAACACCGGAAATTTGCAACTCTCCTGATGATCTGGTTCAACCCTCATTATCACCTGAGTAGAAAATTGGGGTTTATTCTCTGCCAAAGGGGTAGAATCAATGCCCAGTAGGGGAATAGACTTCCACAGGGGTATCATGGGAAAGTCACAACATTTGGCAAAGTCGAAATCCATCAGGTTAATAGCTGCTCCTGAATCAACAAAAGCCTGAGCCGAAAATGTGGACATGGACCAAATCAGGGTAACAGTCAACAGAAATTTAGTCTGAACACTACCCAAGACAACTGAGCGCGCAAAACGTCTTCCCCACTTAGGGCAGATGGAAATAGCATGAGAGGCGTCACCACAGTAGAAACATAATCCATTGCGCTTTCGAAATTCATGACGCTGTGCCCCAGAAGTCACTCCATCAAACTACATGGGCTCAGGAGCTGGCCCACAAGGCAACACCATCTCACGCATACCTCTGCGCTCACGCAAACGTCTGTCAATTTGAATAGCCAAAGACATAGAATCATTGAGACCAGAGGGTACAGGGAACCCCACCATAACGTCCTTTACATTCTCTGACAGACCCTTCCGAAAAAGAGCTGCCAAAGCATCATCATTCAATTTGGTCAGGACTGCCCACTTTCGAAATTTCTGACAGTACAATTCAGCGGCTTCACAGCCCTGACTTAATGCCAACAAGGTCTTCTCAGCCTGATCAGTGACATTAGGTTCATCGTACAACAACCCCAGAGCCTGAAAAATTACATCAACATCATTCAAAACAGGATCCCCAGGTGTCAGGGAAAAAGCCCAATCCTGAGGGTCGCCGCGCAGGAGAGAGATGACAATTTGAACCTGCTGTGCTGCATTCCCTGAGGACTTAGGCTTCAAGGCAAAAAACAACTTACATTTATTTTTGAAATTCAGAAATTTAGCCCGATCCCCCAAAAACAAATCTGGCATGGGGATCCTAGGTTCCACAACCGGCAACCAAGCAAGATAGGAAGCAATACTCCAAACCTCAGTGGCAAGATGATCCACCCAGCCAGACAATTGTGCAAACTCCATTGAGAGAAAAAAAAATCCTCCTCAGCACCTAGAGAGAAAGAGGGAAAAAAATGCAATAGAGAAAAAAAAAGAAATCTCTGACAATTCTGACAACTTTATTCTTTCCACACTATTTTTCCCTTCTGTGAGTACCATATAATTTTAGTTTTGCGCCGGTGATACTGTTATGTTTAGGTAGCTGAGGAGAAAAAGCAAAAACGGTAATACACCAGAGAGGCTGGAACCTATTGGATTGCAGTAACCTGAACTAACCACACAACTAGAGGTAGCCGTGGAGCGTTCCTACGTTGATCCTAGACGCCTCGTCACAGCCTGAGAGATAACTACACCTAAAGGCAGAAAGATGAAAGCTATCTGCCCCAGAGCAGATCCCCAAAGAAAATAGGAAGCCCCCAAACATGTAATGGCGGTTAGACAAGGAGAAAACACGGACAAAGAAAGAAAATAGAATGAGCAAACGTTGGGGCCCAATCTGTCTAGACAGAAAAGTACAGGAAAGAATTCTGACTGCAATCCAACAAAAACCCTAAAAAATACCAGCACTTCTGATTGCCAAAAAACCTGAGATCACACTATCTCTACCACCTAAATCAGATCTCTGGTGTAACAAAACAAAGCCGCAGCAACTGAAAAAACAGGAAAAAGCAAATGAACAAATAACAGTGGCTACAGATAAATTGAGAGGAGCACAGGCCCCAGGAGGGGACCCGGCTGACCTCCACAAAAGTGCAGAAAATTATGCAAAAAGCAAGCACAAAAAGAAAGGCAGAAAATATCTTATCTGAAGGCAGCAGGTGCAGACAAAACTCCAGCAAACTTCCAAATGAACCAGGAACCACAATTGAGACAAGAACAATTGATCACCGGTGACCATCATGGGAGGGAACCTCCCTTATATCAGTCCAGTCCGTGATCCCAGATTGCCATTCCTCGCTGGACGGTTCAGTACTGTCTGTAACCACCAGAGGGAGCCTCTGCTCAGAAACCATCTCTAGCACATTCACAACAGGAAACCCCCCACAAGTGACCCCATTTTGTAAACTAGACCCCCTAAGGAACTTATCTAGATCTGTGGTGAGCACTTTGAACCCCCAAGTGCTTCACACAAGTTTATAATGCCCAGACATGAAAATAAAAAAGACTATTTTTTTCCCAGAAAAATGATCTTTAAGTCCCCAATTTTTTATGTTCCCAAGGGTAACGGGAAAACTGGACACCAAAAGTTGTTGTTCAATTTGTCCTGAGTACGCTGATACCCTATATGTGGGAGAAAACTACTGTATGGGCACACATCAGGGCTCGGAAGGAAGTATTGACGTTTTGCATTGCTGACTTTGATGGAATATTCCTCAGGCGTCGTGTCGCATTTGGAGAGCCCCTTATGTGCCTAAACAGTGGAAACCCCCCACAAGTGACACCATTTTGGAACCTAGACCCTCAAAGGAACTTATCTAGATGTGTGGTGGAGAACTTTGAACCCCCAAGTGCTTCACAGAAGTTTATAACGTAGAGCCATAAAAATAAAAAATCATATTTTTTTCACAAAAATGATATTTTTGCCCCCAATTTTTTATTTTCCCAAGGGTAACAGAAGAAATTGGACCCCAAGAGTTATTGTGCAATTTTTCCTGAGTACGCTGATATCCCATATGTGGGGGTAAACTACTGTTTGGGTGCATGGCAGAGCTCAGAAGGGAAGGAGCACAGTTTGTCTTTTTCAACGCCGAATTGGCTGGAATTGAGATCAGACGCCATGTCACGTTTGGAGAGCACCTGATGTGCCTAAACAGTGGAAACCCCCCAATTCTAACTCCAACCCTAACCCCAACACACCCCTAACACTAATCCCAACCCTAATCATAACCCTAACCACAAACCTAACCCTAACACACCCCTAACCCTAATCCCATCCCTAACCCTAACTTTATCCCCAACCCTAACCCTAACCCTAATAGGAAAATGGAAATAAATACATTATTTTAATTGTATTATTTTTCCCTAACTAAGGGGGTATAAAGGAGGTTTGATTTACTATTTATAGCGGGTTTTTATGTTTTGCAACTGTCACACTCTAAAAGACGCTTTTAATTGCAAAAAATAGTTTTTGCATCACCACATTTTGAGAGCTATAATTTTTCCATATTTTGGCCCACAGAGTCATGTGAGGTCTTATTTTTTGCGGGACGAGTTGATGTTTTAATTGGTACTATTTTTGGGCACATGACAGTTTTTGATCACTTTTTATTACGATTTTTGGAAACCCCCCAATTCTAACTCCAACCATAACCCCAACACACCCCTAACACTAATCCCAACCCTAATCATAACCCTAATCACAAACCTAACCCTAACACACCCATAACCCTAATCCCATCCCTATCCCTAACCCTAACTTTAGCTCCAACTCTAACCCTAACTTTAGCCCTAACCCTAACCCTAATGGGAAAATGGACATAAATACATTATTTTAATTGTATTATTTTTCCCTAACTAAAGGGGTATAAAGGAGGTTTGATTTACTATTTATAGTGGGTTTTTATGTTTTGCAGCTGTCACACTCTAAAAGACGCTTTTAATTGCAAAAAATATTTTTTGCATCAACACATTTTGAGAGCTATAATTTTTCCATATTTTGGCCCACAGAGTCATGTGAGGTCTTATTTTTTGCGGGACGAGTTGATGTTTTAATTGGTACCATTTTTGGGCACATGACAGTTTTTGATCACTTTTTATTACGATTTTTCGGAGTCAGAATGAACAGAAACCAACAATTCATAAATTTCTTTTGTGAGGGGGCGTTTATACCGTTCCACGTATGGAAAAATTGATAAAGCAGTTTTATTCTTCGGGTCAGTACGATTACGACGATACCTCGTTTATATCATTTTTTTATGTTTTGGCGCTTTTATACAATAAAAACTTTTATATAAAGTGACTCCAAAATTGTGGTGATGAAAAGTAGACATGTGGGAAATGTTATTTATTAAGAAATTTGTGTGACATATCTCTCTGATTTAAGGGCATAAAAATTTAAAGTTTGAAAATTGCTACAGTTTCTAAATTTTCGCCATATTTCCGTTTTTTCATAAATAAACACAAGTCATAAAAATTTTTTTTTACCACTAACGTGAAGTACAATATGTCACGAAAAAACATTCTCATAATCAGCTGGATTCGTTAAAGCATTCCAGAGTTATAACCTCAGAAAATGACATTGGTCAGAATTGTAAAAATTGGCTTGGTCATTAAGCTGCAAATTGGCTCAGTCACTAAGGGGTTAAACACACTTGAACATGCTTTTTGTTCAGCAATGGAGTCTTGTGTGGTGACCCTGCATACAGGTCATGGACATTGAATGCATTACTTATAGTTTTCTTTGAAACAATTGTACCTGCTGATTCTAGTTCCTTGTGTAGCACAGATGGTTTTTGGCTTCTGGACAACTGTTCTGATAATTCTTTCCACTCCTCTGTCAGAAATCTTGCAGTGAGCATCTAGTCATAGACAATTTATGTTGAAATTATGTTCTTTCTGCTTCCAGATTATTGCCCCATCAGTGCAATATGTGGGGGAAAACCACTGTCTGGGCGCACGGCAGGGCTTGTAAAGGAAAGAGCGCCGTTTGACCTTTTCAAACCAAAATTGGCTGGAATTGAGATTGGACGCCATGTCGCGTTTGGAGAGCCCCTGGAGAGCCCCTGATGTGCCTAAACAGTGGAAACCCCCCACAAGTGACACCATTTTGGAAACTAGACCCCCTAAGGAACTTATCTAGTTCTGTGGTGAGCACTTTGAAACCCAAAGTGTTTTACTAAAGTTTATAATGCCTGGGTGTGAAAAAAAAAAAAAATTCCACAAAAATGATTTTTTAGTCCCCAATTTTTGATTTTTTCCAGGGAAATTGGATCCCAAAAGTTGTTGTCCAATTTGTCCTGAGTATGCTGATACCCCATATGTGGGCAGAAAATACTGTTTGGGTGCACGGCAGGGCTCGTAAAGGAAGTAATGACGTTTTGGAATGCAGACTTTGATGGGTGTCATGTTCAGTTTGCAGAGTCCCTGATGTGCCTAAACAATGGAAACCCCCCACAAGTGACCCCATTTTGGAAACTAGACCCCCTAAGGAACTTATCTAGATGTGTAGTGAGCACTTTGAACCCCCAAGTGCTTCAAACACAAATTTATAATGCCCGGGCATGAAAATAAAAAATCCTATTTTTTTCCCACAAAAATGATATTGAAGTCACCAATTTTTTATTTTCCCAAAGGTAACAGGAGACATTGGACCATAAAAGTTGTTGTCCAGTTTGTCCTGAGTACGCTGATACCCCATGTGTGGGGGGGAACCACTGTTTTGGTGCGCGGCAGAGCTCGGAAGGGAAGGAGCGCCATTTAACTTTTTCAAACCAAAATTGGCTGGAATCGAGATTGGACGCCATGTCGCATTTGGATAGCCCCTGATGTGCCTAAACAGTGGAAACCCCCACAAGTGACCTCATTTCAGAAACTAGACCCCTTAAGGAACTTATCTAGATCTGTGGTGAGCACTTTGAACCCCCAAGTGCTTCACACAAGTTTATAACGTAGAGCCGTAAAATTAAAAAATCATATTTTTTCCACAAAAATGATTTTTTCACCCCAAATTTTATTTTCTCAAAGGTAACAAGACCTCAAAAATTATTATGCAATTTGTCCTGAGTACGCTGATACCCAATATGTGGGGGTAAACCATTGTTTGGGTGCATGGCAGAGCTCGGAAGGGAAGGAGAACAGTTTGACTTTTTCAACGCAGAATTTCCTGGACATCATGTCGTATTTGTAGAGCACCTGATGTACCTAAACAGTGGAAACCCCCCACAAGTGACACCATTTTGGAAACCAGATCCCCTAAGGAACTTATCTAGATATGTTGTCAGCACGTTCAACCCCCAAGTGTTTCACTAAAGTTTATAATGCCTGGATGTGAAAAAAAAAATTTCCACAAAAATTATTTTTTAGTCCCCAATTTTTGATTTTTTCCAAGTAAATTGCACCCCAAAAGTTGTTGTCCAATTTGTCCTGAGTATGCTGATACCCCATATGTGGGGGTGTGAATACTGTTTGGGAGCACAGCAGGGCTCAGAAAGGAAGTAATGACATTTTGGAATGCAGACTTTGATGGGTGTCATGTTCAGTTTGCAGAGCCCCCGATGTGCCTAAACAGTGGAAACCCCCCACAAGTGACCCCATTTTGGAAACTAGACCCCCTAAGGAACTTATCTAGATCTGTGGTGAGCACGTTCAACCTCCAAGTGTTTCACTAAAGTTTATAATGCGCTGGATGTGAAAAAATAAATTTTCCACAAAATTTATTTTTTAGTCCCCAATGTTTTATTTTTTCCAATGAAATTGGACCCCAAAAGTTGTTGTCCAATTTGTCCTGAGTACGCTGATACCCCATATGTGAGGGGGGAATATTGTTTGGAAGCACAGCAGGCTCAGAAAGGAAGTAATGACATTTTGGAATGCAGACTTTGATGGGTGTCATGTTCAGTTTGCAGAGCCCTGATGTGCCTAAACAGTGGAAACCCCCCACAAGTGACCCCATTTTGGAAACTAGATCCCCTAAGGAACTGAGTACGCTGATACCCTATATGTGGGAGAAAATTACTGTATGGGCACACATTGGGGCTCGGAAGGGAAGTAGTGACGTTTTGCATTGCTGACTTTGATGAAATATTCCTCAGGCGTCATGTCGCATTTGGTGAGCCCCTTATGTGCCTAAACAGTGGAAACCCCCCACAAGTGACACCATTTTGGAACCTAGACCCTCAAAGGAACTTATCTAGATGTGTGGTGAGAACTTTGAACCCCCAAGTGCTTCATAGAAGTTTATAACATAGAGCCATAAAAATAAAAAATCATATTTTTTTCCACAAAATTGATATTTTCGCTCCCAATTTTTTATTTTCCCAAGGGTAACAGAAGAAATTGGACCCCAAGAGTTATTGTGCAATTTTTCCTGAGTACGCTGATACCCCATATGTGGGGGTAAACTACTCTTTGGGTGCATGACAGTTTTTGATCACTTTTTAGTACGATTTTTGGAAACCCCCCAATTCTAACTCCAACCCTAACCCCAACACACCCCTAACACTAATCCCAACCCTAATCATAACCCTAACCACAAACCTAATCCAAACACACCCCTAACCCTAATCCCATCCCTAACCCTAACTTTAGCCCCAACTCTAACCCTAACTTTAGCCCCAACCCTAACCCTAACCCTAATGGGAAAATGGAAATAAATACATTTTTTAAATAATTGTATTATTTTTCCCTAAGGGGGTGATAAAGGGGGTATGATTTACTATTTATAGCGGATTTTTATGTTTTGCAGCTGTCACACTCTAAAAGACGCTTTTAATTGCAAAAAATAGTTTTTGCATCATCACATTTTGAGAACTATAATTTTTCTATATTTTCGCCCACAGAGTCATGTGAGGTCTTATTTTTTGCGGGACGAGTTGATGTTTTTATAGGTACCATTTTTGGGCACATGACAGTTTTTGATCACTTTTTATTACGATTTTTGGGAGTCAGAATGAACAGAAACCAGCAATTTATGAATTTCTTTTGTAAGGGGGCGTTTATACCGTTCCGCGTGTGGAAAAATTGATAAAGCAGTTTTATTCTTCGGGTCAGTACGATTACGACGATACCTCATTTATATCATTTTTTTATGTTTTGGCACTTTTATACAATAAAAACTTTTATATATAAAAAATAATTATTTTTGCATCACTTTATTCTGCGAGCTATAACCTTTTTATTTTTTCGTTGATGATTCTGTTTCGCTGCTCATTTTTTTGCGGGACAAGATGACGTTTTCAGCGGTGCCATGTTTATTTATATCGGTCATGTTATTCCACTTTTTGTTTGGCGGTATGATGATAAATGATTGTTTTTTTTGCCTTTTTTTTTTAAGGGTTTCACTAAAGGGGTTAACTAGTGGGACAGGTTTATAGGGCGGGTTGTGACGGACGCGGCGATACTAAATATGTGTACTTTTATTGTTTTTTTTATTTACATGAAGAAATGGTATTATTGGGAATATTTTTTTTTTTTTTTGCTTTATTCTGAAATTTTTTTTACACATGTGATTTTTATCTTTTTAACTTTTTTACTTTGTCCCAGGGTGGGACATCACTGTATAAAGTCAGATCACTGATCTGACACTGTGCACAGCACTGTGTCAGATCGGCGATGTGACAGGCACTGCTGGAGGCTTTCTCAGCACTGAGGAAGATGCCTCCCTGAAGGACCCGGAAGGACCCCGCGGCCATCTTGGATCCGGGTCCTGCAGGGAGGAGGGTCCATTGGAACAGCGCGATGCATCGCGCTGTTCTGAGGGTCTCAGGGAAGCACGCAGGGAGCCCCCTCCTGCGCGATGCTTCCCTGTGCCCCCGGTACACTGCGATCATTTGATTGCAGTGTGCCAGGGGTTAATGTGCCGGGAGCGGTCCGTGACCGCTCCTGGCACATACTGCCGGGTGTCAGCTGTGATAATCTGCTGACACCCGGCCGCAATCAGCTGTGCTCCCCCCGTGAGCGCAGCTGATCGCATGTGATGTACTATTCCGTCCTTGGGAATTATGTCCCAGGGCACATGGACAGAGTAGTATGTCAGATGGAATAAAGGGGTTAAATCGTGGTGTGTCCACTAATTAGCATCACAAGTGTCTACAATCTTGGAATCAGTGAGTGGGCCTGTATAGAGGGCTACAGATACTCACTGTGCTGTTTGGTGACATGGTGTGTATCACACTCAACATGGACCAGAGGAAGCGAAGGAAAGAGATGTCTCAGGAGATTAGAAAGAAAATTATAGACAAACATGATAAAGGTAAAAGTTATAAGACGATCTCCAAGCAGCTTGATGTTCCTGTGACTACAATTGCACATATCATTCAGAAATTTAAGCTCGACGAGACTGTAGCCAACCTGCCTGGACATGGCCTCAGGAGGAAAATTGATGACAAATCAAAGAATTGATAATACAAATGGTAACAAAAGAGCCCAGAAAAACTTTTAAATTGATTAAAGGTGAACTTCAAGCTCAAGGAACATAAGTGTCAGATCGCAACATCCATCGTTGTATGAGCCAAAGTGGACTTCATGGAAGATGACCAAGGAGGACACCATTGTCGAAAAAAAATCATTAAAAAAGCCAGACTGGAACTTGCCAAACTATATGTTGACAAGCCACAAAGGAGCCCCGAACAAATATTGAGTGCATTTACTGAACATACATTTCAATAGGCCAACATTTCGGATTTTAACCCCTCTCTGCATCAGACGTACTATTCCGTTCATGTGACCCTGGACCTAATTCCCATGGACGGAATAGTACGTCATAGGCGATCAGCTGCGCTCCCAGGGGGAGCGTAGCTGATCGCCGCCGGGTGTCAGCTGTATATCACAGCTGACACCCAGCACTATGTGTCAGGAGCGGTCACGGACCGCTCCCGGCACATTAACCCCTAGCACACCGCGATCAAACATGATCGCGGTGTGCCCGGGGCACAGGGGAGGATCGCGCAGGCAGGGGGCTCCCTGCGCGCCCCCCTGAGACCCTCAGAGCAGCGCGATGTGTCGCGCTGTTCCGAGGGTCCGTCCTCCCTCCAGGTCCCCGGATCCAAGAAGGCGCCGGGGTCCTGCAGGAGGCGGCTTCCTCAGTGCCTGCTGAGAGCAGGCGCAGAGGAAGCCTGCAGCGATGCCAGAGCGATCGCTGGTGTGACAGAGTGCTGTGCACACTGTCACACCAGCGATCTGCTAAAATACTGTGATGTCCCACCCTGGGACAAAGTAAAAAAGTAAAAAAAATAAAAATAAAAAGTGGTAAAAAAAATCAAAAAAAAAAAAAATATTCCCCAATAAATTCATTTCTTCCTGTAAATAAAAAAAAACAAAACAATAAAAGTACACATATTTGGTATCGCCGCGTCCGTAACGACCCCCCCTATAAAACTGTCCCACTAGTTAACCCCTTTAGTGAACCCCTTAAAAAAAAAAAAAAAACTAAGCAAAAAATCAATGCTTTATCATCATACCGCCGAACAAAAAGTGGAATAACACGCGATCAAAAAGACAGATATAAATAAACATGGTACCGCTGAAAACGTCATCTTGTCCCGCAAAAAACGAGCCATCATACAGCATCATCAGCGAAAAAATAAAAAAGTTATAGCTCGCTGAATGAAGCGATGCAAAAATAATGATTTTTTATATAAAATTGTTTTTATTCTATAAAAGCGCCAAAACATAAAAAAATGATATAAATGAGGTATCGCCATAATCGTACTGACCCGAAGAATAAAACTGCTTATCAATTTTACCACACGCGAACGGTATAAACGCCTCCCCCAAAAGAAATTCATGAATTGCTGATTTTTGTTCATTCTAACCTCCCAAAAATCGAAATAAAAAGCGATCAAAAAATGTCATGTGCTCAAAAATGGTACCAATAAAAACGTCACCTCGTCCCGCAAAAAATAAGACCTCACTTGACTCTGTGGGCCAAAATATGCAAAAATTATAGCTCTCAAAATGTGGTGATGCAAAAAACTACTTTTTGCAATAAAAAGCGTCTTTTAGCGTGACAGCTGCCAATCACAAAAACCCGCTATAAATATAAATCAAACCCCCCTTTATCACCCCCTTAGTTAGGGAAAAATAATAAAATTAAAAAAATGTATTTATTTCCATTTTCCCATTAGGTTAGTGTTGCGGCTAAAGTTAGGGTTAGGATTGGCGCTAAAGTTAGTATTAGGGGTTTTAGTTGGATTAGGGTTAGGGGTGTGTTAGGGTTAGGTTTTTTTGGTTAGGGTTGGGACAGGGTTAGGTTATGTTGGGGTTAGGGTTGGAGTTAGAATTGGGGTGTTTCTGCTGTTTAGGCACATCAGGGGCTCTCCAAATGTGACATGGCGTCTGATCTCAATTCCCGCCAATTCTGCGTTGAAAAAGTCAAACGTGCTCCTTCACTTCTGAGCTCTGCCATGCGCCCAAACAGTAGTTTACCCCCGCATAGGGGTAATCAGCGTACTCTGTACCCCAAGAGTTATTGTGCAATTTGTCCTATTTCTTCTGTTACCCTTGGGAAAATAAAAAACTGGGGCGACAATATCATTTTTGTAAAAAAAAAATGATTTTTTGTTTTTTTGGCTGTATGTTATAAATTTTCTGTGAAGCACTTGGGGCTTCATAGCGCTCACCACACTTCTAGATAAGTTCCTTGTGGGGTCTATTTTCCAAAATTGGGTCACTTGTGGGGGGTTTCCACTGTTTAGGCGCATCAGGGGCTCTCCAAATGCGACATGACGCCCCCAGACCATTCCATCAAGTCTGCAATCCAAAACGTCACTACTTCCCTTCCCGAGCCCAGACGTGCACCCATACAGTCGTTTTCTCACACATGTTGGGTATCAGCGTACTCAGGACAAATTGGACCACAACTTTGGGGTCCAATTTCTCCTGTTACCCTTGTGAAAATAAAATATTGGGGGCGAAAAAAAACATTTTTGTAAAAAAAAAAGGATTTTTATTTTACAGCTGTACGTTATAACTTCTGTGAAGCACTTAGGGTTCAAAGTGCTCAACATACTTCTAGATAAGTTCCTTTGGGGTCTAATTTTCCAAAATGGGGTCACTTGTGGGGGGTTTCCACTGTTTAGGCGCATCAGGGCTCTCCAAATGCGCCATGACGCCCCAGACCATCCATCAAGTCTGCAATCCAAAACGTCACTACTTCCCTTCCGAGCCCAGACTTGCACCCATACAGTCGTTTTCTCACACATGTTGGGTATCAGCGTACTCAGGACAAATTGGACAACAACTTTTGGGTCCATTTCTCCTGTTACCCTTGTGAAAATAAAATATTGGGGGCGAAAAAAATCATTTTTGTAAAAAAAAAAAAAGGATTTTTTATTTTTTACGGCTGTACGTTATAAACTTCTGGGAAGCATTTCTGGGTTCAAAGTGCTCACCACACATCTAGATAAGTTCCTTGTGGGTCTATTTTCCAAAAGGGGGTCACTTCCACTGTTTAGGCAGTCAGGAATCTCCAAACACGACATGGCATCCAGCAATTTTGCGTTGAAAAAGTCAAACGGCGCTCCTTCCCTTCCAAACTCTGCCATGCACCCAAACAGTGGTTTACCCCACATATGGGGTATCAGCGTACTCAGGACAAATTGCACAATAATTTTTGAGTCTTGTTACCCTTGGGAAAAAAAAAATTTGGGGTGAAAAGATCAATTTTGTGGAAAAAAAAATGATTTTTTAATTTTACGGCTCTACGTTATAAACTTGTGTGAAGCACTTGGGGTTCAAATTGTTCACCAAAGACTAGATAAGTTCCTTGGGGGGTCTAGTTTCCCAAATGGGGTCAATTGGGGGGTTTTCCACTGTTTAGGCACATCAGGGACTTCCAAATGCAACATTGGCGTCCAATCTCAATTCCAGCCAATTTGGTTGGAAACAGTCAAATGGTGCTACTTCCATTCCGAGCTCTGCCATGCGCCCAAACAGTGGTTACCCCCCACATATGGGCAATCAACGTACTCAGGACAAATTTGACAAAAAACTTTGGAGGTCCAATTTTCTCCTGTTACCTATTTGAAAATAAAAAATTATTTGACTAAGAGATAATTTTTGTGGGAAAAAAATAGGATTTTTTATTTTCATGCCCGGGGCATTAAACTTGTGTGAAGCACTGGGGGTTCAAAGTGCTCACCAAAGACTAGAATAAGTTCCTTAGGGGTCTAGTTCCAAAATGGGGTCACTTGGGGGGTTTCCACTGTTTAGGCTCATCTGGGGCACTACAAACGGAACATGACCCCCATCAATGTTTGCATTCCAAAACGTTACTGCTTCCTTTCCAAGCCCTGCCGTGCGCCAAACAGTTTTCCCCCCCCACATATGGGGTAAACAGCGTACTCAGGACAAATTGGACAACAACTTTTTTGGGGGCCAATTTCTTGGGAAAATTCAAAAATTTGGGACTAAAAATCATTTTTGTGGAAAATTGTTTTTTTTTTTTTTCACACCCAGGCATTATAAACTTTTGTGAAACACTTTGGGCTCAAAGTGCTCACAACAGATCTAGATAAGTTCCTTAGGGGGTCTTATGTTCCAAAATGGTGTCACTTGTGGGGGGTTCCACTGTTTAGGGCGCATCAGTGGCTCTCCAAACACGACATGGCGTCCAATCTCAACTCCAGCCAATTTTAGTTTGAAAAAGTCAAAACGCGCTCCTTCCCTTACGGCTCTGCCGTGTGCCCAAACAGTGGTTTTCCCCCACATAAAGGGTATTGGCGTACTCAGGAGAAATTGCACAACAACTTTATCTGCCCATTTTCTCCTTTTTAAAACCCTTGTCAAAATAAAAAAAAAGTTTGTAAAAGATCATTTTTGTGGCTAAAAAGTTTAATATTAATTTTTCCTTCCACGTTGCTTCAGCTCCTGTGAAGCACCTGAAGGGTTAATAAACTTCTTGAATGTGGTTTTGAGTACCTGAGGGGTGCAGTTTTTAGAATGGTGTCACTTTTTGGTATTTTCTGCTATATAGACCCGTCAAAGTGACTTCAAATGTGAGGTGGTCCCTAAAAAAATGGCTTTGTAAATTTTGTTGTAAAAATGAGAAATCACTGGTCAAAATTTTAACCCTTATAATTTCCGAACAAAAACAAATTTTGGTTCCAAAATTGTGCTGAATAAAGTAGACATGTGGGAAATGTTATTTCTTAACTATTTTGTGTGACATATTTTCTCTGTTTTTAAGGGAAAAAAAAATTCAAAGTTTGAAAATTGCAAAATTTTCAAAATTTCGCCATATTTGTGTTTTTTTCAAAAATAAACGCAAGTTATATCGAAGAAATTATACTTCTAACGTGAATTACAATATGTCACGAGAAAACCGTCTCAGAATCGCGAAGAATCCGTTGAAGCGTTCCAGAGTATAACCTCATAAAGACAGTGGTCAGAATTGTAAAAATTGGCCCGTCATTAACGTGCAAACCACCCTTGGGGTGAAGGGTTAAAATAATTTTTCCAGCGGCTGTTATAAAGTATTCTAATTTACTGAGATAATGACTTTTGGGGTTTTCATTGGCTGTAAGTCATAATCATCAACATTAATAGAAATAAACACTTGAAATAGATCACTCTGTTTGTAATGACTCTATACTGTATACTATGTGAGTTTAACATTTTGTATTGAAGAACTGAAATAAATTAACTTTTGCACCTGTATATAAAGTATATATATAAAGTATATATATATATATATAATATTTGTACGGGGGGGAAAATAAGTATTGGATCCCTTGTGATTTTGTAAGTTTGCCCACTGACTAAGACATGAACAGTCTATATTTTTAAGGGTAGGTTAATTTTAACATTGAGAGATAGAATATAAAAAATAAAATGCAGAAAATCGCATTGTATAAATTACAGTGCCTTGCGAAAAGTAATTCGCCCCCTGGAACTTCCAACCTTTTCCCACATATCATACTTCAAACATAAAGATTACCAAATGTAAATTTTTGGTGAAGAATCAACAAGTGGACACAATTGTGAACTTGAACGAAAATTTTATTGGTTATTTAAATTTTTGTGGAAATACAAAAAACTGTGGTGCGTGTAATATTATTCGGCCACTTTAACTTAATACTTTGTTGAGCCACCTTTTGCTGCGATTACAGCTGCAAGTCGCTTGGGGTATGTCTCTATCAGTTTTGTAATCGACCGACTAAAATTCTTGCCCATTCTCCTTGGCAAACAGCTCGAGCTCAGTGAGGTTGGATGGAGATCGTTTGTGAACAGCAGTTTTTCAGCTCTTTCCACAGATTCTCGATTGGATTCAAGGTCTGGACTTTGACTTGGCCATTCTAACACCTGGATACGTTTATTTGTGAACCATTCCATTGTAGATTTTGCTTTATGTTTGGGATCATTGTCTTGTTGGAAGACAAATCCCGTCCCAGTCTCAGCTCTTTTGCAGACTCCAACAGGTTTCTTCAAGAAAGGTCCTGTATTTGGTCCATCCATCTTCCATCAATTTTAACCATCTCCCTGTCCCTGCTGAAGAAAAGGAGGACCCAAACCATGATGCTGCCACCACCATGTTTGACAGTGGGGATGGTGTGTTCAGGTGATGAGCTGTGTTGCCTTTAGCCAAACATATCGTTTGGCATTGTTGCCAAAAAGTTCGATTTTGGTTTCATCTGACCAGAGCCACCTTCTTTCACATGTTTGGTGTGTCTCCCAGGTGGCTTGTTGCAAACTTTAAACAACACTTTTTTGGATATCTTTGAGAAATGGCTTTCTTCTTGCCACTCTTCATAAAGGCCAGATTTGTGTAGTGTACGACTGATTGTTGTCCTATGGACAGACTGTCCCACCTCAGCTGTAGATCTCTGCAGTTCATCCAGAGTATCATGGGCCTCTTGGCGCATCACTGAACATCTTCTCCTTGTTTGAGATGAAAGTTTAGAGGAAGGCCGGGTCTTGGTAGATTTTGCAGTGGTATGATACTCCTTCCATTTCAATTATGATCACTGCACAGTGCTCCTTAGGAAGTTTAAAGATTTGGAAATCATTTTGCATCCAAATCCAGCTTTAAACTTCTCCACAACAGTATCATGGATGTTGTGAATGGGTTTGAGATGAGTTTCTGAGCAGAGGCTTCCTTGGTGGTTACAAGCGGTGCTGGTCTGTCCAGTGAAGATTGTGAGGACTGGAATCAGGTGTTACTGACGGTCTTATATAAGGGAGTCACTTTCCCATCAGGGTTGCCGGTGATCAATTGTTCTGGTCTGAATCCTTCATTCCTGTTTCCCTTGTAGCCTGCTGTGTCGTGTCTGCATCCCTGTAACAGATAAGACATTTTCTTTTTTTTGTTTTGTGCTATATTTTTGCTTTTTTGTCCTGCACTTCTGTGGGGCCTTCAGGTCCCCTCCGGGGCTTTTGCCCTCTCAGTTTAGTTCAGCCACTTATGTATAATACTTTTGCTTTTTCCAGTTTTTTCAGTGGCTGCTGTTTTGATTTTGTTACACCAGAGAACTAATTTAGGTGGTAGAGGTCGTGTGATCTCAGGTGTTTTTGAAATTAGTGGTGTTTGGTGCTTTTCAGGTTTTCTGGGATTGCAGTAGTACCTTCCTGTCCTTTTTATTTAGTTTAGTTTGGGCCCCAGCGTTTGCTCATACTATTTTCTTTCTGTGTACAGTATTTCATCTTGTCTAACCGCCATTACATGTTGGGGGCTTTCTATTGTCTTTGGGGTTCTGCTCCGGGGCAGATAGCTTTCCTATATTATCTTTAGTGTAGTTAGTTTCTCAGGCTGTGACGAGGCGTCTAGGACCAACGTAGGAACGCCCACGGCTGCCTCTAGTTGTGGTGGTTAGTCAGGGTACTGCAATCTCATAGTTTCAACTGCTCTGGTGTATTGCCTTTTTTTACCTGCACTCCTCAGCTACAAATCAAAAACAGTATCACCGGCCATAACTGAAAATTGGTGGTACTCACAGAAGGGAAAAATATGTGAAAGAAAAAAAAAAAAAAAAAAAGGTTTGTCAGAGTTGTCAAGATATTTTTCTGTTTGTTGCATTTTTTTTTTCCCTCTGTATCTCTGGGTGCTGGGGAGGATCTTTTCTCCAATGGAGTTTGCACAGTTGTCTGGCCGTGTGGATCAGCTTGCCACTGAGGTTCAGAGTATTGCTACCTATCTTGCTAGTTGCCCTGTTGTGGAACCTAGGATTCCCATGCCAGATTTGTTTTTAGGGATCGAGCTAAGTTTCAGAATTTCAAAAATAATTGTAAAATTGTTTTTTGCCTTTAAAAATCTAAGTCCTCAGGGAACGCAGCGCAGCAGGTTCAAATTATCATCTCTCTCTGCGCGGCGATCCTCAGATTGGGCTTTTTCCCTGACACCTGGGGAACCTGTTTTGAGTGATGTTGAGCATTTTTCAGGCTTTGAGGTTATTGTACGATGAGCCAATGTCCCTGATCAAGCTGAAAAAAGCTTGTTGGCATTAAATCGGGGCTTGATGCGTGAGTTATATGTCAGAGATTCCGTAGGTGGGCATCCACCCAAAAAGAATGACGAGCTTTGCAGCCCTTTTCCGGAAGGTCGTCAGAAATGTAAAGGATGTTATGGTGGGTTCCCTGCCCCTTGGTCTCAATGATTCTATTCATTAGTGATTCAAATTGACAGACGTTTGCGGAGGGAGAAGTATGCGTGGAATGGTGTTGCCTTTGAACCAGTTCTAAACCCCCTGCAGTGTTTTTTGAGGGTGTCTGGGGCACAGCGCATGAGTTTTCAAAGTCAATGGGTATTTTCTCGTGGGATGCCTCCATGCTATTTCAGCTGCCCTAAGCGGGGAAACGTTTTGCACGCTCAGTTTCTTGGGTATGTTCAGAAATTTTTATTAACTGCACTCGATATGCCTCTGTCCTCATTTTTGCTCATTTCGTTGATTCTGGAGCAGATTAACCTGTGGATTATGATTTTGCTAGAGTTTGGTTTCCCTTGATACCCCTACAGAAGTCTATTCCCCTACTGGGGATCATTCTACCCCTTTGGCGAGAATAAACCCCAGTTTTTCTATCGGTGAAATGAGGTAACCTTTACAGGAGTGCTGCAAATTTTTTGGGTTTTGAAATCTGCATGACTTTCGTGCGGGTTTCCCTTGGTTACAGCTCATAATCCTTTTGGTTGGAAATCTGGGTTTTTAACCATTGGGCTGCCAATGTTTAAACCAACACTCCCTTGTTTTTTTCTGCCTCCCCCCAGGCTCAGGTGTTCCTATTTTTGATTTGATTTTTTTTGATGTGTTTACGAAAGTAATCTGCTCCTTGCCTCCCCATAGACAATGACTGCGCTATTGAATTGTGCCGGTATAAAATTCCCAAAGGCGCCTTTTTAACTTGTCTGTACCTGAACAAGACGCTACGGTCTTATTCAAGAAATTGGAGAAGTATATCAGACCATCCTCTTCCCCTTAGGTGCCGGTTTTTTTTTGTGGCCAAAAAGGATGGTTCATTGAGGCCGTTTTGATTACGCCTTAACAATATTAGTGAAATATCAATACCCGTTACCCTGATTTGACCTGTTTTCCAGGTAAAAAACGCTACTTGGTTTAGCAACTTGACCTCAGGGGGGCGAAACCTTATCCATTAAGCACGGGGAAAAAAAATGGAAGACGGCATTCAATACCCCCCGAAGGGCATTTTGAGTACCTGGTATGCCTTTGGTCACAAAGCTCCTTCCGCTTCCAGTCCTTCATGAAGACATTTTCAGGGATTTTGGACAAATTTCTGATTGTTTTTGGTAATCTTGTTTTTTTAATGATGGGGACTCTCATGGAAAATGTTCGAACTGATTCCAGATTTTGAGAGAGAAGCTCTGGGAAGGGATAAAAATGTCTTTTTGGCATACAGAGGATCTCATTTCTGGATTCATTTTGTCCCATCTGTTATTGAAATGGACCCGTCAAAGGTTCAGGCCACTGTGATGGGTCCACCACTTCATTAAAGGCTCTTCAGAGATTTTGGTTTTGCCAATTTTTATCGTAAATTTATTGGAATTTCTCGGTTTTTGTTAAAACCATTAACTGTTTGACCAGAAAGGGTTTATGTGGTGAATTGGCCTCCTGAGGCGTCTCTCATTTCGGAACTTAAGCAGAGATTCCTTTGCTCCCCCTTTTTTAAGGCAGCC
>JARQOD010000002.1:45553628-45613287 GCA_033576555.1 Oophaga sylvatica | reverse complement strand
TGTTTAAGAAATGATCTCTCATCGAGCTCATCTGGGATGTCATTAGTTGACAATAGCAAAGGAGCTGCCAGCAGTGGATCTTGATGATTTGCACAAAGGCATTCAGTGAGGCAGAGCATTCTCAGCCAACCAATAATAACCACACTCACAGCAGCCAAGGTGTGTAAGTGAGAGTATCTCTGCGCATGGTGCTCATACTCAAGACTGAATAAATTGAGGTGTTTTGACATTTTTTTCCATGTTTTAGAATTTGCATATCATTAACATGCCAATTGTTTCTGTGATTTTCAGAATTAGGGCTCATACTCACTTGAGCCGAAAACGGATGATTTTCAGCCGATAAAAAATCGGATTCAAATCGGACCAATGTTATTCAATAGGTGACATCTCATTTGTGATTTTTTTCTCAGCCGAAATCGGTGTGAGAAAAAAATCGTAACATGCTGCGATTTGATGCGATTTTGGTATGATAATCGCTAATGCAATAGATGGTGCTATAAAAAATTGCATGCAAATCGCATGTCAATTGCACATAATCGGACCATCCTGAAAACTGACCGATTTTTTTCCAGCAAGTGAGTATGAGCCCTTAGAAGGCTTTTGCTTCTTGGTGTTGCAATTTCAATGTTGATGTGGGCAGACAGACAGGCATAAACCAATCTGCCAATCTACATACAAAAAGGAAGGCACCAATCCCATAATAGAAAATAGCCACGGTTTTTCACTTTAAATTTTGGAGTGCGGCCTGTTTTTTTCTTATTTTCTATTTTGGAGATTTGGACATTACCTTAACAAGTTTTATTGCACCTGGCTTCTTTTGGTGGTGCTGCCAAAGTTTCTTAATTAGATAGATAGATAGATAGATAGATAGATAGATAGATAGATAGATAGATAGATAGATAGATAGATAGATAGATAGATAGATAGATAGATAGATAGAAGTTACACACGTGGTCAAAATTGTTGGTTCCCCTCGTTTAATGACAGGAAAACCCACAATGGTGACAGAAATAACTTGAATCTGACAAAAGTAATAATAAATCAAAAATCTATAAAAATGAACAAATGAAAGTCAGACATTGCTTTTCAACCATGCTGCCACGGAATTTAAAAAAAAATAAAACTCATGAAATAGGCCTGGACAGAAATGATAGTACCTCTGAAAATAATGTAACAAAAGGGACATGTTAAATCAAGGTGTGTCCACTAATTAGCATCACAGGTGTCTACAATCTTGGAATCAGTGAGTGGCCTGTATAGAGGGGCTACAGATACTCACTGTGCTGTTTGGTGACATCGTGTGTATCACACTCAACATGGACCAGAGGGAGCGAAGGAAAGAGTTGTCTCAGAGAGATTAGAAAGAAAATTATAGACAAACATGATAAAGGTAAAAATTATAAGACCATCTCCAAGCAGCTTGATGTTCCTGTGACTACAGTTGCACATATTATTCAGAAATTTAAGCTGCATGGGACTGTAGCCAACCTCCAGGGACGTGACCACAGGAGGAAAATTAATGACAAATCAAAGAGACAGATAATACAAACAAAAGAGCCCAGAAAAACTGCTAAGCAGATTAAAGGTGAACTTCAAGCTCAAGGAACAGCAGTGTCAGATCGCACCATCCGTCATTGTATGAGCCAAAGTGGACTTCATGGGAGACGACCAAGGAGGACACCATTGTTGAAAAAAAAATCATAAAAAAGCCAAACTGGAATTTGTCAAACTACTTGTTGACAAGTCACAAAGCTTCTGGGAGAATGTCCTATGGACAGATGAGACAAAAATGGAACTTTTTGGCAAGGCACATCAGCTCTATGTTCACAGAAGGAAAAATGAAGCATATCAAGAAAAGAACACTGTCCCTACTGTGAAACATGGAGGAGGTTTTGTTATGTTCTGGGGCTGCTTTGCTGCATCTGGCACAGGGTGTCTAGAATCTGTGCAGGGTACAATGAAATCTCAAGACTATCAAGGGATTCTAGAGAGAAATGTGCTGCCCAGTGTCAGAAAGCTTGGTCTCAGTCGCAGGTCATGGGTCTTGCCACAGGATAATGACCCAAAACACACAGCTAAAAACACCCAAGAATGGCTAAGAGGAAAACATTGGACTGTTCTGAAGTGGCCTTCTATGAGCCCTGACCTAAATCCTATTGAGCATCTTTGGAAAGAGCTGAAACATGCCGTCTGGAAAAGGCAACCTTCAAACATGAGACAAATATAGCAGTTTGCTCTTGAGGAGTGGCCAAAATACCTGTCGAGAGGTGCAGAAGTCTCATTGACAGTTACAGGAATTGTTTGATTGCAGTGATTGCCTCAAAAGGTTGTGCAACAAAATATTAAGTTAACGGTACCATCATTTCTGTCCAGGCCTAATTCATGAGTTTTATTTTTTTTTAAATTCTGTGGAAGTCTAAGCAGGTAGCGGGATGCTGTAACGGACAAGAGGCAGACCAAGGGTTAACAAGGGGTTTAATTACCAGGAGGTTACTCCTCGCAGGGAGATATTTAAATGAGGGGGAGAGTTCTTCCCTAATACAAAGAACACTTCTAAGTGGGTTTTAACTAATAGGGGAAGATAATGTAAACTATACACTTATCACTTTGGGCTCCAGTCACAGATGTGCCCCTCTCTTTAACTGGGGCCACTTGGAATGAGCCACAACGGGGATCTGTTACAGTTCTGTGGAAAATGGGGGAAGCTTTTCTGGCATTGAGAATGTCCTCTTGTGATCTTGATGGTGCCTTTTTTTCAATTCTGTCGCTGGCGGTGATTGCCCGGAGTTCTAGCATGGGCACTGGCCCCAACCGATGCAGGGAAGAAGGAGGGGTAGATTATTCCCTCAGCAGTGAGAATCCTTGTACTACCGGGGCCTGGGACACGGTCCTGAAACAGTTCACGGTGGCCTGTTCGGTCTGCTGAGTTGTACCGTTGAGCACCGGTATCCCTCACACAGACCTTGCCTTCCCCGGTCAGTACCATCGGCCGAGGCAGTTGTGTCAGAGTCGTCGGCCGAGTTCGTAGTCTCGTCAAGGTCCTTGATGTAGGCAGGGACAGCGATGTTAGTGGGGACATTGGTACATGCGGTGTGTCAGCGGGACCCTGTCGGTCAGCTCCTGTCCACGCGTCCTCTCGTCTCCGTCCCCCCTTAGCTCCGCCCCCTCGCCTCACAGCTGAAATTACCTCACACAACTGACGTGCGCTCAGCGTTCCCGCCTCCACAGTTTGAATTTCTGACCACGCCCCCTTTTCTCGAGCATAGGGAACATCCTGTTACTCTAAGCGCTCTCCCCTGTAACTGAGGCGACAGACCCGACGGTTCTGGGCCCGTAACGGATGAGACAAGCCTGGCTTGCGTCTTCTCCTTACAGAAGCATGATTGAAAAGCAATGTCTGAATTTCATTTGTTCATTTTCATAGATTTTTGATTTATTATTACTTTTATCATATTCAAGTTATTTCTGTGACCATTGTGGATTTTGCTGTCATTAAATGAGGGGTACCAACAATTTTGACCACATGTGTAGATCGATGATAGATAGATAGATAGATAGATAGGTACGGTGGGTACGGAAAGTATTCAGACCCCTTTAAATTTTTCACTCTTTGTTTCATTGCACCCATTTGGTAAATTCAAGAAAGTTCATTTTTTTCTCATTAATGTACACTCTGCACCCCATCTTTACTGAAAAGAAACCCAAAACATTTAAAGGTGTCTGAATACTTTCCGTACCCACTGTAGATATGGGATATATATATAATAAATAGATAGATAGATAATAGACATATAGATATATAATAGATAGATAGATAGATAGATAGATAGATAGATAGATAGATAGATGACAGATAATACATAGATAGATAATAGACAGATAGATAGATAATAGACAGATAGATAGATGATAGCTAGATCGATAGATAGATAGATAGTAGATAGATAGATAGATAGATAGATAGATAGATAGATAGATAGATAGATAGATAGATAGATAGATAGATAGATAGATAGATACCAATGCAACGTTTCGGTTCAAGGTGTGAACCTTCAGCTTGTGCACCCGGACTTCTTGCCTTTTTCTTTTTTGTGCTGTTCTAATTCTTTTTTCTATAGATAGATAGATAGATAAATAGATAGATAATAGATTGACAGAACATTATACAGAAAAATTGATAGATATCACATATAAATATTAGTCAGAGTGACAGGTAGAGAAGATGACAGAACTGTAGCTACGTTTTGCTTAGTTCACAGCCCTCAAAAATCCTGCCAAGTGGCTTGTTGGCACCCCCATTACTCCCATGGGAATCGGGCCCAGGGGACGCATGCCCCAGTTGCACCCATCTTGCCCTCCAGCTATGCCCCTAATATGATAGATATATAGACAAGGTAACAGATTTAGGTTTCATTCTGCTGAAGCGCTAATATTACACACATAAAATATAAATGTGATCATTTGATCGTTCCCTTTCAGGCTGTGATATTGTAATAAAACTCACCTACAGAACGCCTGTAAGACAAATGACAATGACAAGATCAAATAAGGAGACACAATGAACTCAAGGACCCTCATACTGGAAAGGTGAGTGACGCATGCGTAGCATGGGTGGGCAGACGCCCCGCTCCCACCAGTCACCATAGCTGACCATATAAACACCAGACAGGAATGAGATGAATCGTGCCATGTTTATACAAGGATGTTATTACAATACAATGGATGGTGGCTGAGTAGACAGGAATTTATTTCACAACTCAATCACAAACATGACATTATTATTTATTTTTTTTTTGGACTTTTGATGATAAAATGGACCTTAATACACAACAAATCCAACCTCAATTCAGTGAAATTAATTAGTAGAGTAAAAGGACTAAAGTTATTACAGAGCATGTCAGTGGCGATTTACCATTGACGTCTGCGAATAATGTGGCACCAATAACGCACTCTTGTGTTACAACCTCATTATTGCAGAGGTGAGTAGCGTTACATAGGCATTGCTTATCTTTTCCGGCTGAAACAGTCTGACACAGATTACGCTTGTACAAAATTGACATGTGTATAGTCACTGTTTATAAAGAGTTTCTTCAGCAGCTGCAACATGAGTTATACAGTCCAGTGTGGCAAGTGTGGCAAGATAATACATAGTTCAACTGCTGCATGAGCCTATAATACACACCTGAGCTGCTGTAGAACAATATAATACACACCTAATATGCTGCAAAACAATGTAATATGCACCTGAGCTGCTGAAAAACATTATAATACACACATAATATGCTGAAAAACAATATAATACACACATAGTATGCTACAAAACAATATAAAACCACATACCATGTTGCAAAACAATATCATAGACACCTAATATGCTGCAAAACAATATAATACACACATAGTATGCTACAAAACAATATAATAGACACCTAATATGCTGTAAAACAATATAATACACACATAATATGCTACAAAACAATATAATAGACACCTAATATGCTGTAAAACAATATAATACACACATAGTATGCTACAAAACAATATAAAACCACATACCATGTTGCAAAACAATATCATAGACACCTAATATGCTGCAAAACAATATAATACACACATAGTATGCTACAAAACAATATAATAGACACCTAATATGCTGTAAAACAATATAATACACACATAATATGCTACAAAACAATATAATAGACACCTAATATGCTGTAAAACAATATAATACACACATAATATGCTGCAAAACAATATAATACACACATAATATGCTACAAAACAATATAATACACACCTGAGCTGCTGTAGAACAATATAATACACACCTAACATGCTGCAAAACAATGTAATATGCACCTGAGCTGCTGCAAAACAATATAAAACCACATAATATGCTGCAAAACAATATAATACACACATAATATGCTGAAAAACAATATAATACGCACATAGTATGCTACAAAACAATATAAAACCACATACCATGTTACAAAACAATATAATAGACACCTAATATGCTGCAAAACAATATAATACACACATAATATGCTACAAAACAATACAATAGACACCTAATATGCTGCAAAACAATATAATGCACACATAATATGCTACAAACAATATAATACACACCTAATATGCTGCAAAACAATATAATAGACACCTAATATGCTGCAAAACAATATAATGCACACATAATATGCTACAAAACAATATAATACACACCTAATATGCTGCAAAACAATATAATAGACACCTAATAAGCTGCAAAACAATATAATACACACATAATATGCTACAAAACAATATAATACACACCTAATATGCTGTAAAACAATATAATAGACACCTAATATGCTGCAAAACAATATAATAGACACCTAATATGCTGCAAAACAATATAATACACACCTAATATGCTGCAAAACAATATAATACACACCTAATATGCTGCAAAACAATATAATAGACACCTAATAAGCTGCAAAACAATATAATACACACATAATATGCTACAAAACAATATAATACACACCTAATATGCTGCAAAACAATATAATAGACACCTAATATGCTGCAAAACAATATAATACACACATAATATGCTACAAAACAATATAATACACACCTAATATGCTGCAAAACAATATAATTGACACCTAATATGCTGCAAAACAATATAATACACACATAATATGCTACAAAACAATATAATACACACCTAATATGCTGCAAAACAATATAATACACACATAATATGCTACAAAACAATATAATACACACCTAATATGCTGTAAAACAATATAATAGACACCTAATATGCTGCAAAACAATATAATAGACACCTAATATGCTGCAAAACAATATAATACACACCTAATATGCTGCAAAACAATATAATACACACCTAATATGCTGCAAAACAATATAATAGACACCTAATAAGCTGCAAAACAATATAATACACACATAATATGCTACAAAACAATATAATACACACCTAATATGCTGCAAAACAATATAATAGACACCTAATATGCTGCAAAACAATATAATACACACATAATATGCTACAAAACAATATAATACACACCTAATATGCTGCAAAACAATATAATTGACACCTAATATGCTGCAAAACAATATAATACACACATAATATGCTACAAAACAATATAATACACACCTAATATGCTGCAAAACAATATAATTGACACCTAATATGCTGCAAAACAATATAATACACACATAATATGCTACAAAACAATATAATACACACCTAATATGCTGCAAAACAATATAATACACACCTAATATGCTGCAAAACAATATAATAGACACCTAATAAGCTGCAAAACAATATAATACACACATAATATGCTACAAAACAATATAATACCACACCTAATATGCTGCAAAACAATATAATAGACACCTAATATGCTGCAAAACAATATAATACACACATAATATGCTACAAAACAATATAATACACACCTAATATGCTGCAAAACAATATAATTGACACCTAATATGCTGCAAAACAATATAATACACACATAATATGCTACAAAACAATATAATACACACCTAATATGCTGCAAAACAATATAATAGACACCTAATATGCTGCAAAACAATATAATACACACATAATATGCTACAAAACAATATAATACACACCTAATATGCTGCAAAACAATATAATACACACTTAATATGCTGCAAAACAATATAATACACACATAATATGCTACAAAACAATATAATACACACCTAATATGCTGCAAAACAATATAATAGACACCTAATATGCTGTAAAACAATATAATACACACCTAATATGCTACAAAACAATATAATACACACCTAATATGCTGCAAAACAATGTAATACACACCTGAGAAGTTTTGAAACATATTAAACAAGTAGACTGCTGAAAACAATGTAATACACATCTAATATGCTGCAAAATAATATAATAGACACCTAATATGCTGCAAAACAATATAATCCACACCTAATATGCTGCAAAACAATATAATAGACACATAGTATGCTACAAAACAATATAATACACATCTGAGCAGTTTTAAAACATATTAAACAAGTAGACTGCTGCAAACAATATAATACACATCTAAAATGCTGCAAAAGAATAGAATACACACTTGAGCTTCTGCAAAACATAATGCACACCTGTATTGCTGCAAAACAATATAATGTACACTTAAAATGCTGCAAAAGAATATAATACACACAATATGCAGCAAAACAATATAATGCACACCTAATATGCTGCAAAGCATATAATATACACCTGTGCTGCTGCAAACAATATAATACACATCTAAATTACTACAAGGCATATCATACACACATATGCATCTCCAAAACATAATACACATCTGTGATGCTGCAAAACAGAATAATACAAATCAAAAATGCTGCAAAACAATATAAAATAAACCAGAGCTGCTGCAGAGCAATACAACACACCTGAGCTGCAGCAAAATAATCTAATATGCAGGTAAGCTGATACAAAACAAATATTTTACAGCTGAGCTGCAGTAAAACATTACAATACATCCCTAATATGCTGCAAAACAATATAGTGCACACCTAAATAATAAAGGTTTTTCATATCTATCACAGGTGGGCAGGAATATCCCAGCGCATGTGTATACTGTAAGTAATCATTTACCCCTTTATGAATGATAACAGTATTATGTCTCCTTTACACTTGTGACCTGTACATACAATCCCATGTTCTGCCAGCACTGGGTGAAGCACAGGGCCACATTTCTGATTTCTGGCTCATGGCTCTGATGATGTGTTATACACAGTATGGACTCTACTGTATATTGCATTCCTGTATATTATTTTGCACACAGATTGTAATCATATGGCGATATTACGATGACTCCGTATGGATAAATTGTAGCAGCGTAAATCCCAGTACTACAACACTGGAGACATTTAATCCTCAATTATCTTCTGTCATCCGATTAATTACACATTTTTATTTTACACTCAGACTTTGATATACTTTATACAAGGCGCATAACTATATTATGGAAAAATAATGACAAAATATAATTTATTGCACAAGCTCTATGGCTTATGATAAAGTTAATTCACTGGATGATGAACATTTAGCACAAATCCAGCAATCTCTCTGGACTGGTTTATTAATAATAATGTTTAGACCCCGCGTCTTCCCATACATGTGCAGCTATCGCACAGTGTGTACAGCGTGCAGTGGAGTAAGGTCTGTTTCTTATTGTCCAGCAATGCAGAAGTCATCAGGCGTGATAAGTCTCCTATTCAACAGGAGCCCATGAAATATATGAATGCAGTTGCATCAACAACAAATGTATGTGGCAAATCCCCCCTGCTTTACATGTCTGTGTGCCGCCCTGGGACATGCTTATCTCAGCAAGTCTAGATGTGCTGAACCAGGGGAAATAGTGCCAGGTCAACGGATGCTTACAGCGCCGGGGACAGCAGACACCCCAGCACAATCACTCATTTGTACTGTTAATTCTTGCAGCTTTTTAATCATCCCTCCTATATGAAGTGATATATTCCCACTGGATCTATAGGTAACTTGGTGTCCCCAGGGACAGAGGTTGTGACAGTATTACACCCACGACCTGACAAAGTGGAGAGCGACAGGGACAGTTCTACAAGAAAGTGTATGATTGTAATAACCTGAGAAGTATCACATACCCATAGATAGATAGATAGATAGATAGATAGATAGATAGATAGATAGATAGATAGATAGATAGATAAACATAAGATAGAGAAATAGATGTTAGATGGCTATGCAACTATGAAATAAAGAAACAGATATTAAAGAAATATCAGACAGATAGATGATAGATAATGGATAATAGATATTAGATAGATGATAGATAAATAATATATAGATGATAGATAATGGATGATAGATATTAGATACATAGTTATGGGATAGATGGATAGATAGATATTACATAGATAGATAATAGATTATAGATAATGGATAATAGATAGATATATAGATAGATACATAATAGATAGATATATTACTATATATCTACTATATATATTAAATATATATCTATTACTATATATATTAGATATATATCGATGGATAGATAGATAATACATAGATATATAATAAATAGCTAGATGATAGATAGACAAGTAAATATGAGATAAATAAATGAATAATACATATTAAATGTATATATATGATAAATATATAAATATGAGATAAATAGATATATAGATAAATATGAAATAAAGAAATAGATAGATAATATATAGATGATAGATAATGGATAATAATAGATAGATAGATAGATAGATAGATAGATAGATAGATAGATAGATAGATAGATATGGGATAGATGGATAGATAGATAGATAGATAGATAGATAATAAATAATGGTAATAGATAGATATTAGATAGATAGATAGATAGATACATAATAGATATATCTATAGATACATAATACATAGATATATAATAAATAGCTAGATGACAGATAGACAAGTAACTATGAGATAAATAAATGGATAATACATATTAAATGTATATATATATGATAAATATATAAATATGAGATAAATAGATACATAGATATAGATAGATATGAAATAAAGAAATAGATTTTAAATAAATATTAGATAGATGTGAGATACCATTTATAGTGCATAGCTGTTGATACTGATGAGTGGTAAGCTGTTATTTCTTCCATTAAATATATACGCATGCAAAAAATAAGAACAATAAAAAAAACTATTTGGCAGCCATATTTATAAACACACACAAATGATCTGTACACATCCACAGTATCAGTTAGGTAACTTCAGACTACTAGCAAACAAAATAAAGCTAAAAATCTATCTCCAGCCCCAGCTGCCCCTCATGTACTCAGTAGTGATGTTAGATAATGGTGTGTGAGCCGGGAACTGGCTGGAAATGTGTCACATCACAGGCTGCAGACTACACTGTGCAGTTATACAACCACTCTAGATCCAGAGCTGATCACCCACCAGCACACAGGTCATTGCTGGTCAGGGCTACAGGATGAAGCTGTGCAGTTATATATTCTGCAGTCAGGTAAAGCTGAGCTCTAGAGTACAGGACGGGCAATGAGCAGGTGTGGATGGTACATTGGTGCAAGTTTCAGGACATCTTAAAAACCCAGCCCACCCACTTGTCCACCACCCAGCACACCATATCAGCAGCTTACCAAACAGTCCTGACTGCAGCCAGCCAACTCTACTCATAGATCTCTTCTTCTGGGCATTTGGTAACAGCCAAGGTGGAAAAAACAAACTCTAGAAAAGTGTTTGCAGGTAACAGGGGCGTCTTAATGTTCCAAACAGTCCAGGGTCTCCTCTTCATCCATCTCTGCTGTCACATTCTGTGAACATGCATGGCTGAACCCAACAAGTTAGCAGCCGGCTGGACTAGACCACGCCCTTCATGCCACTTCTACACCCTGGTCCTTGTCCCCGGTGGGTGAAGCCGCCCTAATAGCCCACATCCCTGCTGTACACTCTGCATGCTGGATATTATGGAAGGGAGGAGACCCAGGTAATACTGAAAAGGTCATGATGTGACGTGACCACTGACCCTGAGTACACGAATGTAGAAGAAACCTCCATCACTAGATAAGTTATTATATTCTGTATGTGCTCCATAATCTCATACAATAGATGTCAGCACATTTTTTTTCCTTTTTTAAAGTGATAAAATATATTTTTTGTATTCTTTTACACTATATGGTGCTCCAGATGCTGATACCACCATATACTGTATTTTAGGCCTCATTCAGACGTCCATAATTCAAAAAAGAGCTTTTCACAGCTAGAAACCGAACCCCTTAAAGTTTATGGTCCTCTTCACATGTCTGTGTTTTTCTTCAGTCCCAGTATCTGTTTTGATTGAAACTACCCATACTTATGGATTTGTGACAAGTAATTTGCATACTTCTAGTCACACTCCGACTAGACGTGCTCGGCCTCACTCAGTACAAGTGAATTGAGCGAGGCTAAGCACGTCTAATCAAAATGTGGCCTTAGTATGTAAATCATATACTTGAGGTCACGTAACTGACTACACTTGCTTGCAGTAATGGAGGATCCTGACAGCGTGTATAGCGCACTCTGTAAAGATTTGGAAGTGTCAGTCACATATAGTTTTGCAGAAGACCATACAACCACTTCACTTTAATTTAAGGCTTGATATATAACCCTCTGATACAGTTAGAAACAGGTTAGTGAAATGTTGATGTACCGTGGTATACAGTGGCTTGCAAAAGTATTCACTCTCACCCAGGGTCAGCTCCAGGTTTTCATGGGCCCCGGGCGAAAAAGTCTCAATTGGCCCCTTTAACACATACCACAATTCATGATGCTCCGATACGGCAGAGAAATATAGGTATAGTACAATGCCAAATACTTCACTTCTTACATTACATGAGTGATATCTATTGTAAATTCTACAATAGCTCAAAAGACAAACAGTATTGTCATCCATACAGTATTATGGGCACCACATAGAGCTCCATACAGAATAATGAGCCCCATATATTACTCCATACCGTATAATGAGCTCCTTATATTGCTCCATACAGTATTATGGGCACCACATAGGGCTCCATACAGAATAATGAGCCCCATATATTGCTCCATACAGTATTATGGGCACCCCATTGTGCTCCATACAGAATAATGAGCCCCATATATTGCTCCATACAGTATAATGAGCTCCATATATTGCTTCATACAGTATTATGGGCACCACATAGTGTTCCATACAGAATAATGAGCCCTACTGGATCAACATGTTAGGATAGGATATGGGTTGAACTAGATGGACTTAAAGTCTTCCTTCAACCTTAATTACTATGTTACTATTTTACTATATTGCTCCATACAGTATTATGGTCACCACATAGAGCTCCATACAGAATAATGAGCCCCATATAATGCTCCATATATAATGGGCCCCATATAATGCTTCATATATAATGAGCCCCATATGATGTTCCATATATAATGGGCCCCAAATGATGCTCCATATACAGTTTAATGGGCTCCATATGATGTTCCATATATAATGGGCCCCATATGATGATCCATTATATGATGGGCTCCATATGATGTTCCATATATAATGGGCCCCATATAATACTCCATATATAATGGGCCCCATAGATGATGCTACAGTGTATGATGGGCCCCATATCTGTACCAGTTTGTCATTGTAAATTTGTTTACTGTAAACGATATCTATAACTTGTGTGTAACCCCTTCTCATGTACAGCACCATGGAATTAATGGCGCTATATAAATAAATAATATTATTACTATTATTTATTTCTATAGCACCATTGATTCCATGGTGCTGTACATGAGAAGGGTTTACATGCAAATTACAGGTATCACTTACAGTAAACAAACTAACAATGACAGACTGATACAGAGGGGAGAGGTCCCTGCCCTTTCGGGCTTACATTCTACAGGATGGTGGGGAAGGGAAGGAGACAGCAGGTTGGTGAGTCGCAGCAGTTCCAGTGTTGGTTGAGGCGATATCTCCTGTAGTGGTGAGGAGGTAGCAGGGTCATTGCAGGCTGTAAGCTTTCCTGAAGAGGTGGGTTTTTAGGTTCCGTCTGAAGGATCCGAATGTGGTTGATAGTCGGACATGTTGGGGCAAAGAATTCCAGAGGATGGGGGATATTCGGGAGAAGTCTTGGAGGTGGTTGGGTGAGGAGCGAATAAGTGTGGAGGAGAGAAGGAGGTCTTGGGAGGATCGGAGATTACGTGAAGGAAGATTAGTTCAGAGATATATGGAGGAGACAGGTTATAGATGGCCTTGTAGGTCAGTGTTAGTAATTTGAACTGGATACGCTGAAGGAATGGGAGCCAGTGAAGAGATTTGCAGAGGGGAGAAGCGAAGGAGTAGCGTGAAGAGAGATGAATTAGTCGGGCAGCAGAGTTAAGGATGGACTGGAGAGGTGCGAGGGTGTTAGCAGGGAGGCCAGAGAAAAGGATGTTGCAGTAGTCGAGGCGGGAGATGATGAGGGCGTGCACAATCATTTTAGTAGATTGAGGGTTGAGGAAAGGACGGATTCTTGAAATATTTTTGAGCTGAAGGCGACAGGCGGTAGAAAGAGCTTGGATGTGCGGTTTGAAGGACAGGGCAGAGTCAAGGGTTACTCCTAGGCAGCGGACTTCTGGTACGGGGAAAGCGTGATGTCGTTAATTGTGATAGATAGGTCAGGTAAGGAAGATCTGTGGGATGGGGAAAGATGATGAGTTCAGATTTGTCCACATTGAGTTTGAAGAAGCGGGAGGAGAAGAAGGAGGATATGGCTGGTAGACACTCAGGGATTCTGGACAGCAGAGAGGTGACGTCTGGGCCAGAGAGGTAGATCTGAGTGTCATCAGCACAAAGGTGGTACTGGAATCCGTGGGACTTTATGAGTTGCCCCAGGCCAAGTGTATAGATTGAGAAGAGTAGGGGTCCTAGAACAGAGCCTTGGGGGACTCCAACAGAGAGAGGATGAGACGAGGAGGTAGTGTGGGAGTGGGAGACGCTGAATGTGCGGTTGGAAAGGTATGGGGAGAACCAGGATAGGGCGAGGTCCTTGACGCCAAAGGAGGAGAGAATCTGTAGTAGAAGGCAGTGGTCAACTGGGTCAAAAGCAGAGGACAGGTCAAGAAGCAGGAGTATAGAGTATTGTCCGTTCGCTTTGGCAGTAAGTAGGTCATTAGTAATTTTGGTCAGGGCTGCCTCGGTGGAGTGATGGGGGCGGAAACCAGATTGTAGAGTGTCAAAGAGCAAGTTAGAAGAGAGGTGGTAGGAAAGCTCAGCGTGGATGTGCAGCTCCAGGAGTTTGGAAGCGAATGGGAGCAGCGATATTGGGCGATAGCTGGACATAGCGGTTGGGTCGAGGGTTGGCTTTTTAAGGATAGGCGTAATTGTGGCATACTTGAAAGCAGAAGGGAAGGTACCGGAAGTTAGTGATAGGTTGAAGAGGTGGGTTAGGGATGGGATAATAGTGGTGGTGAGGTTGGGGAGGAGGTGGATTGGGATGGGGTCAAGTGCACAGGTTGTGAGGTGCGATTTGGAGAGGAGACAATTAAGCTCCCCTTCGGTTATGTTGGAGAGGGAGGTTATGGGGTTAGGGCATTGGTCTGGTATACAAAGGGGTTGTGGTGGTTGAACAATGAAGACTTGCCTTGTTTGGTCGATCTTATTTTTGAAGTGTGGGGCAAAGTCCTCAGCAGAGATGAGCGAGGTAGGAGGGGGCAGTGGTGGGCGGAGGAGGAAGTTAAAAGTTTTGAATAACTGTTTGGGGTTGTAGGATAGCGAATATACGAGGGTTGTGAAGTAGGCCTATTAAGCAGAGGTGAGGGCAGATGTGAAAGAGAGTGTTGCTTGTTTGAATGCAGTGAAGTCGTCTTGTGAATTTGTTTTCTTCCAACACCACTCTGTAATCCTGGACACTTGCCGGAGCTTTTTAGTGATGTTATTGTGCCAGGGTTGTCTGTTGATACATTGCACTCTGCCATGAACGAGAGGGGCGACCGTGTCAATATCCGATGCGAGAGAGGCATTGTAGAAAGCAGTGGCACTGTCTGTGTCGTGGAGTGAGGATATGGATGCCAGTGGTAGAATAGAGTCAGAGAGTGTGTGGATGTCTAGGTGTGCAAGGTTTCTATGGGGGTGCACGTGTTGCTGGACATGGGTGACAGGAGAGGAGGACAGGGATGAGAAAGTGAGTAGATGGTGGTCGGATAGAGGGAGAGGGGAGGTGGTGAAGTTAGATAGAGAGCAGAGGCGCGTGAAGACCAGGTCTAATGTATGTCCGTCTGTGTGGGTGGCTGAGGAGGATCACTGAGTAAGTCCAAAGGATGAAGTAAGGGACAGGAGTTTGGAGGCTGCTGACTGAAGGGTATCAGTGGGGATGTTGAAGTCACCCATGATGATGGTGGGGATGTCAGTGGAGAGAAAGTGAAGAAGCCAGGTAGAGAATTGGTTGATGAAGGCAGTGGTCGGGCCTGGAGGTCGGTATATGACGGCCACTTGGAGGTTGGAGGGAGAGTAGATGCGGACAGAGCGGACAATAATATATGATGCTCCAGTGTATGATGGGCCCCATATATGATACTCCAGTGTATGAGGGGCCCCATATGATGGTCTCCATGTATTGCGCCAAACATTAAAAAAAAATAAAAAATGAAAAACTCACCTCTCCTCACTGACCACTGCTCTGCTCGAGGCATCGGCCCCTGGTACTGGCACAGGCACCGGGCCCCCATAGCATGCCGGTGTCTCCGACTGTGAGTGGGCCCCCCTGCCTGCTCAGGGCCCCGGCACTTGCCCGGGTGCGCCGGATGCTGAAGCCGGCCCTGCTCTCAACCCTTTGAATTTTTCGTGTATTGCTACCTCACAACCTGTAATTTCACAGTTTTTTTGAGGCTTTGCAACAATTCATGCAAAAAACATGCCTACAATTGTGAGCGTTTGGTTTTCTTTTTATTGTAAAGCAAACAGCAAGCAGGACAAAATAACTGATAACTTTAATGTGTATAACTATTCACTCCCCTAAAGTCAGCACTTTTTAGAGCCTCCTTTTGCGGCACTTATAGCTGCAAGTTGCTTTTGATAAGTCTCTATGAGCTCTGTGCTGCCTCTCTGATTAATGCCCTCCTTGCCACGGCGCCATCTTGCCAAAGAAAATAAAAGTCCTCCTCTGGGTTACTTCTGAAGGTGAAGATGCTGGGGCCACGTACCTTGCCTTATCTTCACCCTCTATCTGTACCCTTCCTCCACCCAGGGAAGAGGGGAGCAGCCGTGCACCGCAGTACACCAACCAGATGAAATAGGAAACACAGAGGCAACTGAAAATACCAGTCATGCAAATATTCACGCACATATAACAAAGCAATTCATCGGGGAGTGGAGGATGGGAAAAAACAAAGTAGGAGAAGGAAAGGGAATTCTCACACTTACTAACCCAAGCAACAGTCACTGATAAACCCACCAAACCCTGTAAGCCTATGTGCACACGTTGCAGATTCTTAGCGTTTTCGCCGCAAAACCGCGTCAAAAACGCTTACACAACTCATTATAGCCTATGGGATTCCGCAATGCTGTGCACATGCTGTGTGTTTTTCCGCAGCGGAATCGCATCGTGGTAGAATCCACAGCATGCTCATTCTTTTTTGCGGAATCGCAGCGATTCCGCCGCCATAGGAATGCATTGAACCGCTTACTTTCCGCATGTGGGTTCATGTGCGGATGGTACCCAGGGTCTGGAGGAGAGGAGACTATCCTCCAGGCCCTGGGTACCATATCCATATTAAAACAATAATTAAAATAAAAAATCGTGATAAACCTGGAAACAGTGGATGGTTCCCCCGTAGTTTCAGGACCGATGGATTAGGAGGCAGTACCTCTGGAGATTTTCATTGAACCCAATCATCAGGAAATGCTATCTTTTATGCTAATTTCTTTGCCACACTTTCCTCTAATTCAAGGAATTCCCTGGATGCAATCGCAGAATGCAATTATCAACTGAGAGACCAAGGAGATCACTTTTCCACCAAGTGACACACCAGTTACAAGTCAGGCAAGTTCTCAGGATATGGAATGTACCACTAAGGTATCTATGTTACCATCCATTTATAATGAATTTTCTGATATTTGTGAAAAGAAAATGGCAGATCAGCTTCCTCCTCACAGACCGTATGATTGTCCTATTGAACTACTTCCAGAGAAGCTACTCTATTCAAATATGTCTACCCACTAGCAGCTCCGGAGTTGCAGGTCTTAAAGGAATTCATTGATGAGAATCTAGCTAAGGGTTTCATTCGCCCCTCCTTATCATTGGCAGGAGCACCCATCTTTTTCATAAAAAAAGAAGGATGGAACTTTTAGACCCTGTATTGATTATCGGGAGCTCAACAAGATAACCATTCGGAACCGTTATCCTTTGCCGTTGATTTCTGAACTGCTGGAAAGAGTACGACATGCTAAAATTTTCTCTAAGTTGGATCTTCGAGGAGCTTATAATCTTATTCGGATCCGCTCTGGGGATGAATGGAAGACTGCACTTAGATGTCATTATGGGCACTTCGAATACCTTGTGATGCCTTTTGGTCTCTGCAACGCTCCAGCAACCTTCCAGCACTTGGCTAATGACATTTTTAGAGATCTGTTGGATCATTTTGTCGTAATCTATCTGGACGATATTTTGATTTCTTCTGATTCATTGCAGGAACATCAAGAGCATGTTAAGACTGTTTTGAGATGCCTGAAAGAGAATCATCTCTACAACAAGCCTGAGTGTTGTGAGCATGTTGGAAATGACTTCTGAGTTGGGGCTCCCTCTGGTGGTTGCTGAGGGTATTGAACCAGTGTTGAGTAGTAGAAATCCATCTCCTGCGAGCGATGACTGGCAATCAGGAGAGACTCACTGGGCTGATATAAGTGAGCTGCCTTCCCATGATCCTCGCCGGTGATCAATTGTTGTTTCCTGGTTCATTTGGAAGTCTGCTGGTGTCTTGCCTTCGTCTGCTACTTTCAGATAAGATATTTTCTGCTTGTTTCTATCTTGTTTGCTATTTCCATTTTTTTTTGTCTGCACTTTTGTGGGAGGTTAGCCGGGTTCCCCGCCAGGGGCCTGTGCTCCTCTCTGTTTTTCTGTAGCCACTGTTTATTTGTTCCATTGCTCTGTCCCTGCTATTTGAGTGACTGCTAGTTAGCCACTTGGTCACACCAGAGATCTGATTTAGCGGGTGATGAGATCGTGTGATCTCATCATTTTTTAAATCAGAAGTGTTGGAAGTTTTTCTAGGTTTTGCTGGGTTGCAGATAGTATTCTGTCCTGTCCTATCTAGTCAGTGTTTGGCCCCAGCGTTTGCTCACTCTATTTTCTGCCTGCGTTTGTATTTCGTCTTGTCAAACCGCCATTATATGTGTGGGGGCTACCTATTCCTTTGGGGCTCTACTCCGGGGCAGTTAGCTTTCCTGTTTCTATCTTTAGGTGTAGCTAACTCTCCGGCTGTGCCGAGGCGTCTAGTTCTCCGTAGGTACGTCCCACGGCTGCTTCTAGTTGTGCGGTTAGTTTAGGGATCTGCAACCCATTAGTTCCCAACCTCTCTAGTGTTTTGCTGCCTTGGCTGTTTTTTTGCTCCTGTCCTCCTCAGCTACCAATTTATAACACCTGAGATATGTGAGTTCCATCGCACAGAGATTCAATTTCTGGGTTATGTCATCTCGCCACAGGGGCTTAACATGGAGGCAAGTAAGATCCAGGCTATTCTTTATTGGCCTGCACCTAAAAATGTCAAGGAGGTACAGTATTTTATCGTGTTCGCTAACTTTTATAGACGGTTTATTCATAATTTCTCTGAGATTGTTCGACCCATTACACAAATAACCAAGAAGGAAAAGACCTTCTTGTGGTCTACACAGGCTCAAGAGGCTTTTAATTATCATAAGTCCTGTTTCACTTGTGCACCTGTGTTGATTCATCCTTTCATCGTGATAGTGGACACTTCGGATTGTGCTCTGGGGGGCATCCTCTTGCAAAGAACAGGAGAGAAGGGTCTGTTACATCCGTGTGCTTTTTTCTCTCGTAGACTTTCTGCTGCGGAGAAGAATTATGATGTGGGAGATAAAAAGCTTCTAGCCATTATCGCTGCATTTGAGAAATGGAGACACCATCTGCAAGGGACAGCACAACAAGTTATTGTGCTCAAGGATCATCGCAATCTGGAATTTCTTAGATCTGTAAGATGTCTTTCTCCACGTCAGGCTCGTTGGAGTTTATTTTTGAACCAATTTAGCTTTGTAATTTCGCACTGCCCAGGTTCATGTAATGGGAAAGCGGATGCTTTGTCCCGAATCCATGCCACGGATTCCATATCTGGGACACCATCCAAGGCCATTTTGTCAGATGCCAACTTTGTCGGAGTCATCCAGAATAAGGACTTATGGAAGACTATTAAGGAGGCCTATGATGCAGACCCATTTCTCGCTAACCCGACTGATGATGTGGACTTGGTTCTCAAGAACAGTATGTGGGTACGGGATCAACGTTTATACGTTCCGAAGGTTGTAATGTGGCGCCCCTGAGGGTTCAGTCACCACAGAGGTATTGCACCTCATCCAGAGGTGTGATACCCCACTATCAGGTAAGGAGGGAGCACCACCCAGGACTCTAACACCTGCACCCAACACAGAATATAGCAGCTGGGCACCCTGGACGTACCCTAAGGGAGGATGGTCTCATCCCAGGCTGGGTAGGAACAAGTGTATGGGCGGTGGGTGGAGAGAGTAAGAAGGAGGGGAAATGAAGCTTAGAAAGTGGGAAAGTGAGTCTAGTCAGGGAGTCTTGGAGGGGACCTGGAGCTGATAGCAGCTCGGCCCCAGACAGAGAACGTTAGATAGAGAAGAACAGAGGGAAGCTTCTGGAAGGACAGAAGGGGTCCTTGGGGCATGGATAGTGAGTGATCCATCCGTGGGGCCAATCCAATTGTGGAGGGACCAGGTTGCAGAAGGGACACCTGCCACTTAGCCTAGTGGAGAACTTTAAGACCCAGCTAGCAAGCCGGAGGTAGTGGCATCTCTAGGTGTCACAGCTACTGAACTGCAATAATCTTTGCCGAAAAGGTAGCTATAAGGGAGCAAGGAAATGCAGTGAGAACGTTATACGACAAGGTCCGCGGCTACTGGCTAGGGACACTGATGCGAGGTGTTGGACAGGAAAGAGAGGTGGGAAAGTCAACACAGCGAGACGACAGAGAAAGGAACATATTGAAAGGAGTCCTGGAAAGGTGTATCCTGATCTACCTGGGAGTTTGCTGAGCCCCTCACCTGGAGGACACAGCACCAAGCTGGCATCTGTGCTGCAGCCAGAACTGTGAGTAAAGCATTGGAAACTGCACTCAGCTGTGTCCTCTATTCTTTCCTGCGACACCGATTCAACACTGCTACATCCACCAACACCATCTATCCTCCACTCCATACTTCTGCCCTGGGACAACAAGCTTCACCTGTGGGAAGCTTTAACAACTCTGCTGCATCACACCATCTGTCCCAGAGGATCTGCACTGCAGCGCTGGTCACCTCTGACCAGAAACCGTAGGTGGTGTCACGAACACTTTACTACAAACTCTATCATCCCCTGTAAATATCCCCCTTTTCATTGGACGCCCAGTGCCATGGACCGGGTCACTGCCACTGTGACACTTCCCCTTTAAGAAGCGACCCGGTACCGAGTACCCCACTGCCCTGGCAGGTGATCCAGTAAGGCTGCAGGTCCTCAAGTTTGTCCATGGCTCCATGGTCATTGGGGGGTACAGAAGACACAGGAGTTCATGAGCCGTTTCTTTTGGTGGCCTACCTGTCTGAAGGACGTGAAGAGCTACATTCTCTCTTGTGAGGTATGTGCATGCTTTAAGACTCCTCGTGTATCACCTGCTGGATTGCTGCAACCACTACCCATTCCTACTCGCCCTTGGGGGTCTATTTCTATGGACTTTATAGTGGAATTGCCCACCTCTGGAGGAAAGAATTCTATCCTGGTTGTAATAGATCGCCTTACTAAAGCTGTCCACTTCCTTCCCTGTACTGATCTTCCTTCAGCTAAGGAAACGGTAGATTTTGTAATTCAGAATGTGTTTCGGCTGCATGGAGTTCCGGATGAAATCATCTCTGATCGGGGAGTGCAGTTTGCCTCCAGATTTTAGAAGGGATTCTGTTCTGTGCTTGGTGTTAATGTTTGTCTGTCTTCTGCTTATCATCCTCAGACTAATAGGCAGATGGAGTGGACTAATCAGACTCTGGAGCAGTATCTTCGATGCTATATCAGTCACTCGCACAATGACTGGTTGGAGTTGCTTCCTCTAGCAGAGTTCTGTTACAATAATTCACAGAGTGCATCTACTAAGGTAGCACCCTTCTTTGCCAACCTGGGTTTATCATCCTAGTATTCTTCCCAGATCCCCGATCGGTGCAGTACATTGCCTGCAGTACATGAGAGGTTGGCGGTGATGAAGCAAAATCTGGAAACTTTGAAGTAATCACTATTTACTGCATAGGAGAGATTTAAAAGATCAGTCGATACGTTTCTGAGGCCTGCACCAATGTTCAAGGTAGGGGACTCTGTGGTTATCCACAAAAAATTTGAAATTGAATGTTCCGTCACAGAAGTTGGGACAAAAATTCATCGGCCCATTCAAGATCTCTGGGATCGTGAGTTCCGTTGCCTGTCGTCTGAAGTTACTAAGGAGCATGAAGGTACATCCTGTGTTCCATGTCTCCTTAATAAAACAAGTGTCTCTGAATACTTTTCAGGGTCATATTGCGCCTCCTCCTCAGCCAGTGTTGGTGGACGGACAAGAACAATTTGTCGTGGAGAAAATTCTGGACTCTAGGATCCGCAGGAATCAGCTTCAGTACCTCATCAAGTAGCAGGGATATTCGTCTGAGGAGAACTCTTGGGAGCCTGTAAGTAATATCTGTGCTCCTCAAAAGATTGCTTTGTTCCATTAGAAATATCCTGGGAAACTTGGTCCTGGATCGTCCTGAGGTGGCTTCTAAGGTAGGAGTAATGTAAGGGCTCCGGATGTTCCATGGAGCCTGTTTTGCCCCTGTCCAAGATGGAGTCTGGAACTTTGCCCTGCCCTTGAGTTTCCTGTCTGTCCTGCTATTTAAGTCCGGGTCAGGAGATCCTCCTTGCCTGGGTATTTTGTTGCTGTTGGCTTCTGAGCTACCTCCTCGGCTGCTACTGGAGTTCCTGCTACTGCTGCTGCTCGTTACTCGGTGCTCTGCCTCTCCACTTTCAGCTGCCTTCAGTCCACTGTGTGGCTTCCTGATCCTGGCCGTTGTTACTTATTGTCCGAACTTCTAGTGTGGAGCTACTCATCTCTGGAACTGCTGTGGTCAGTAAGAGATTCTGGACTGTGTCTGTGTGGGTTGCGGTGCTGGACTTGAGCCAAACTTTTTCAGCCCAAAAGGTACATTTAGTAACCTTCTCCTGTTAATGCTCCACCTGTGTATTTCTGGACTTCTACGTTTAAGTGCCGTGCACACTGTTGCTTCATATTATTGCTGGAATTCTACATTTAAGAGCCGTGCGCACTCTTGCTTCATATAACTGCTGGACTCCCACGTTTAAGTGCTGTGCGTACTGTTGCTTCATATTACTGCAGGACTTGTTCGTATGAACGGTCGCGCCCTTCTCTTAAGTTTGTTTAACCTTTCTGTTTTGTGCTGTGCAGAAAAATCTGTTAGTTTATGTTCTACCTTTTGCTTTGTTTAATACACTTATTTATCTCAGCTTTGTTCTCAGATTAGTTTTATCCCACGCGATCAGATTCCATAGTACCCACATAATTGTTGCAAACCCCTTCACATATAACCACTGACTCCTATCCTCTCAGGCATGCAGTATAAGCTAGCTCTGAAGATATAGGAGATAGGAGTGGCTAACCATGCTCAGCTGAGAGCCCAGACTCCCAGAGCTCCCAACTTGGATGATTAACCCCTGTACTGCCAAAAGGAGTTTATATCATTTAAAAAGAAGATGAAGTGCTTCTGATTCGACCACGCACCACAATTGTGGATACCAGGGCTATGGGGTACTCGGAGCCGAGCCCATGGAAATCTATGGGAGTTGTCACTGGTAGCGGTGGCTCGGTCCGTGGCCCTGGCGGTCGTGCAATGGGGAAATATTTACAGGGATTTTAAGGATAGGTAGTTCGTGACGCCACCTGTGGTATCTGGCTATTTGGACCAGCGCTGCTATAAGGACTTTCACAGGGGATGTTATGGGGCAGCTTGGTAGTAAGTCTCCCACAGGTGAGACGGGTCCCTGGAAGTCTATGGTGATGATGATGATGCAGGGTGTAGTAAGAATTCAGCCAAACACAATGCAGCTTCTTTTCATACCTTTTACTGATGGTAGTTCAAGCAGATCCCGGGGAGCTGGTCGGGGTGGAGAGTGCACATTCCGGTAACAGCTGAGCAGGTTAGAGGCCTCCTTAACTTCATTGTACATGTGAGTCCAACTTGCCTGAAGCGAAGTCAACTCTGAAACTCCAGCTTTCTCTATAGCTGTACTGCCCGGCCAACGTTGTGGTGGAGCCTTCTAAGTGATGAAACTAAGTCCTTACTTTTGTCTGCGCTTGACTCAAAGTCCCTGTTCCACCTGACTCCGGTTACGTATTGACACTTAGGGCTGCTCTCTGCGACCTGTAGTCCAGATGCCTCCGGTTTTCTTGTTACTATGCCTGAAACAGTAGCAACACTTCGGATCCCGGTGTCCGGCAATTTAGTGCAGGCAATCCAATACCTAAAGCACTTCTCTATCTTCTCCACTGTGCCCTTCGCCCTGCTTCCCGCTTTTAACATAAGCACTTGTGACTTTCAATGGCGAGATCAGCTTTCTCTAGGACTCGCTGAGTAGCCCTCAGTATCCTCTAAGTCCCACTTGGACTGACACTGAACTGATCCGTCCGTAGACAGGAGCCAGATTCCACTACTCTCCCTCCTAGGTTGGCTGACTGACTAACCACCTAAGCCACGTGCCACTCCCTCCTATATCTCAGATGGGTGTGTCTGAAAGAGTGAGTGACAGTGAATGAATATCAAGCGTTGCTGTTACTTTCCTGTGCACTCTCCTGGATTTTCATGTGTGCCTGCGTAGCTGGGCTACACACTTCTTTTCAGCAAAGGAGTAGGAACCATCAGACGCTGCGGTCTTCTGGCTCCTCTCTGTTGCCGTAACCCTGTGACAGGTGTTCTCAAGTTCTTGAATAGCTTTACTTAGTTAAATAGCATGAAAATAAGCAAGTTTGTTATTGACTTGCATTTTCTGTCTGCTGTCATTCTCCTGCAATTAAAGCTTTTGTCTTTTATAGTGTACAGCTCGTTTCCGTGGAGCCTGGCTTCTAGTGCCTGACCAAGTGTGTTCAGTAGCTACATTCCAGGAGAGAGGTTAACTCTTAACATCACAGCCATCTCTCTATACAGCAGTTCATCTAGTCACCTCACTCCCAATCCCTCTCCTGTTGTGAACGTGTTGGAGACGACTTCGGAGCTGAAGCTCCCTCTGGTGGTTGCTGAGGGTATTGAACCTATGTTGAACAGCAAAAATTCACCACCTGCAACTGACGATTGGGTGGTGGTACGGACTGGCCTGATATAAGTGAGCTGACCTTCCATGGTCCTTGCCGGTGATCAATTGTTCTTCCTGGTCTAGTTTGGAATTCAGCTTGCTTTTCTGCTGTCTCCTGCTTGCATTCAGATAAGTCACTTTGTTTTTTTTTACTGTGGTTTGTATTCCTTGTATTTTTTTGCTGCATTGCTTTTGAGTTCAGCCGGGTCCCCTTTGGGGTGCTTGGGCTGGTCTCCGTTCTCTTTTTGCATTTGTTCATTTGCTCAGTTCTTGTGATATTTACTGCTGGGTAGCTGCGTGTCCACGACAGATATCTGATATAGGTGGTCGAGACCGTGTGGTCTCAGTATTTTTGGATTCAGAAGTGTTGGAGTTTTTCCTAGGGTTTTTCTGGGTTGCAGACAGTATTCTCTCCTGTGCTGTCCTATCTAGACAGTTTTGGGCCCCAGCGTTTGCTCAATCTATTTTCTGTCTGTGTTTGTGTTTTCATCTTGTCTAACCGCCATTATATGTTTGGGGGCTTCCTATTCTTTTGGGGCTCTACTCCGGGGCAGTTAGCTTTCCTCTTTCCATCTTCAGGGATAGCTATCTCTCCGGCTGTGACGAGGCGTCTAGGGCACCGTAGGAACGTCCCACGGCTGCTTCTAGTTGTGCGGTTAGTTTAGGGGTCTGCAACCTATTAGTTTCCAACCTCTCTGGTGTTTGGCTGCCTGACAACAGCTTTCAGAGCAGGTCTAATCAAGACTCACTACTCTCTTCAACGACACTCCCGGTCCTCAGTGGCACTGCTGGCAAGTTCCATTCCCAGTGATTCATTGCGAGAATGACCTCTGATGACGAAGCAGTCACGAGACCGCAACATCACAAAGGTCATTTTTGCGCGAAGCACGCCTGAGAACAAAGTCGCGGCGTGCACCGCTGAGGACCAGGAGGACTCCGGGGGCCGACAGAGGGTAAGTATATCCCTATTTTTTATTTTAATTCTATTTTTAACAGGAATATAATACCCAGGGCCTGGAGGAGAGTCTCCTCTCCTCCAGACCCTGGGTACCATCCGCACATGAAACGCTCACTTTAAGCATGGTGGGCATGGCCAAATGCGTAAAGTGAGCGTTTCAATGCAATCCTATGGCGGTGTAATCGCCGCAATTCCGCCAAATTAATGGACATGCTGCATATTTTTCCGCAATGCTATTCAGCAGTGGAAAATTCCCCAGCATGGGAACAGCAACTGCGGAATCCCATAGGATTGCATGGGATGCGTTTTAACTAGTGTTTTTTAAGCGTTTCCGCGGTGGCCTTGCCGCTGCGGTAACACTTAAAAAACGCAACGTGGGCACACAGCCTTAGAACAAACAATTTGTAGCTGAATGTGTAAAGCTGGCTATACACATTAGACTTAAAGGAAAAGATAAAGTTGCACCCCGAATTGCTAAGAATGATAACTTTAGAAAATTGGAACTGCATTACTGCCATAGAAAATAGGAAAACCCTACCTTATGTACATATGAAGTATAGGAAAAATGAAGCTGCAATATTGCTATGAAAAATTATTGTAAAAAGGAAGTTACTTAGCGCATAGATTTGAAAATATATGTGAGCCCAACAGCAAGCGTCAAGGCGTCATTCATTGTTGGGTCCCTGTCCTGATAAGACAACTCTCCTGGGCAAGAAGCCTACAATTTATGAGGCAGGAAGGAACCAACTAGCTACTTAAAATCAATATTTCATATGTACATAATGTAGCGTTTTCTTATATTCTATGGCAGTAATACAGTTCCAATTTTCTAAAGTTACCATTCTTAGCAATTCAGGGAGCAATGTTATCCTTTCCTATAGTTATATTTTTTAGTTTCCACCTGTACACACTAGTTTGATGTGCTGGTCACATTACACTTATGTAGGCCTAAGTTGCTGATATAGACAGGTTCGACCGATATTCTAATGTGTGTGTGGATGTCAGCCAAGTGATGGTTGGGAGTGATGTCGATCAGGCATATCCAATTTTGGATGACCAATCGCATTGTTCTCCCTGAGATAAGCCAATGGCTGATATGTCAGCCGGCGGCTTTCTCATAGAGAGCACATGAGGACTCGGCCGAGTAAGCATTCCTGCTTTTGGGAGAGGTGGCTGAGATACAGTGGGGAAAATAAGTATTTGATACATTGCCGATTTTGCAAGTTTTTCCACCTACAAAGAATGGAGAGGTCTGTAATATTTATTGTAGGTACACTTCACCTTCAATCTAAAAATAAAAACCAGAAAATCACATTGTATGATTTTACATAATTAATTTGCATTTTATTGAATGAAATAAGTGTTTGATACAATAAAAAAACAGAACTTAATATTTTGTACAGAAACCTTTGTTTGCCATTACAGAGGTCAGGCGTTTCCTGTAGTTCTTGATCAAGTTTGCACACACTGCAGCAGGGATTTTGGCCCACTCCTCTATACAGATCTTCTCCAGCTTTTTCATGTTTCGGGGATGTCACTGGACATAATTGAGTTTCAGATCCCTTCAAAGATTTTCTATTGGATTCAGGTGTGGAGACTGGCTAGGCCACTCCAGGACCTTGGAATGTTTCTTACGGAGCCACTCCTTAGTTGCCCTGGCTGTGTGTTTTGCGTCATTTTCATTCTGGAAGACCAAGGCACGACCCACCTTCAATGCTGTTACTGAGGGAAGGAGGTTTGTTGGCCAAAATCAGAAAGCAGGTGAATTCCAGCAGGATCCACAGGAAATCTTGATTGTTTAAAAAATAACTTTTATTCTTGTCATAAAATCAGAACAAATTATATTCTATGCAAAAGAAGCACTAACAGCACAACACACATGGCAGCGTAATCCTACGCGTTTCGACTCTGGGTCTTAATCATGGTGTATCAAAATCTCACAAAACATGACCCCATCCATTCTCCCTTCAATACGCTGCAGTCGTCCTGTCCCCTTTGCAGCAAAGCACCCAGATCCAAGGTATGATGTTTCTTCCACCATGCTTCACGTTTGGGACGGTGTTCTTGGAATTGTACTTATCCTTTTTCTTCCAGCAAACATGGCGAGTGGAGTTGATAACAAAAAGTTCTATTTTGGTCTCATTTGACTATATGACCTTCTCACATGTCTCCTCTAGATCATCCAGATGGTCATTAGCGAACTTCAAACAGGCCTGGACATGTGCTGGCATGAGCTGGGGGACCTTGTGTGCCTTGTAGGATTTTAATCCATGATAGCATAGTGTGTTACTAATGGTAATGTTTGAGATTGTGGTCCAAGTTCTCTTCAGGTCATTGAGCAGGTCCTTCCTGTAGTTCTGGGCTGATTCCTGACCTTTCTCAGAATCATCCTTACCCCACGAAGCGAGATCTTCCATGGAGCTCCAGACCGAGGAAGACTGACAGTCATCTTGGTGTTTCTCCATTTTCTAATAATTGTGCCAACAGTTGTTGCCTTCTCACCAAACTGCTTGCCTGTTGTCCTGTAGCCCATCCCAGCCTTGTGCAGGTCTTCAGTTTGGTCTCTGGTGTCCTTAGACAACTCTTTGGTCTTGGCCATGATGGAGAGGTTGGAGAGTGATTGAGTGTATGGACAAGCACATTTTATACAGGGAGCATGTTCAAACAGATGCAATTAACACAGGTAATGAGTGCAGAGTAGGAGGGCATCTTAAAGAAAAACTAACAGGTCTGTGAGAGCCAGAATTCTTGCTGGCTGGTAGGTGATCAAATACTTATTTCATGCAATAAAATGCAATTCAATTATTTAAAAATAATTTTTTTAATTTTCTGGTTTTTATCTTGAGGCTATGTGCACACGTTGCAGATTCTGCTGTGGAATTTTCTGCGCAGATTTTGCTAAATCCGCAGGTAAAATGACCTGCGTTTTACCTGCGGATTTAGTGCAGATTTACTGAGGATTTACTACAGTTTTTGTGCGGATTTCCCCTGCGTTTTGAGACCTGGGGATTTCTATAATGGAGCGCTGCGGATCTGCACAAAAGAAGTGACATGCTGCAGTTTTAAATCCGCAGCAAATCTGCGTGGAAAAATCTGCAGCATGTGCACTGCTTTTTTTGATTTCCATTGCCTAGAATGGTACTGTACATCACTTAAAGTTCTGCTGCGGCTCCGCAGGGCCAAATCCGCTGCGGATCCGCAGCAGAATCCGCAACGTGTGCACATACCCTGAGATTCTGTCTCTCACAGGTGAAATGTACCTATGATAAAAATTACAGACCTCTCCATTCTTTGTTGGTGGGAAAACTTGCAAAATCAGCAGTGTATCAAATACTTATTTTCCCCACTGTAGCTGTCGGCTTAACGATCTTTTGGCCAACAGTCATCTAATGGCCATTTAATGTGTATGGCCAGCTTTATAGCACATGTTGTGCTGTGTAATACTGTAGTTTTACTCTTCACCATATTTGTCACTCAAGGAGGAGTTCCTGCCCTGCAAAAAATCAGGAAGTTTGGAAGCTGCTCAGAAACAACTTGAGAATACCCCTTCAATGACCTGTGACATACATTGTTATCACAGGTTGCATGCGTGGTTAATGGAGTTGGCTTAGGATCTGAGCTCTCCCCATACCAAACACATGCTGGCTGTGTTAGGCTGTGTTTCCATGGTACAGAAACACAGCGCTTTGGACGGAGCGGAAATTCCGCTCCGCCCAAAGCCCCGCCCCCTTCTGAACGCGCGCTCATTCCGGATGTGTTCACGACACCTTCGGAACACATCCGGAATGATCGCAGGGCTACATAGCCCTGTGTTATTTCCCTTGTGGCGACGCAATATTTAATATTAATATTTAATATTTAACTTTTTAGCCACAAAAATGATCTTTTACAAACTTTTTTTTATTTTCACAAGGGTAAAAGGAGAAAATGGACAGATAAAGTTGTTGTGCAATTTCTCCTGAGTACGACAATACCCTATATGTGGGGGAAAACCACTGTTTGGGCGCACGGCAGAGCTCGTAAGGGAAGGAGCGCCGTTTGACTTTTTCAAACTAAAATTGGCTGGAGTTGAGATTGGACACCATGTCGTGTTTGGAGAGCCCCTGATGCGCCTAAACAGTGGAAACCCCCCACAAGTGACACCATTTTGGAAACTAGACCCCCTAAGGAACTTATCTATATCTGTTGTGAGCACTTTGAACCCCAAAGTGTTTCACAAAAGTTTATAATGCCTGGGTGTGAAAAAAAAAAAACAATTTTCCACAAAAATGATTTTTTAGTCCCAAATTTTTGATTTTTCCCAAGGAAATTGGATCCCAAAAGTTGTTGTCCAATTTGTCCTGAGTACGCTGACACCCCATATGTGGGGGGAAACTGTTTGGGCGCACGGCAGGGCTTGGAAAGGAAGCAGTAACGTTTTGGAATGCAAACATTGATGGGGGTCATGTTCCATTTGTAGTGCCCCAGATGAGCCTAAACAGTGGAAACCCCCCACAAGTGACCCCATTTTGGAAGCTAGACCCCCTAAGGAACTTATCTAGATCTTTGGTGAGCACTTTGAACCCCCAAGTGCTTCACACAAGTTTATAATGCCCGGGCATGAAAATAAAAAATCCATTTTTTTCCCACAAAAATTATCTCTTAGTCACTAATTTTTTATTTTCCCATAGGTAACAGGAGAAATTGGACCTCAAAAGTTGTTGTCCAATTTGTCCTGAGTACGCTGATACCCCATATGTGGGGAGAACCACTGTTTGGGCGCACGGCAGAGCTCGGAATGGAAGGAGCACCGTTTGACTTTTTCCAACCAAAATTGGCTGGAATTGAGATTGGACGCCATGTTGCAGTTGGAGAGTCCCTGATGTGCCTAAACAGTGGAAACCCCCACAAGTGACCCCATTTGGGAAACTCCTGCCTTGACAAAGACACAGCTAGTGTCGGAACGCGTGGGCTCGGTTCCACATGCCACATGCCACTCTCTGGGGAGCATTTGTTCCTATAGGGTAATATAACATTAAGCTAAAATACACTTTTTTTTTTTTTCCCTCTTACCTTTAGTCAATGGAGCTATTATACTCCACTAAGGGAATGCTAGGCTCTTTATGTGTCTTGGAGGTCAGCAAATAGGATAGATATTATTGTTCCCTGGATGATGATGATGATGATAATAAGACTTGGGTTATTTAACCATTGCTGAAAAGGTTGTTTTTGTGTGCAATAATGATTATAGGCTATACCTCTATTAGGCATGTGGAATTAGGTTCTGTTTGAGTATTTTACTCTGAATAGTGTTCTTTGTATATACCATGTATGGTTTTTTAAGTGTTTTTATGTCGTGTGTGTTGGTTTTTTGTTGTGGAATTAATTTTGAATAAACTTTATATTGCTTTACTTTACCTAATTTTTCTTTTGGTGATCCTTTCAATATATGCATGTGTCTTTTTTCTTGTTGGTTTCCCATTTGGGAAACTAGACCCCCTAAGGAACTTATCTAGATCTTTGGTGAGCAATTTGAACCCCCAAGTGCTTCACACAAGTTTATAACGTAGAGCCGTAAAATTAAAAAATCATATTTTTTCCACAAAATTGATCTTTTCACCCCAATTTTTATTTTCCCAAGGGTAACAAGACTCCAAAAGTTATTGTGCAATTTGTCCTGAGTACGCTGATACCCCATATGTGGGAGTAAACCACTGTTTGGGTGCATGGCAGAGTTTGGAAGGGAAGGAGCGCCGTTTGACTTTTTCAACGCAGAATTGGCTGGATGCCATGTCGTGTTTGGAGAGCTCCTGATCTGCCTAAACAGTGGAAACCCCCCACAAATGACACCATTTTGGAAACTAGACCCCTCAAGGAACTTATCTAGATGTGTGTTGAGCACTTTGAACCCCGAAGTGCTTCACAGAAGTTTATAACGTACAGCTGTAAAAATAAAAAATCCTTTTTTTTTTACAAAAATGATTTTTTCGCCCCCAATATTTTATTTTCACAAGGGTAACAGGAGAAATTGGACCCCAAAAGTTGTTGTCCAATTTGTCCTGAGTACGCTGATACCCAACATGTGTGAGAAAACGACTGTGTGGGTGCACGTCTGGGCTCGGAAGGGAAGTAGTGACGTTTTGGATTGCAGACTTTGATGGAATGGTCTGGGGGCGTCATGTCGCATTTGGAGAGCCCCTGATGCGCCTAAACAGTGGAACCCCCCACAAGTGACCCCATTTTGGAAAATAGACCCCACAAGGAACTTATCTAGGAGTGTGGTGAGCGCTATGAAGCCCCAAGTGCTTCACAGAAAATTTATAACATACAGCCGTAAAAACAAAAAAAATCGTTTTTTTTTTTACAAAAATGATTTTGTCGCCCCCAGTTTTTTATATTCCCAAGGGTAACAGAAGAAATAGGACAAATTGCACAATAACTCTTGTGGTCCAGAGTACGCTGATACCCCATATGCGGGGGTAAACTACTGTGTTTGGGCGCATGGCAGAGCTCAGAAGTGAAGGAGCACCGTTTGACTTTTTCAACCCAGAATTGGCTCGAATTGAGATCAGACGCCATGTCACATTTGGAGAGCCCCTGATGTGCCTAAACAGCAGAAACCCCCCAATTCTAACTCCAACCCTAACCCCAACACACCCCTAACCCTAATCCCAACCCTAACCCTAATCCTAACGTTAGCGCCAACCCTAACCCTAACTTTAGCCGCAACCCTAACCCTAATGGGAAAATGGAAATAAATACATTTTTTTAATTTTATTATTTTTCCCTAACTAAGGGGGTGATAAAGGGGTTTGATTTACTATTTATAGCGGGTTTTTGTGATTGGCAGCTGTCATGCTAAAATACGCTTTTATTGCAAAAAGTAGTTTTTTGCATCACCACATTTTGAGAGCTATAATTTTTGCATGTTTTGGCCCACAGAGTCATGTGAAGTCTTATTTTTTGCGGGACGAGGTCACGTTTTTATTGGTACCATTTATGACCACGTGACATTTTTTGATCGCTTTTTATTTCGATTTTTGGGAGGTTAGAATGAACAAAAATCAGCAATTCATGAAATTCTTTTGGGGGAGGCGTTTATACCGTTCCGCATGTGGTAAAATTGCTAAAGCAGTTTTATTCTTCGGGTCAGTACGATTACGGTGATACCTCATTTATATCATTTTATTATGTTTTGGCGCTTTTCTAGAATAAAAACAATTTTATATAAAAAATTATTATTTTTGCATCGCTTTATTCTGCGAGCTATAACTTTTTTATTTTTTTGCTGATGATGCTGTATGATGGCTCGTTTTCAGCGGTACCATGCTAATTTATATTGGTCTTTTTGATCGCGTGTTATTCCACTTTTTGTTCGGCGGTATGATGATAAAGCATTGATTTTTTGCTTAGGTTTTTTTTTTTTTTATGGGGTTCACTAAAAGGGGTTAACTAGTGGGACAGTTTTATAGGGGGGGTCATTACGGACGCGGCGATACCAAATATGTGTACTTTTATTGTTTTGTTTTTTTTATTTACAGGAAGAAATGAATTTATTGGGGAATATTTTTTTTTTTTTTTATGATTTTTTTTTACCACTTTTTATTTTTATTTTTTTTACTTTTTTACTTTGTCCCAGGGTGGGACATCACAGTATTTTAGCAGATCGCTGGTGTGACAGTGTGCACAGCACTCTGTCACACCAGCGATCGCTCTGGCATCGCTGCAGGCTTCCTCACCGTCTGCTCTCAGTAGGCACTGAGGAAGCCGCCTCCCTGCAGGACCCCGGCGCCATCTTGGATCCGGGGACCTGGAGGGAGGACGGACCCTCGGAACAGCGCGACACATCGCGCTGCTCTGAGGGTCTCAGGGGAGCGCGCAGGGAGCCCCCTCCCTGCGCGATCCTCCCCTGTGCCCCCGGTATACCGCGATCATGTTTGATCGCGGTGTGCCAGTGGTTAATGTGCCGGGAGCGGTCCGTGACCGCTCATGACACATAGTGCTGGGTGTCAGCTGTGATAAACAGCTGACACCCGGCCGCGATCAGCTGCGCTGCCCCCGGGAGCGCAGCTGATCGCCCATGACGTACTATTCCGTCCATGGGAATTAGGTCCAGGGTCACATGGACGGAATAGTACGTCTGATGGAATAAAGGGGTTAATGTCACCTTTGATTGAACGGTGACCTTAAGCCCGGTTAATAATGGAGAGGCGTCAATAAGACACCGATCCATTATTAATCATAAAGTTTGTAAATGTTTAAAAAAAAGACACAGCCAGAATAAAGTCTTTTAATGAAATAATACACAACACAGTTTTACGTATTTTTTATTGCACTCTCATTCCTGCGAAGCCATCGATCTCCTGTAAAAAAACAAAAATAACAAACCATCACAAATACTCCCTGTCCGACGTAGTTCAAGATAACGAGTGTCCCACGACGAGTCCAACTCTGCTACATCTGGATGCCAGGCTCAGCCTGACATCCAGGCACAGCAGAGCTGCTTACTGGAGGAGATTCCCCGGCTGTCACGTCAAATGGATTTCTCATGGGCCAGCTGATCGTGAGAGTTTAGCTGGCCAGAGATTACCCAGTACCCGGCAGTCACATGCACGGTTCTCGCGATAAGCTGGCCGTTAGCAATCCATTACATGTGACTGCCGGGGAATCTGTACCGGTAAGCCGCCCCGACACTCTGCACTCTCTCTCCGGAAGTTCCTGTGTTACGTACTTCCATATGTGACACAGGAACTCTTCATATGCTAATTAGTAGACATGCGTAGTAAGCTGCATTAACGCAGTTACTACGCATGTGCCCCATGTCCGTTAACGCAGGTCTGCCACCTGCGTGTTTTACCGCATAGTGGAGACGGGATTTCATGAAATCCACTCCACTATGCTGTAACATCTGGACTCTGTGTGTTTGACACTGCGGCTGTACGCAGCGTCAAACACGCAGCGTTTCCTGACCGTGGAAACACACCCTAACAGTACTGACAGCAGAAAAAAAAATGAAACTGCAATTTCCCTCTCCAACCTGCTAAATTAATTGATGTCCCATTCCCTCCCTGCTCCCTGAATTCAGGTTTCCCTTCATACGAGATCTGTGTTCCATCTCCAAAGACCGCTGGTGATTACATTCTGTGGTTCAAATGGAAATATCTGTCTATGCAATTAATTTTCAGGATGGATCTTCCAAAGTGTAAGGAGATGGACCAGCTGCCATGTTCTCCCTGAAGACATCAATGGTGCTGTGGTGTAGAATGTGAATAGTGTTTTGTTCCTGATATGTTTCCTTGTTATGACAATTGTAATTCCCCTGTGGGCTGCAGTAATAACCAACGGCTACAAGATGTCACTGTGTAGAATTTAGGTGAATTTTGCCCAGTAACAATGAACACATGCGGAATCACCGCGCGTACAAAAGGGGGCAGCACTTTGGGCGGAGCCGGGTATCCGCTGCATCCAAAGCGCTGCCAATACGCCCCGTGGACACATACCCTCATATTGAACTTTCTGTAGTCTCTGCCTATCTGTCGCACTGCACCAACCCTGCTGCACTACAATATATATAATTTATTTATTTTTAAATTAATTATATATCCACTATTTAAAGTTTTGTCTAATTTTCAACAAACCTTATCTAGAATGAATGAGAAAAAAGAGAATAAAAATTATTTATTCAAACTAAAACATACACAATAATACAAAAACAATTTTACAATCTGACAATTGTACTTTCGGCGCTCCCTCTCGTGACCTATTGCCGTAAATACAGCTATCAGCAATTCGAAAAAGTATGTTCATCTTTCATTAACAATTGCCTTGTTGTTCTTCTGAAGAAAGAATCAGTTCAGCTGTAAATCCAAAATACAAGCAGGTGTAACCCCACGGCGGAAAAAAACCCCAATATAAATCCATTCGTATGCAGTGGTCAAATTAGCAGGTACCGTTCCTTAATTCATTCTGAAAAGTATAATAAAACATAAACACTATACTTTGGATGCCAAGTTTCAAGTTCCACATGAATTAAGAAACGTCTAAACCGCTACCGTCCTCCTCAGAAGCAAATGTATCGTAGGCAGCACTATGTACACTGCAAGGCAGTTCTAAGTAGGATAAGGACAATCCTTTTCTTATGTTAGTGCACGCTACTGCTACTTCAAATACTAACACTTATTTGTACAAAATATTCCAAGGCCAAAAAAAGTTAATTAGGCAGTATATTCCGGGCTAGCCTCCCATCAGTCATTATTTCATTGCACAGGCCTCATATTCACCTCTTAATAAGAAAAGTGGCAGTGATTTCTTCAACATAGAGTCATAAAATTTACAAAACTAATGTTATCCACTTAAGTAGCAGTTGTAACATATAAATAGTAAAAATAATACCCTCCAAAAAAATACAGAAAATGCAAAAAAAATGCTATTGTATGTCATTTATAACCTACAGTTTCTTATTCTGTATCCACAAGTTTTCCCATTTTGTCATACAACTGTTATTATTTTTTCAGAGCTATTCTGCTGGGGTACTATATGAAACATCATTTTGGCAGGCTGGGTTCAACAACTAAAAAAAAAACCCATATATGAAAGCTTCTCTTGGGTTTTTGAATCATTGCTCCTTCTGCTCATTTAGTATGTTCTGCTTTTCTTCTTTCCCGGTAATATGGTTGACGTGTTTCTTGGCGTTTCTCCGAGATCTTCGGAAAAAAGCCTGGATGATGAGATAGCACAGCTCTGCCACATTGAGGACCATGCAAATGCCAGACACAATGATCATAAAGAAGGTAAATACGGTCTTTTCAGTAGGCCGAGAAATAAAACAGTCGACGAGATTGGGACACGGCCAGTTTGAACATTTCACTAGACGTTGCATATGGAAACCAGTATAGAGGATGTGGAAGAGGTACATAAAAGCAGCTTCAAATATGACTCTGAACAGGATGCTGGTGGTGTATGTCCACCACAAGGTGCCTACAATTCTAATTTTACGCTGCCTCAGTTCTTCCAAGTTCTTTTCATCACATTGTCCCTTCCTTTGTAGTTGCTTTTTCTCTTCATGTTTTAAGTAGGCTACATGCATAGCAACCAGAAGAGCTGGCGTGGCTACAAAAATGAGTTGAAGGCACCAAAGCCTGATGTGAGACACTGGGAAGTGGTGATCATAGCAAACGTTCTTACACCCAGGCTGTAAGGTGTTACAGGTGAAATCTGACTGTTCATCACCCCAAACACTCTCTGCAGCCACCACCAGGATCATAATGCGGAATATGAAGAGCACAGAGAGCCAGATTTTGCCAATGCTCGTGGAATGTTTGTTGACTCCTCCAATGACCTCATAAAGTGTTCCCCAATCCATGTTGTTCGTAGACCGTTTCTGGAAAAAAAGATAGAAAGCATTTCATGAGCAAAAAGATATGTAAATATATATCTAAATATAGACAGGAAAAGGGTTGTTCACTTAAAAAAAAACATTTTTTCAGTGTGATATATAAGGAAGTTTTATGTATATATATTTATATCTTTAAACATTTGGAAAATTTATTTTATTGGTCATCCCCTTTAACTTCATTTGGTTAAGACTAGAGATGAGCGAATATTCACGGAGTGCACCGTGCAACTTTCCCACCGCGGTTCAGCCCGGCTGGGAACGCAGCCTCAGTGACGTCACCGCAAGTCACTGAGGCTGCGCTCGCAGCAGCTCATTCACCAGTGGTTCTCTGCCTGGACGGTCGCATATTGGCACCATCCAGGTTGAAAACTAATTATCCCCCAGACATGGATTAAGGCAGGACAGAACGACGGACAGGTATAGTATATTATTGCTTTTTTATTTTAGTTTTATTACAGGAGATCGAGGGGTTCGGTTGAATTAGGTGAGATTGTAAGTATTATTTAAAAGGCGTCTGTGTCATTCTTTCTATTAAAGGACTTTTTTCTGGGTGTCTGTGTTTTCTTACAATTTGACTATGGGTGTTATGAATGTGCTAGAGATGGTTTCTGAGCAGAGGCTCCCTCTGGTGGTTACAGACAGTACTGAACCTTACAGCGAGGAATGGCAATCTGGGATTACTAACTGGTCTGATATAAGGGAGGTTCCCTCCCATGATGGCCGCCGGTGATCAATTGTTCTTGTACCAATTGTGGTTCCTGGTTCGTTTGGAAGTTTGCTGGAGTCTTGCATTCATCTGCTGCTTTCAGATAATATATTTTATGCTTTTCTTTTTGTGCTTGCTTTTTGCATAATTTTCTGCACTTTTGTGGAGGTCAGCCGGGTCCCCTCCTGGGGCCTGTGCTCTTCTCAGTTTATCTGTAGCCACTGTTATTTGTTCATTTGCTTTTTCCTGTTTTTTCAGTGGCTGCGGCTTAGTTTTGTTACACCAGAGATCTGATATAGGTGGTGGAGATCGTGTGATTTCAGGTGTTTTTGCAATCAGAAGAGTTGGTATTTTTTCGGGTTTTTTGTTGGATTGCAGTCAGAATTCTTTCCTGTACTTTTCTGTCTAGACAGATTGGGCCTCAGCGTTTGCTCATTCCATTTTCTGTCTGTGTCCGTGCTTCTTCTTGTCTAACCGCCATTACATGTTTGGGGGCTTCCTATTTTCTTTGGGGATCTGCTCCGGGGCAGATAGCTTTCATCTTTCTGCCTTTAGGTGTAGTTATCTCTCAGGCTGTGACGAGGCGTCTAGGATCAATGTAGGAACGCTCCACGGCTACCTCTAGTTGTGTGGTTAGTTCAGGTTACTGCAATCCAATAGGTTCCAGCCTCTCTGGTGTATTGCCGTTTTTGCTTTCTCTCCTCAGCTACCTAAACATAACATATGGGGTTAGTAATGGGGTCGTCTTATTGACGCCCCTCCATTACTAACCTCGGGGCTTGATGTCACCGGACAATACAATAGGTGACATCAACCCCCCACCTATCACTCCACATGCCACTGCTACAGGGCAAGTGGGAAGAGCCGGGCAAAGCGCCAGAATTGGCGCATCTAATAGATGTGCTTTTTCTGGGCGGCTGCAGCTACTATTTTTAGACTGGGGGGGCTATATTCGTGGTTCCTTACCAGCCTGAGAATACCAGCCTCCAGCTGTCTGCTTTAGCAAGGCTGGGTTTAAAAATTGGGGAGGACCCCACGCCGTTTTTTTTAAATTATTTAAATAATTAAAAATACAGCATGGATACCCTCTATTCTTGATACCTAGCCTTGTTGAAGCTGACAGCTGAGGGTTGCAGCCCCCAGCTGTGAGTTTTGCCTGGCTTGCTATCCAAAATTTGGGGGAACCCACCAAGCCCCAAGGTTACTGATGGAGAGGCATCTATAAGACACATATCAATTACTAATCCTATAGTTATATAGGATACCACAGTGAAATTCTCCCGTGAACTCGCCTCTGCACCGTGCGACTTTCTCACGGTGCTAGTGGGGATCTCACCGAAGTCACCGCAGTTCAACCCGGCTGGGAACGGAGCCTCAGTGACGTCACCGCTAGTCACTGATGCTGCACTCACAGTAGTTCATTCCCCAGTGGTTTTCAGCCTGGATGGTCGCATTTTGGCACAGTCCAGGTTGAAAACTAATTCTCTCCCAGACATGGATTATGGAGTGGGACAGAACAACGGACAGGTATGGTATATTGTTGCTTTTTTATTTTAGTTTTATTACAGGAGATCGAGGGCTTCGGTGGAATTAGGCGAGGTCGTAAGTATGGTTTAATTGAGATTATTAAAGGAGTATGTGTCATTTTTTACCTATCGGATTTATATAGGATATAACTATAGGATTAGTAATGGATATGTGTCTTATAGACGCCTCTCCATTACTAACCTCGGGGCTTGATGTCACCTGACAAAGGTGACATCAACCCCCCCAACTATCACCCCACTTGCCACCGCTTCAGGGCAAGTGGGAAGAGCGAGGCTAAGTGCCAGAATTGGTGCATCTTAGAGATGTGATTTTTCTGGGGCGGCTGAGAGATGCTGTTCTTAGTCAGGGGGGGAATATCCATGGCCCCTTTTTTGGCTCTTAATATCTGCCTGCAGCTGTCTGCATAGCCTTTGCTGGTTATTAATTATAGGGAGACCCTGCGTCATTTTTTTTAGGGTCCCCCATTTTAATAGCCAGTGAAGGCTAAGTATACAGCTGTGAGCTGATATTAATAGCCTGGGAAGCTCCATGGGTATTACCCTCTTCTGAGGCCATAAAAATCAGCCCCCAGCCGTCGGCTTTCCCTCTTCTGGTATGAAAATTACGCGGGAGCCCACGCCATTTTTTTCAGAAAAATAATCTTTTATTAATCAAATGCATGTACAGTAAGCTTCACACACACTGTACTAATTGTATTTGTCACTGACATCTATCTATCTACCTATTCTATTTGTATTTACTGTATGTAATCCATCTCTTCTATCCTGTCGACTCCTGCTGTGATTTTACACTACTGCGGCTGCTGAATTGCCGGCTTTTTTTCTATCTATGTAATATATATACATATATATATATGTGTCACTGACATCTATATATATACTGTATGTATTCTATGGGTATGTAAACTTTTGATCAGGGTCATTTGGATGTTTTGGGTTGTCATTATGATTTAAAAAGAGAAAACAATAGTTTGACAATAAATGGCTTCACCCAACCACTAACCATGAGTGGAGAAAAAGTTTTGGTGTTATCATTCATATTCTCTGAAAAAAGGCCAAGAAAGCAAAACTTCTGACGGGGTATGTAAACTTTTGAGCACAACTGTATATCTGTTCTATGTGTTCTATTCTAACCTGTCATGCTGTGATTTTACTAAACACGGCACATATATTGCCGGCTTTTATTATCTTTTACCGAATGTTACAGACTTTTTCCAATTTTAAGAAAAATGCTCGTGTTACCGATCCCGAATCCGAATGTACCATATTCGTGCCGAATTTCTGCTTGGCGATTGTTTTCCAAACATACTCGCTCATCTCTAGTTAAGACCTAACTATTTAAACAAGGCCCATTATTATGACCTACTGTATAAATAAGACATATCATCTCAGTTCAAATGGACAGAAGTCCAGAAAACAGAACTTACATTAATTCTGAAACACAAGTTGATTTTAGTCCAGACCTTATTGACTCGATGGAAAGATCGGCCATGCATTTACAGACTTCCACAACAAATTATTTGGACAGGATAGAAAGCTATATAACCTCTCCATTGAAAATCAATTGAATCAGTTCTTTTAATCAATTGGTTCCCACATGCCAAACGATGTGATAATGTGATATGGTAATCAGAAATGTCATGGGTGTTTTACATTAACATCTTTTAATATAAAATGATACAGAAACTTGTTGAATATTTTATGAGAAGCCTGTACATGACACAGATTAATAAATCACCAGACAATTCTCCCACTCCTGTCTATATGTGATCCACTATATATAATGTGATTAAATATACAAATATATACAGTATGTAACTGGAATTATTATTTTAGGCCCAAGAACAAAGGATGCCCTAATTGCAAAGCTAACAGATAGGTCAATTTACCAACACTTATTTAGTTTGTATGGCTGCTATCAGTGAAAATAGATATTGTTTTACTTTTATTATTTCCTACAAGACTGACAAAGACAGACATTTCCAGAATTCACAGATAAGGAATAATTCCTTGTCAATAACCTATGCGGAATACATAAGAATAGATACGTGCAGCGATGGCTAAGGTTTGGCACTAAGACATAGTTAAAGGGGTTGTCAGGTCTTAAGCAGGTCTTAAGCTATAAGTCTGCAGGCAACTTATGTGACTGCAGACTTGTGAATCCTCACTTGTGAATCCTCCCGGGGCCGGGAGCGGGAGGTCATGTTACCGAAATTATATGATATGCATACTCCCCGCCACATTCTGATTAGATGGGCGCAGCCTCGCTCAGTGTAAATGTATTGAGCTAGGCCGGAAACAGTCTAGTCCTAATGTGGCCAGGAGTATGCATATCGCAGTGCGTGCAATGTGAGGATTTACAAGTCTACAGTTAAACAGAGTGACTGCAGACTTGTAGCTTAACACTGGACAACTCCTTTAACTTAAAGGGGTTTTCTTTATTCCCAGTGCGAGTGGGACTGTAATGAAGTGGAGGTGTTTCCCATACTCCCCCTATGTGAAATGATGCAATGCATTATGATGTTTGGAATATTTAATGATTTTTATTGTAAGTGATAGAATTGTGTTGTTCCAGCACTAGATAGCTAACAGGGAGACACAGAGTTAACAGTTGGGACTAGCCCAGAGTGGGATGGGGTTAAGAGGAAAGACAGTAGAGAGTTTTGTGTCAGAATGATAGGGACGAGCCTGCAGTAGCAACAGACCTCAGGTCTGGCTAGCCAGTGGAACCGCTATTGTGGCAAGAGGGAGATGACCGAGTCAGGTAGTAAGCTCCTACGAGAGAAACGACAACGAGAAGGAAGTGAGCAGTGTCCTGAGTGGGTCCAGAGCAAAAGAGAGGAAAGGAAGAAGTATCGGGTCCTGAGGCACAAAGCCGAGCAGGACAGTACAGAGTTGTCTGTCAGTCGGGTAACAGAACAGAGAAGGAAGGATAAGCAAGACGAAGCGGAAATGCCCCGCGTGGTGGTCCAAAGACTTCAATAGGGTGGAAAGCTAAGTAGTGGCCATGTCGGCATAGAAAACTCCCCTATGGGGAGAAAGACACCTAACCGCAGGTGGAAGTGTAGGACTCTTGCATGCTGGACTGTTGGGCTGTTATTGGGATGAGGAGACTATTGGTATAATGTGTTGAGGCAGAAGAGCTAAGGAACGACAATGCGAGAGTGACTCCAGGAAAGAGAAAGTGTGTGACAATGTTCCATGTCAAAACAGAAATGTCCTTGAAGATGAATGCCAACTATCTGCTGTACATAGTTCCTCAGAAATTATTCCTCAGTTAAAATATGTTATTTCTGAACTATGGTGTCCCTCACTGAACTCTGTAACATCTGGCCGGCCTATGCGGCGGTCTGCAAGGGCGTATTGCCATCACAGCTACAGTTCACACACCCAGCCAGGACCCCAATTTTCATGTAGCATACTGGAGCGTGAAGCTCGGGGACCTCGCCCACAGCTACTGCCCGGCGCCACGTTGCAGGGCGGTCACATGGCCAGAAGTATGCCATTTGTGATCACGTCCTGATTATATTCATATCCATTTCTTTCAATGTTCTATTGAAAGACGCATAAGAGCACATGACGGCAACTTTGCAAATCGCATACTTGTGACCACGTCATCGCTCACTCGTGCTGGGAATACAGGGGAATTAGGGCAATGTGCACATTGCACACTGTCAGGATTCGGCAATGTGCAGTCACAGAGCGACAGCAGAAGTTTATCTGAATCCCTGAACATGATCGGTGGGAATTTGTTTAGTGGGTACTTCAGATGGGCTCATATTCATTTTTTAGGACCCCACAGACTTTATAGGGATAGGTCATCAATAGAAAAGTACAGGAAAACCCCGTACGACATTAGAAAATATTGTAAAACACATTTTATTCTTAGTTTGCTGTAATCTGGAAAGTGAAAACACTCCGGATTAATGTTTCATCTAGATTTGTACATTGTGCTGGAAGTCCAAGGGTCAAGTGAGGATGCTGATCTATTCACCACTAGGTGGTGCTGCAACATCACAGCCTATAGGAATGTCGCTGGTATTTTCCACCAGTGTCCGGCTTATCCTATAGATCTATAAATGACTGATAATCTTATTGACTTTCGATTTTTGGGAAGCCTCCTACGCCCACTATTCACATCATGCACTAAAACTGTCATCTGAGTCACGTAACAGGTGATGGTACAAGTGAAGAAAACCATATCATGCCAAAACAGTAAGGACATTGTGAAAAAAAAAATGATTTCACTTCACTGTAGTCAAAACGTGACCTATGAGAAATCTGCTTCTACCACAAAAGTTACTTTTCACACCATCAGTGATCTCTACACATTGAGGCAGATCTATTAAAACCGCAAAAATAAAAGTTGTCTTGGTTGCCCATAGCAACCAATCACAGTGCAGCTTTCATTTTAACTCTGTAGTTTAAGAAATAAAAGCAGAGCCCTGATTGGTTGCTAGGGACAACATTAATCTACCTCATTGTGAGGTACACATCTCTGAATAATCTGCCCCCAACAATAAAGTGAAACACAACAAAAATAACATAACAAGGTGTACGCACGCTGTGTAATATATATTACGTACATAATCTGTGTGACTAAACGTGACACAATGTGACTAATGATAGTAATAACTGGATACAACCTGTTCACGTTTAAAGATTGGGCTCTTCCGCTTATTAAATGCATAATTATTAATGAGTGACAGCCAGAATAAGGGCTCTTGTTTGGTCAGACTGGGGAATCTTAGGGTCACCAGACACCATAGCTGATGGCTTGAGAAGAAAGTATCAGGGATGTTGAAACCCAACATGGCCGATCCTTCATAAACCTCCACTTAGGCCAAAGGGACATGAGCCAAACATCAAATACACATTAGTCCCACCAAAATTTGCATGGTCAAATGACCCTAAAGCCCCCCCATAATATTAGACTATTGTTGGCCAAACCCACGGATATCTGCTGGCTCAGCCGACAGTTTAATGGATAAAGGGGTCTCCTGTCAGGTTATATTGGGGGAGTTAAAGATTCGGACTTCCAATCCTTTTGTTCTTGCCAAAATAAGCTGCCAGAAGAGTCTGTCAGTCAGTCTCTCGTAGGGAATACAGGATCGCTCAGCAGAATGACCATGCGTGGGTATGGCGTCCCATAGAGATTGCTACCGTATGAACGATGGTTATTAGTGATGAGTGAGTATGCTCGTGGCTCGGGTGGTCTCCGAGTATTTGGAAGTGCTCGGAGATTTAGTTTCTGTTGCCGCAGCTGCCTGATTTATGGCTGCTGGACAGGTTGAATATATGTGGGGCTTGCGTGTTTGTTAAGGAATCCTCACATGTATTAAGGCAGTCAAATATCCACAAATCATGCAGCTACGGCAACAGAAACTAAATCTCCAAGCACTTCCAAATACTCGGAGATCACCCGAGCGTGCTCGGGAAAACACGAGCAACGAGTATACTCGCTCACCACTAATGGTTAGATACCCATGGTGTATGGGGCCCCTTTGTCTAATGTGTATGTCCACAATGCTCTAAAGCAGTGTTTCTCAACTCCAGTCCTCAGGACCCACCAACAGGTCATGTTTTCAGGATTTCCTTAGTATTGCAAAGGTGATGGAATTAATGCTTGAGCAGGTGATAAAATTATCACCTGTGCAATACTAAGGAAATCCTGAAAACATGACCTGTTGGTGGGTCCTGAGGACTGGAGTTGAGAAACACTGCTCTAAAGGGTGTGGTGATAAATCATAGAATGTTAGAGGTGGAAGGGACCTCCAGGGCCATCGTGGACAACCCTCTGCTCAATGCAGGAGTCACTAAACCATCTCAGACAGATGTCTGTCCAGCCTCTGTTTGAAGACTTCCATTGAAGGAGAACTCACCACCTCTCGTGGCAGCCTGTTCCACTCATTGTTCGCCCTCACTGTAAATATCTAATCTGTATCGTCTCCCTTTCAGTTTCATTCCATTGCTTCTCGTGTTTCCATGTGCAAATGAGAATAATGATGGTCCCTCTACACTGTGACAGCCCTTCAGATATTTGTAGACAGCTACTAATGGTATGTGGCCACGTTCAGGAATAGCAGCATTTTGGACGCAGCGTATTTTCACTGCGTCCAAAGCGCTGCGTTGTACATTGCAAGCACAGTGGATGGGATTTATAGAAATCCCATGCCCACTGTGCATCTATTTAAGGCTGCGTAAAATCTCCCGCGGTGCGGTTTCACGAGCCGCAGCATGTGAATTTCTGTTGCAGAGACGCTAGTCTCAGCTGCATATTTTCAACAATACAATGTCATTATATGTGGAAAATCCGCATGCACCTATACACAAGTGCGGTAATTAGAACACAGCATTTTGGGTGCAGCGAAAATACACTGCGTCCATAACGCTACTATTCCTGATTGTGGGCATGTAGCCTACTGTATGTTTCCTCTTAAGCTTCTTTTTTTGCAAGCTAAACATAAGAAGTCCAATAAACAGTTTCTGAAAAAGTCCCACTGCTCAGTAACGATGTGACTTACTGCTCGCTTTACAAGGCCTTGTTGTTTTATTGGAGGTGTTCAAATTCTTTAAAGCCTTTGTTCTGCCCTATAGAAGGAGGCTATGGCTGCCTCATAGGGTTAAAGAGACAGAATTCCCTGTTCTAGGCCAGCCTCATATTTTACACCTATACACACTTTTGTACAGCCATGAACAACTCCTTAATACCCCAATAAGACAGATAATTGGCAATTAAAGGGACTGTCCAGTGAAAATAAGTTATTTCCTATGCACAGGATAGATGATAACTTGTTGATCGATGCCGATCCTACTTTTATCCCCATTAGAATGGCAGTGCGCATGTGCGAACTATGCTCCATTCATTCCCTATGGCTTTTTCCAGCAGCCCCATAGAGAATGAATGGAGCGGCAATGACCAATCAGTGCATATTCTAGCAGTAGGACACTCACCGATCAGAAACTTATTACTTATCCTGCAGATAGGTGATAACTTGATCTCACTGGACAATCCCTTTAAATATATAATCAGTGAGCCTGCGGAAACAACGGTACTGAAAGTTGGGTCAGTTACGGCCGCAAATTGCAGACATGACTGGCTCCATAGGCAGATCTCTGTGCTCATCCGCATAGCTGGTTATTGACATGCACCATTCTGGTCTATGAAACGGATCAAACTAGTTCATGCTGTGATTTTTCTCCCGTGTGAATGAAATCACTGGTGTGCACAGGCGCACTTGTTATTATTAGATTAGTGTGCTGTCTGTTGAACATATAGACATATAACACACGGACCGAAAATACAGTCATTTGAACTCTACCTTAGGGTATGTTCACACGTTGTTTGTTTTTTGGAGGTAGGCAAAACTGATGAGTTTTTAGCAGAATCCAGTTCAGGAAGCACTCTTTTTTTTATTATTCCCCCCCCCCCCCAGTTGATCTTTTACAGGCTTTTTAACCTAAAGGGACATTCCCATCTCCAAGATTTAATCTCGAAATATTAGCAAATACCTTTAGTTAGAAATGTAGTATAGTTCTTCTGATTTGCTATGTCGCTTACCCCATGTGCAGGGTATTGAAGTAGCTTAGGTATCCATGGTTACAACCACTCATATAGTGACAGTTAGCTAGTTAGTTAGTGATCATGACCATGGATATCTAAACTACTGCAATGTCCTGCACATGAAGAAAGTGGCATAGAGAATCAGAAGAACTATACTACATTTCTAATTGGAGACATTTGCTAATATTATCATTATTATTACACTTACTACATATTGGGATATGATCTTGGAGACAGGAATACCCCTTTAATGTGTCAAGTTTGGAGCAGATTCCCGGAGGAAGTTACTTCTAAGTAGAGACACGCAGATCTATTTTTTTTTTTTTCAAACAGGCGTTTTTCAAAACCTTTTAAAGGAATAAAACAAATTCTGATATGAGAAACAAACTGAAACGAATAGGAAGAGTCTTTCACGCATTTTGTAGCAAACATAGAGGCAGATTCGCTCCAAAAAGATGCACTAAAAACTGTATGTGAACATGCCCTCGAGTCTCGTATGAGAATTTCTGCAACATAAATCTAGGGATGTACCCTCAGATTTCTGATGCAGATGTGCAGTGGGTTTTCCCCCACTGTCATACAATGGGTTTCTGAGTGACATGCCTTCTTATTTCTGCAGCAGATTTTTCCCACCATGCAGCCGGAGATGAGCATTGAAACTTTACTATGCATATGAATGAAATTGCAAAAATCCTATAGAATATGCATGGGATACAGATTTTTTTGGGAGATTTAGGAATAAAATCCACTCCAAAAATTTCATAAATTCTGACATGTATAATACCAAAATATTCCTCTTATTAGGGTTCAGCCTTTAAGCCTATGACAAAGGCTTGTCACATGCCCATCACAAATACTCTTGAAAACCTATATCACTAAACTATACAAAAATCCCATATTATTAAAACCTAAGTAAGAGCAGCTCCCTCCTTTAGTGTCCTTCTGCTTCAAATACCACTAGAAAGATAGAAACTGATGTTACTCAATGTACGGTGTAAGGCAACCACCCTTCCCTAACTATGACGAAAGCTTCTTGTCCGTCTGTTCACTAATTGAGACATCTATAGGTTATGATTAATCTCCTACATAGGTAAAAATGATTGGAAAATAGCCCACCACCACCCCAGTATCAATCATACACACCTGAGATCTCCTTTCTGAAGAAAGTTATGGGCTGGATTTTTGAACACTAAAATCTCACTCATCCCAATTCCATGTGACCTCAATAGGATGGTACTTATATATTATAATCCAGGTGTGTCAACATACACCCTTAATGAGTGCGAGTTTTGTAACCAGTAGGTGAGCTCTGTCGAAACATGTAATAGGATCAGCCATATCCAACGCAGGATGTATGATATAGCTGATGAACACAGGCTGGAACCAGTGTAGGAGCTATTTTAACGGCAATGAACCCTGTCCCTACATCACATGTATTAAAGGTCCTACAGGTCGTAAATCCACATACACCCCAAGAATGATGTTCTATAAACCATACTATGTGCGTCAACTGATAACTGTCCCGAAGACCCCACACCCTGGACTGAAAATCTCAAGTTCCTTAAAGCCCCTACAAAACATTTAGGTCTGATTTCCTCTTCATGAATTAGTAAAGACAACCTTCTCAGTAGACCAATCTTCTGTGAAGTAGGCTTCTAAGATGGTGATGAGTAATTAAGCTTAATATTAATTCACTTGATACAATTAACCCTCCCCTAAGATTTCCATCTATTATGGACCAGTATAGGTGTCACCCAAACAACAGCATTTCGGACATTCTCCAACTAGATAGGCAAAGATGTTTCTGAAGACACTAGCCACTGGCCTAGTGGAGCTTGAAGTATCATATGCTAGGTAGACCCAAAGAAGAGAAACCAAGTCCAGTAAAGGTATAATCCCACCACCTTGACCCAATATCTGGACCTTTCCAGCCAGTTCTTTCATCAGTACCTGCTTAGAGTCCATGCTGAGAAGGTTGAAATGGTCACAGACCCAATGTTAGCAGCTCATGCTAGATGTCCTTCCTCTGAAGCTAGCCTTCAATGTGAATTACATAGAAGATTCAGTCCATATAGTCATCAAATACTTTTGCTCTGGAAGCTTTGTTTGTTTTGAACGATTATATCATGTTTTTAATCTTGTTACCCGTGCGTGAAGGAGTGAATCACAACATATTTATGTATAGCACACGTATTTAGTCCCAGTAGAGCGTGTGTTCTGTAAATGGAATGTCTATGCAACACAAGGTACACAGCACCAGTGCAAAGTCATGACAGATGATAGTGGAATGAGGAAGATGAGGGACTCACCTGTACACAGATGGGAGGCCAACGTATCCAATAAGCTGTGCCCACAGCACAGGGCACAGGACTGTCCCACAGGTGAGGGCTAGTAGAAATCCAGAATGACTGCCTGCTTCAGAAGCTCAGGTACTAGGTCACACCTCCACTCTCCAATCTGATGCTTCACTGGAAACCTCAGACTATTTATTAGTGCCTCTCTGGTCCCTCCCTATTTGCTCGCACAGCATAAGTTATTCACCTCTGACACCAGACCCAGTTGATCATTCATCCTGACTAAGGGAAGACACAAGTTTACAGAAGTTGACAACCCGTTGGCCCCAGGCTGCCTATCAATGACGGAGTGACATGAAGAAAATACGTCTGATGAAATAATGAATGTAGATGCGATTTTTGTAAGCCACTGTTAGAACTAGTTCACACCTTGCATTTTTGCAGTTTTATTTTTCTTTCAAACACACAGTAATCTCCAGCGATCTCAAGCAGGAAGGTAGTTATAAAAAATATTCCTTTATTTCTTTTTGTTAAAAAAGCATGTTACAGGTAGTGGATGTTAAAAAATCCGTCGCGTTGCAACTCAAAGATTATTTTTCTTTCTGCGCATTTTTTTCGTGCTGAAAATGCAGCATTTTACAGTTAGCAGCAAACTAAATTATATTTCTAAAATTTCCTTCACACTATGACGTGTTATTTCCTTGCTTTTTTTTTTAGCCTTGGTGCGTCTTTTTTTTATAAACTGCAGCATATCAATTCTGCAGAATTTTTGCCTTCTTTTTGCAACCACTCCTACCAACACTGTGTGTTTTTCATGCAGCCAAAAATCGATGCAATAAAGCACTGTCTGAATGTAACCTTGAGGGCTGGCTCACATCACGTCGGACGAGCGCTGTCTGATGTTTTATCGGATAGCACTCGGACCAATGTTATACTATGGGGCAGAGCTGATGACCAATTTTTTTCACTGACAGAATCTCAGTGAAAAAAAAATCACAGCATGCTGCTGTTTTACATTGAAATAGGATGCAACTCGCCATTTAATCTATGGGAGCTTGGAGAACATCGGACTGCACTCGGATGACCTCTGAGTGCAGTCCAGTTTCTGCGGACTTGCAGAATTGAGAAGGTGGAGATATTTTGTTGCAGTGTGCTCCTATAGCATCGGGTCACCCTATGCCGACACTCTGATCAAACTCCGATCAGAGTTTGATCAGTGTTTTTAGCATAACTGGCCTGATTTTCTCGGATGAGGGAATCTATGGTCACCTGCCCGTAGCCTTAGGCTCATCCAGACGTCCGTGCACATCAGTCCAAGATCAGACCTCAAATTCATGAACTTCCCATGGGTCTCCCGTCTCCAGCGTGACTGCTACGTGGATTTCGATGAGGCTGTCCAGCTCGCATTGGGAGAGACGCAACCAGTCCATGCATTGTGGTCTGATCTCGGACCACTTTGCACTAATGTCTGAATGAGCCTTTAGAGTGAATCTATGTGGGGGGGTTTTAGAATTTTTGGTGCTATAGACAAATAGTTTGTAACCTGTTTGTACGACCACCAATCCAGCCTCAGACTGGGACATGTAGTGCCTCAACAGAAAAACAAGGACTGGGCTCACACCAATGCGATCAATACATTAATAATTATGTATTTACTAGTTATTTCAGTAACAGCGGTAGTTCTAGGAGTAGTGTTGTAATATACTAGTGATTTTCATTTTTTTTTTCTTTTCTTGAAATATTAACTGGCAAAAGATAAAACTTTTAAAAAATACAATTATTTGTGTATTAATATATTTTTATTTTCCTGCATTGAATATATTAGGTGTTGTTTTATTTCGGGAACAGATGACAGCAGGTTGAACAAGGTTTTTTGTTTCCTAGCTCCAACTTAGGGCAGTACATTTACAATACAAAGCAATAGTCCATTAACCACTCTTATTCTGCACCTTTTGGCACACAGGAGCAGATTTACTAAAACTGTCTAAAAATGTAACAGTGTAGAGTAGACTCTAAAAATTCACCAAAGTATCACAGTTGCTCATGCTAGAGAGTGCATCTTTTTTTACACCACCTATTGGTTGGCTTACTATGTGCAAAATTTTGCTCTTTTGTGCATTGTGTAATGTTGTTCTTAGTTTCATTAAAGTAAAGGCCATCATACACATACAGTTAGCTCCAGAAATATTTCGACAGTGACTGAATTTTGCAATTGAAGTGTAGACTTTCATGTTTAATTAAAGGGGTTGAACAAAAATATCCTGTGAAAAATTTCGGAATTGCAACCATTTCTTTGCAAAGCCTCCTCATTTCATGGGCTCAAAAGTACGGTAATTGGACAAATTAACTTTACTGTGAATAAAATGTTCATTTTTAATACTTTGTAGAGAATCCTTTACAGGCAATGACTGCCTGAAGACTGGAAGCCATGGACATCACCAAACACCTGGTTTCCTGCTTTGCCAAGCCATTACTGGATCGTTCTGCCTTAAGATTTTGAAATGCATCCTCTTTGGGGTTGAGATCTGGTGATAGACTAGGCCATTGTAGAATATTCTTCTTCTTTGCCTTAAACTCCTGGTTTGCTTTCGCAGTATGTTTTGGGTCATTGCCCATCTGTATTGTGAAGCGACATCCAATCAACCTTGCTGCATTTGCTTGGATCTGAGCAGAGCATATAGCCATGTACAGTTCAGAATTCATCTGGATTCTTCTCTCTTCAGTCACATCCTCAATAAGCACTAGTGATCCAGTGCCATTGGAAGCCTTGCATGCCCATCTCATCACACAGCCTCCACCATGTTTTACAGAGGAAGTGCTGTGCTTTTGGATCATGAGCCATTCCAAGCCTTCTCCATACTTTCTACTTCCAATCATTCTAGTACAGGTTGATCTTAGTTTCATCTGTCCAAAGAATGCTTTTATAGAACTGGGTCGGATTCTTTAGATGTTTTTTGCAAAGATCAATCTGTCTAAACTTTTGTTTTGGCCACTCCTAACATTTATGCTAATTCTCTGATGGATTTCCTCTTTTTTTCAGCCTAAGGGTGGTCTGTTTCTCTTACATTTAGTGCTCCTTTGACCGCATGTTGTGGGTTCACAGCAACAGCTTCCAAATGCAAATGCCGCACATATAATCAGCTCCAGACCTTGTACCTGCTTTTTTGATGGATTAATGACGGTATAGCCCATGCAACTTATTTACCTTTGTAGAGGCAGCTGCATATTAAAGAGCTGTAATTTGTAAACCCTTACTCCAATTAGAATGTGAACTCCCTCCAAGCTGACAGTCTGCACTTTAAGCCCATGTTGATTATATAACTGTATCTTGAATATGTTTTGGTAAACAACTAAAATGGAAATACTTGTGTCATTGTCCAAATATTTCTAATGTGCCTAAAATCAGTTTTATAACTCTGCTAATTAGTGGGTGATTTGCTGTCGGGGGGTGGGAAGGTTGCTTTCCCCAGAGTAATCGTGCCACTAATCATGTTTGTGGGAGTGACATGATTTGCAAAAGCAGTATAACCACTGGCCTTTTGCAAATCTCTTCCTCCCTGGCAATGTTCAGTAAGCAAGGTGTACGCTCCTCGGCCTCATCGGCGCACTGGGCATGTTTAATGTTGTATCTGTAAATGGGAGCAAAACACTTGTGAGTAACTTTAGAGCAAGTATAAGGAAGGGGGTGGTAAGGGGTGCGAAACATTTTGGCTTTGGCATGACTCGCACTATGAATGATGATACAGATGCCTACAGAAATTACTCACATTACATAAAATGCACTAAAATATAGTATAGATAGGCAGGGATTGTATGTGGCTTTTTATAAAACTTTGCCTGCAAGGGTCTATTCATACAGATAGCCACCCACCCACTAGGAGGACTGAGTGTTCCCTGATTTCTTGATATTCCCTAATTTCCCTATGACCATCATGGTTTGGCCAAGCATGCATAGAGTTTGTTTGGAAGGTGGTGGGGGGCTGCAGACCACTGATACTGCTAACCCATACAGGAAAAAGTGGCAGATTTTTCTTATTTTGGATACGTTCTTCTTCATACAAAGTTGTATTCCCGTTTCATAAAATATATTTAAAAAAAAGTCTGCGGATTAAAAAGTTGTTAATCACATTTTTCAGATGATGGCATTTTGTGCAAACATTTTCTAAGGATTTCTAAATTTCTATTGTGAAGCTTATGGAGAAAACATTCAATATGCAGTATGCTGCATTTTGATAAAAAATGCAATTAGCCTAAAAAATGCCACTAAAGAAGCACAAGGTAAAACACTGCTTATGTGAACATTTTATTATAGACTGTAAAATCATACCCATGCCCATTTTTTAGGTAAAAAAAGGAAAAATAAACACTAAGCGGACAATCAGGTCTTGCTAAACATAATTGGTGCATATTCAATGCATTCAATATACTGATTCCTATACATAATTAGATTTGGAATGGTTTTTGAATTTCCTGCTTTCCTTGACCAAAGGCAACCAGTGCACTAATAAGCAAATAATATCACAATTAGCAGGTGTTGTTCAGTTTCCTGCATCAGTCCAAATCCAATTATTTACCAATTAATCAGTAAGACAACACCTATAGCCACAATCTATATGTCAATAGCCCACAACACTAATATAAACACATGTAATGCAAAAGAAATTGCAGGTCAAAGTAGAACATTAAGTGAATCAATTACTTTATTACATAATAACAACATGCACAAAATGAAGAATCAAGGAAAACATTTAGGGTCAGGAGGGAAAACTCCACTATGGTGAAGACCAAAGAGCTGTCGAAGGACACCAGAAACAAAATTGTACCCCTGCACCAGGCTGGGAAGACTGAATGTGCAGTAGGCAAGCAGCTTGGTGTGATGAAATCAACTGTGGGAGCAATAAGAAAATGGAAGACATACAAGACCACTGATAATCTCCCTCGATCTGGGGCTCCATGCAAGATCTCACCCCGTGGGGTCAAAATGATCACAAGATTGGTGAGCAAAAATTCCAGAACCACATGCGGGGACCTAGTGAATGACCTGCATAGAGCTGGGACCACCGTAACAAAGGTTACCATCAGTCCCCCTTCTTAAGCCAGTACATGTCCGGGCCCGTCTGAAGTTTGCTAGAGAGCATTTGGACTATCCAGAAGAGTATTGGTAGAATGTCATATGGTCTGATGAAACCAAAGTAGAACTGTTGAGTAGAAACAAAACTTTTTGTGTTTGAAGAAGACAGAATGCGGAGTTGCATCCAAAGAACACCATACCTACTGTGAAGCATGGGGGTGGCAACATCATGCTTTGGGGCTGCAAAGGGACCAGGATGACTGATCCGTGTACATTCAAAATTAAAGTGGTGAGCGGTCCAGCTCACCCCAAACCATCTCGATTGGGTTCAGGTCTGGTGACTGTGGAGGCCAGTTCATCTGGTGTAGCACCCCAACACTCTCCTTCTTGGTCAAATAGCCCTTACACAGTCTGGAGGAGTGTTTGGGGTCATTGCCCTGTTGAAAAATAAATGATGGTCCAACTAAACGCAAACCAGATGGAATAGCATGCTGCTGCAAGATGCTGTGGTAGCCATGCTGGTTCACTATGCCTTCAATTTTGAATAAATCCCCAACAGTGTCACCAGCAAAGCACCCCCACACCATCACACCACCTCCTCCATGCTTCACGGTGGGAACCAGGCATGTAGAGTCCATCCGTTCACCTTTTCCGCGTGCAAAGCAGTAATCAAAGCAAAAGGTGGCTACTTTGAAGAACCTAGAATATAAGATATATTTTCAGTTGTTTCACACTTTTTTGTAAAGTGTAATGTATAATTCCACATGTGTTAATTCATAGTTTTGATGCCTTCAGTGTGATTCTACAATTTTCACAGTCATGAAAATGCAGAAAAATCGTTGAATGAGAAGGTGTGTCCAAACTTTTGGTCTGTACTGTGTATATATATATATATATATATATATATATATATATATATATACAGTCATGGCCAAAAGTTTTGAGAATGACACAAATATTAATTTTTACAAAGTCTACTGCTTCACTTTTTCTAATGGCAATTTGCATATACTCCAGAATGTTATAAAGAGTGATCAGCTTAACAGCAATTACTTGCAAAGTCAATATTTGGCTAGAAAATGAACTTTATTCCCAAAACACATTTCAACATCATTGCAGCCCTGCCTTAAAAGGACCAGCTAACCTCTTTTCAGTGATTGCTCCATTAACACAGGTGTGGGTGTTGATGAGGACATGGCTGGAAATCAGTCTGTCATGATTAAGTAAGAATGACACCACTGGACACTTTAAAAGGAGGCTGGTGCTTGGCATCATTGTTTCTCTTCTGTTAACCATGGTTATCTCTAAAGAAACACGTGCAGTCATCATTGCAATGCACAAAAATGGCCTAACAGGGAAGAGTATCGCAGCTAGAAAGATTGCACCTCAGTCAACAATCTATCGCATCATCAAGAACTTCAAGGAGAGAGGTTTAATTGTTGCCAAAAAGGCTTCAGGGCGCCCAAGAAAGACCAGCAAGCGCCAGGACCGTCTCTTAAAAGTGTTTCAGCTGCGGGATCGGGCTACCAGCAGTGCAGAGCTTGCTCAGGAATGGCAGCAGGCAGGTGTGAGTGCATCTGCACGCACTGTGAGGCGGAGACTCTTGGAGCAAGGCCTGGTCTCAAGGAGGGCAGCAAAGAAGCCACTTCTCTCTCCAGAAAAAACATCATGGACAGACTGATATTCTGCAAAAGGTACAGGCAGTGGACTGCTGAGGACTGGGGTAAAGTTATTTTCTCTGATGAATCCCCGTTTCGATTGTTTGGGACATCAGGAAAACGCCTCATTCGGGAGAAGACAAGGTGAGCGCTACCACCAGTCTTGTCTCATGCCAACTGTTAAGCATCCTGAAACCATTCATGTGTGGGGTTGCTTCTCAGCCAAGGGAATCGGCTCTCTCACAGTCTTGCCTAAAAACACAGCCATGAATAAAGAATGGTACCAGAATGTCCTCCAAGAGCAACTTCTCCCAACCCTCCAAGAGCAGTTTGGCGATCAACAATGCCTTTTCCAGTATGATGGAGCACCTTGCCATAAAGCAAAGGTGATAACTAAATGGCTCAGGGAACAAAACATAGAGATTTTGGGTCCATGGCCTGGAAACTCCCCAGATCTTAATCCATTGAGAACTTGTGGTCAATCATCAAGAGACGGGTGGACAAACAAAAACCTAAAAATTCTGACAAAATGAAAGCATTGATTGTGCAAGAATGGACTGCTATCAGTCAGGATTTGGTCCAGAAGTTGATTGAGAGCATGCCAGGGAGAATTGCAGAGGTCCTGAAGAAGAAGGGTCAACACTGCAAATATTGACTTGCTGCATTAACTCATTCTAACTGTCAATATAAGCTTTTGTTACTCATATGTTTGCAATTATTATATTTCTGTCTGTGATAAAAACATCTGTCAAACACACATAAAAACCAGAGGGCAGCAGATCATGTGAAAATATAATATTTGTGTCATTCTCAAAACTTTTGGCCATGACTGTATATATATATCTATATATATATATCTATATATATAGATATATATATATATCTATATATATACCTATATATATATATATATATACACAGTACAGACCAAAAGTTTGGACACACCACCTCATTCAAAGATTTTTCTGTATTTTTAAGACTATGAAAATTGTACATTCACACTGAAGGCATCAAAACTATGAATTAACACATGTGGAATTTTATACTTAACAAAAAAGTGTGTAACAACTGAAATTATGTCTTATATTCTAGGTTCTTCAAAGTAGCCACCTTTTGCTTTGATGACTGCTTTGCACACTCTTGGCATTCTCTTGATGAGCTTCAAGAGGTAGTCACCGGGAATGGTTTTTACTTCACAGGTGTGCCCTGTCATGTTTAATAAGTGTGATTTCTTGCCTTATAAATGGGGTTGGGACATCAGTTGTGTTGTGCAGAAGTCTGGTGGCTACACAGCTGATAGTCCTACTGAATAGACTGTTAGAATTTGTATTATGGCAAGAAAAAAGCAGCTAAGTAAAGAGAAACGAGTGGCCATCATTACTTTAAGAAATGAAAGTCAGTCAGTCCGAAAAATTGGGAAAACTTTGAAAGTGTCCCCAAGTGCAGTTGCAAAAACCATCAAGCGCTACAAAGAAACTGGCTCACATGAGGACCGCCCCAGGAAAGGAAGACCAAGAGTCACCTCTGCTTCTGAGGATAAGTTTATCCGAGTCACCAGCCTCAGAAATCGCAGGTTTACAGCAGCTCAGATTAGAGACCAGGTCAATGCCACACAGAGTTCTAGCAGCAGACACATCTCTACAACAACTGTTAAGAGGAGACTTTGTGCAGCAGGCCTTCATGGTAAAATAGCTGCTAGGAAACCACTGCTAAGGACAGGCAACAAGCAGAAGAGACTTGCTTGGGCTAAAGAACACAAGGAATGGACATTAGACCAGTGGAAATCTGTGCTTTGGTCTGATGAGTCCAAATTTGAGATTGTTGGTTCCAACCACCGTGTCTTTGTGCGATGCAGAAAAGGTGAACGGATGGACTCTACATGCCTGGTTCCCACCGTGAAGCATGGAGGAGGAGGTGTGATGGTGTGCGGGTGCTTTGCTGGTGACACTGTTGGGGATTTATTCAATATTGAAGGCACACTGAACCAGCATGGCTACCACAGCATCTTGCAACAGCATGCTATTCCATCCGATTTGCGTTTAGTTGGACCATCATTTATTTTTCAACAGGACAATGACCCCAAACACACCTCCAGGCTGTGTAAGGGCTATTTGACCAAGAAGGAGAGTGATGGGGTGCTACTCCAGATGACCTGGCCTCCACAGTCACCAGACCTGAACCCAATCGAGATGGTTTGGGGTGAGCTGGACCGCAGAGTGAAGGCAAAAGGGCCATCAAGTGCTAAGCATCTCTGGGAACTCCTTCAAGATTGTTGGAAGACCATTTCCGGTGACTATCTCTTGAAGCTCATCAAGAGAATGCCAAGAGTGTGCAAAGCAGTCATCAAAGCAAAAGGTGGCTACTTTGAAGAACCTAGAATATAAGACACATTTTCAGTTGTTTCACACTTTTTTGTTAAGTATATAATTCCACATGTGTTAATTCATAGTTTTGATGCCTTCAGTGTAAATGTACAATTTTCATAGTCAAGAAAATACAGAAAAATCTTTAAATGAGAAGGTGTGTCCAAACTTTTGGTCTGTACTGTATATATATATATATATACATATATATATATATGTATATATATATATATATATATATACATATATATATGTGGAGCCCAGCTGCGACTGAATCCATATCTCCCAGAAGGGTGCACTGAAAGAAGATACCACTAGAGGTCATTATACACCTTCACCCACGTTCATCTTATCCCAAAGACCACCAGAGGGAGCTGTTTTAGACATATAAAAGAAGCTGACACAGGAAACACCAAGTCAGTTCAGTGCAGCCACCTCAGAGAAGTCAGCCTGCAGTAAGTGAAGTGCAGAGCTGAGGTTAGAGAGGCTGCAGAGCTATTCAGTTCAGAGAGTGGAGTCTAGTAGAGGGTGGTACAGAAATCACTCCAGCCTAGTCAGAGCTGAATCTAGGAGTGCAACTCAGTGAGGAAGCGTGCCGACGCTTAGAGAGCGGTGAAGAGGCAGCCCATCAACTGCCAGTGTGTGATCGTGTGAGGATCCAGGTAGGCCGAAGGCGAGAGGAAAGTTAATGAGACAGAGGAGCCTCTATAGCTCATCTCAGCAAGTATTACTGGACACCGGGGTCCGAGCCTATAGGGATCTCCACGACCCATTAAGAGAACACCGGAGTTCTTGGAGGACTACAAGTCCCAGGAGTACCACAGAGTTGATACGTAGCAGGATCAGGGGGACGGAGTCTGGCAGGATCCGCCATAAAAGACCCTGTCCTTTCAGAGAGAAGGTCCAACCACAAGG